>LPNX010601670.1:337087-514975 GCA_001517045.1 Pseudotsuga menziesii | reverse complement strand
TGAAGGGGTTTTTTCTGTTAGTGCCACATGAGGAGTATGAGACTCCTACCCTTCATGATGATCCTATGATATGTGCACCAATTCCTTTGGAGCAGCATTTACATCCGTTGTTTTGTATCACTTCTACTCATGGATGCACTTCCTTGAGCCATTTGGAGGCTCCTTCTTTGATTGATGGAGGGTCTTCATCCATTGCTTGGATAAGAGAACACATGATGAGACATCTTGATACATCTTATTCTTTCTTGCAACATTATGAGACATGGGATTCTCACCTATGTTATTGGATTAGATTTGATTGGTATCTTCATGATTGTGTGCTTTTGACACATGATGATTTTCTTGATTGGAGGTGCACGCTTCTTGAGTGCTTTTTGATGGATGATCACTTCAGCCACATTGGGAGTGGCATATCTTTGTATCATTTCACTCTGTTTCATTATGATGTATCTATATTAGTGCTCATGATGTATGGGAGAATGCATAGTAGAATTTGGGACCCTGGCACCCCTCCCCATGATGTATTATTTTGTACCACTCTATGTATTGATGGAATGCGCCAGTTATGGGATCCTGGCATTCCACACTTGGTTGGAATAATTAGGAGGACATTGTACCCCTCCTACTTTGATGTACTGTTTTGGGAGACTTTGTGCATGGTAGAGATGCACAAGCATTTGGACTTGGGCATCCCACATTCTAATTTGTATGTACTCACACTATGTATTGATGGGGTGCGCAAGTGTTGGGACCCTGGCATCCCATACTTGCGGGACTTGTTCTTGATGACATTTTACACTAGGAGAGTGAGCAAGCAATGGGACCCAAGCATTGTTGATTATGGGAAGCTCATTGGGAACACATTGTGGTTGGTTGGCTTGAGGAAGCGCACCTTATCTCTTCTCCATGGGTTCATCTTTGCAGCAGTTCGTTATGGTTTCCTACATGCTTTTGGATGGACTTATGTTTTTCTTACAGGGTGTCATGATGACTTCCATGTGCCTCTAATGCATTGCATAGGAGAATATATATTGCACCTTGCATTTCTGAGGATCATTTGGGATCCTGGTATCATTGGTACTTAGTCTTCACATTAAGTGCATGGTTGATGGTGGAAGATTGATGATGTGATGGTATGGTTTCTTCATTGCTTGAGGACAAGCATATTTGGGAAGGGAGGACTGTCATGTCCCCAATTCTGGCCTAATTGACCAAGGTCACCTAAGAAGAATTTAGAAAATTATTAATGGTGACGTAATAATTACCCAAGGCATGGTTTCTGCTGTTCTATAGTATTTTTCTATGGTATGGGCAAAAAGTAAATAATAGAACATGGTTTTCATTGGCCCATGGTATTTACCCATGGTATTGGAGTCTTTTCAAGGATAAAAGGCGGCAGAGGCAAAGGGAAAAGGCATGCTTGAATATTTGGAGATTTGTTCTTGAAACCGTCTAGGGGTTAGCCTAGAGTTTTCGTTTGGGGTTGGCAAACTCCATCCATCCATTTTGGTCTAGTTTCGGTGGTGTGACGGACCCACCCTAGCTGGACAAAAGGGGAGGATCCATTCAGGGTCTTCATTGGAGCTTCATCATCCGGGTTGGCATCACCTTTCAGGTTCTTGTTGGATGTATTTTGGTAGCTGATATCACAGCCATAGTTATTGTATTGTTTACTCTTTGTTAGTAATAATAAAGGTGCCAATATTATCTCGCCATTGTGATGTGTATGGAATGTGTCTAAAGTGTTTGATGAAATGTCTATGAGAATATATGTTGATGGTGAAAGTTATAAATCAATGTAAAATTGATTAAGGTTGACAAATTCATAGATTTTGTGATCATCCCGGATCGGGGATATTACAGTGTGTAATTAATGTCTCACATTAAATATTTAAAAAGTCATTAAATGTTATTTTTAATTAGAAAAGTGAGATTTGATCTTGGCGCCTAGATCTCATTCTAAGTTCTTTTAATCTTGGGCATTGATTTTGAGATGGTAGTTGCTCAAACAAAAAGGCTAGGGAATGGCTCAACCTAATTCATTTTTCACATTCCAAAGAGAATTTTTGGAGAGGAGAGAGCAAGAGAAGAAGACAAGGGTTTGAAGAGATTTCATTTCCAGAAATTGAGAGAGAGAGAGAGAGAGAGAATTTTTTTTGCACAAATTCCAAGAAGGAAGAAGAGCATTTTTTTGACACGTTTCCCAATGAAAATTTGTATAGCAAACCGTACAGAAGGGACCGTACAACAAGCACAAATTTTGAGGAGGCCGTACTGCACTGTTCGTACAACATCATGAATATCGTGATAGATTGGAACGATTTTCGAGGTGAAAGTACAATATTAAATGTTGTCCGTACAACGCAGATTTTGAGAAGCTATGCACAATTTTCGACGCAAGAAAACAACAGTCTGTACATCACAGAAATAGAGGCCATACAAGTTCCATATAGGTGCACGTGTGAGGCTATACAACACATTTTTCAAGGAATTTAATGCGGCAATTTGTCAGGGAGATATTGGCATAAATTTCGAGAAGGGAGATAAGTATTGTAGCTATTAATTTGTAGTTTGCTTGAAGAGATAATAAATTCTCTCTCATACAGGATTTCCCTTAGGGTTTTTTCCTAGACTATTTTGGTCAAAATTCCGAGTCTAGAAATTTCATGTGTGTTGGCTGAAATGTTTTTCTAAGTAAGAAAGTTAGACTGCTATAAAATTTCTGATTTTGAAAATTTGAAATTATCTCATGTGTTTCATGTTTTCAAGTCAAAATTTTTAATTTTTTATGAACTTGCATACTGGGGTTTGGGCATTAAACCATATGCAGTTAATTGAAATTGAAACTAGGTTGGGGTTACAAAAATATTCATGGTATCAAAGCTGTGTTGAAGGTTGAAAATTAAACTCAGAAATAAATTTCAGACTCGGAGAGATAAGGGAAAACAGGGTTTGGAAAAGAAACGGGTTTCTTGGACTGATTGTGATTATGGCTACCGGTCTTAGGATAGAGGGCAGGTTGGATGGGGCGGTAAATTTAGCCCATGGAAGGCTAGAATAATGTTAATACTGCAGGATAATGAACTACGGGAGATAATAAATAGTACTACAACCAATCCAATGGCCGTTCCTACAGATCCAACAACTAAAGCCATATTTGAAAAGGACTTAAAGGCTAAAAGAATCCTTCTTGATGCAATAAAAGACCATGTGATTCCACATGTATCAGGCAAGCAGTATGCTCATCAGATGTGGACTGCTTTGACTAACCTTTACCCGAGTTCTGATGAAAACTGAAAAATGTTGTTAAGGGAGAAGTTAAAGAGCATTCAAATGAACAAGGGTGAGAATATGACCACTTACCTCACTAGGATCACACAGTTTCGTGAAGAGCTTGGAGTTGTTGGGGAGGTGATATTAGGTACCGAGTTGGTATATACAACCTTGAATGGTGTGATGAAGCCATGGGCTGTATTCGTGGACTTAGTGGTTGCTCGTGAGCACATGCCTTCATGGGATCGTCTTTGGGACGACTTCAATTAGGAGGAGACCCAGAGAGGGTATGTAAAGGGGACTACATAGGAAGATGAGGAGAATGTGGCATTAGCAGCGAAGGGTAAGAAGAAGAAGTCCAAGAAGGGTTCCAAGGGTGGAACCAAGCAGCAGGATGGCGAGAAGAAGGACATGAGCAAAGTGAAATGCTTTGCTTGTAAGAAGTTTGGGCATTATGCTGGACAATGCCTAAACAAGAAGAAGAAGAAGCAACAAACAACAACTTCAACAAAGATTGATGAGTATGCTGCTAGATTTGAGAGAGTGTTTTTTGTCGTTGCTGGTGATTATAGAGAGAAAGCATCATCCATCACTAGCAAGGATATTGAGGACTAGATTGAGCATTCTATGATATTTGGGCATTCACTGACTGCTTCCACTACTCCCTCCACATGGTACATTGATAGTGGAGCTTCGAGTCATATGACAGGTGTTCGAGACGTGTTCATTGAGATTTTAGAGACAGACTTGGAGTTGGAGGTTGTATTGGGTGATGAGGCAGTGGTGAGAGTAGTTGGGCGGGGGACAATCCGCTTTGATAGAGAGTGCATGGAGCCCATGGTACTGCAGGATGTCTGGTATGTCCCTGGGCTGAAGCAGATTCTTGTTTCAATTTTCACGATTGATGATAGAGGCCTTGGGGTATATGTCTTAGATGGGAAAGTGTACATCTTTCCCAAAGCAGAGGGTCCATCTGCTTCATATGCGATTGGAGTTAGATGCGGGAAAATGTACGAGCTTCTCTTCCAGCCACAGCATGCACTAACACACACACAGAGCAGTAGTGATTTATGGCACAAGAGGATGGCCCACCTTCACCATTCAACTTTGAGGATGCTGAGAGACATGACTACAGGTTTGCCAGATTTCAGCACAGAGCATAATGGTGTATGCAGAGGGTGTGCTTTGGGAAAGTACATCAAGACTATTTTTTCGAGCAGTGACATTAGATCAGAAGGAGTGCATGATTTGATTCATTCAGACTTGTGTGGTCCCATGTCTTCTTCCTCATTGACAGGTTTTGAGTACTACATCATGTTCATCGGTGATTATTCTAGGAAGACCTGGATCTACTTTCAGAGACACAAGAAGACAGAGGAGTTCTTGCTTCGGTTCCAAGAGTTCAAAGCTATTTTGGAGAACCAAACATGAAAGAAGATCAAGGTACTCAAATCAGATAATGGAGGTGAGTATACCTCCCATGCATTCGATGAGTTTTTTAGACAGGAGGGCATTAGGAGGTAGTTGATAGCTCCCTGCACTCCACAACAGAATGGAGTGGTTGAAAGGAAAAACTGTGCAATAGTGGGTGTAGCTAGGGCCATGTTGCATGATCAAAATCTTCCTTTCTTCCTATGGGATGAGGCTTGTAGCACAACTATTTTTGTTGAAAACAATACTTTGGACCGTGCCTTGGGGTGCAAAGCACCTGAGGAGATGTTCATCGAGAAGAAGCCTTAGATAGGCTACTTTTGCATTTTTAAATGCCCTACATATTCCCATGTCCTTTCTGAGAAGAGGACAAAGTTGGAGGCTACTGGAGAGAGAGGTATTTTTGTTGGCTATAATGAGACTTCAAAGGCCTTCTGCATATACCTTCTTGCATAGAGGAAATTTATGGTGAGGAAAGAGGTGAGATTTGAGGAGTGCGCCTCTGGAAAGTCTCAAGAGTTAGAGGAGGAGAAGCAGCAGGTTACTACTCCATAGGTGATAGCAACACAGAGTTTAGTGAGTCAGGGCACTAGGTCATAGGTTACAGGTTCATCAGTTTCAGGGACCTAGTTATAGGGACTTTTGGTACAGGGACAGGTTCATGGATCGCACGTTCACAGGTATCACCTTCATGTGATTCGGGCACACATGGTTCAGGTTTAGGTTCACCAGGGACAGGATCTCAGACCATAGGTACTTCTTTAGGGAGATAGTCGTCTGGTGAGGATGTAGAGTAGGGTCTGCCACAGGATGCTACTTCCAAGAAGAGAAAGTCAAGCTGGCTTGAGTTTGTGAAGGAAGCAAAGGAGTCTATGGGGCCACCTAAGAGGGAGGTCAGAGAGAGCAGGCCACCTAACAGAATTTATAGTTACATGGCATAGATGACCAGCTTGCGTGAGTCCGTGATTGCTACTTATGAGAAGGGATCCACACATAACGTTTGGAGAGATGCCATGATGGAAGAGTACAATTCCATCATGAAGAATGATTTGTGGAAGGTTGTTCCGAGACCAGAGAGGAAGTCCGTTGTGACTTCCAAGTGGCTCTATAAAATCAAGCATGCTGCAGATGACATCTTCGAGAAGTAAAAAGCTCAGATTGCAGCGCGTGGGTTCTCACATGTAGAGGGAGTTAATTTTGATGAGACCTTTGCATCGGTTGCTAGATTTTCTTCGATCAGAGCAGTGATCTCCATTATTGTAGAGATGGGTTGGAGGATTTATTAGATGGATATGAAGACCGCTTTCCTCTGGTCTTCTACAGGAGAAGGTATGGTAGACTTATTTGGTCAGGAGCTAAGGCCTACTATTATTCATTGTGATAATCAGAGTTGCATTAGGCTTTCTAAGAATCCGATGTTTCATGACAGGTTAAAGCATATTGAGATCAGATATCACTTCATTAGAGACTATGT
Source organism: Pseudotsuga menziesii (assembly GCA_001517045.1). Lineage (NCBI taxonomy): Eukaryota > Viridiplantae > Streptophyta > Pinopsida > Pinales > Pinaceae > Pseudotsuga > Pseudotsuga menziesii. Next base: position 508,797 of record LPNX010601670.1, on the reverse strand, counting down.
TCAAAGAGGAGCTGTGGCGTTACAATACAATTCTACTGATGAGAAGATAACAAACATTCTCACGAAGTCTTTAAATTAGCAAGGAAGTGTTTGTCCATTCATTTGTGCCTTGGGGTGGAAAAAGACACTTTAATTGTGGTCTCTAGCATTTTTTATAAAGTGAGATTGACTTTATTTATGTAAAGTCACTTTATAAAATGAAGTTGAGTTATAAAAGTTTATTTATGACTTTAATGAGAGTAAAAAATTGGGTGTGTAATTAATGTCTTACATTAAATATAAAAAAAGTCGTTAAATGTTTTTGTTAATGAGAAACGTGAGATTTGATATGGGCCCTAGATCTCATCCTAAGTTCTTTTAATCTTTGCCATTGATTTTGAGATGGTGGTTGCTTAAACAAAAATGCTAGGGAAGGGCTCAACCTAATTCATTGTTCACATTCCAAAGAGATAATTTTTGGAGAGGAGAGAGCAAGAGAAGAAGACAGGGGTTTGAAGAGATTTCATTTCCAGAAATTGAGAGAGAGAAGTTTTTTTGCACAAATTCCAAGAAGGAAGAAGAGCAGATTTTTGGCATGTTTCTCAAGGAAAATCTGTACAACAGATTGTACATGAAGGACCGTACAACAGGCACATATTTTGGGGAGGCCGTACTATACTTATGCGTACAACAACACGGATATTGAGATAGATTGGCACGATTTTCGAGGTGAAAGTAGAGCATTAAATGTTGTCCATACAACGCGAATTTCGAGAGGTTGGGCACATTTTTTGAGGAAGGAAAATAACATTCCGTACAACACAAAAAGCGAGGCCACACAACAGTTTTGTACAGTCGCACTTGTGAGGCTATACAACATGTTTTTTAAGGAACTTATTGCAGCAGTTTGTCAGTGAGAAATTGACACGAATTTCGAGAAGGGAGATAAGTAATGCTATTATTAATTTGTAATTTGCTTGAAGAAATAATAAATTCTCTCTCATATAGGTTTTCCCTTCGAGGTTTTTTCCTTGACCATTTTGGTCAAAATTTGGAGTCTAAAATTTCATTTGTGTTGGTTGAAAAATTTTTCAGAGTTAGAAAAGTTAGGCCGCTAGAAAATTTTTGAGTTTGCAAAAGTAGAAATTATCTCATGTGTTTCATGTTTTCAAATCAAAATTTTAATTTTTTATCAACATGCATACTGGGGTTTGGGCATTAAACCATATGTAGTGAACTGAAATTGAAATCGGGTTGGGGTTACAAAAATCTTCAAAAACTACATGTAGGGGGACCGCTTTCCTCCCAACCAACCCCTGAGTCATAGACTGAGAGCGCCCGTGCCCGCACTCAACAATACTGTGTCGGCCAAACATCATAATAATGATCCTATTCTACCCTCGGCCTCCAAACCTCCATGTCCACCTAGCGCCCAGAACCCTCCTCAAACACGGAGCATACAAACTCCAAAAAAACATCCGTAACTTAGCCCCTAATTCCCCTATTTATGAAGAAATTTTCAAATTATAATTTAATCAGAGTTAAATATGCATTAGGGCCACGTGTTCTCCATGCATCTAATCAAGTATAATTATCTTAACCGTTGTTAATTTTCTTAGCTTAACTTTATATATATATATATATATATATTGTTAAAGTATTATAACTTCGGAAGATATTCTAGATGTATTGATTGTATTCCTCCATGAGGAGATGAGTTTGGTTATGTAAAAGTCATTGAAAGAATCAATGTAAACCTCCGGATGTAAGTCAGGTCAATAGTACCCAAGTGTCATTATAATAAATGTTATTTTTGTTGTCTTGCTAGACAAGTTGGCCCTGTTAAGTCCTAGGTCAAGTCAAGTGACAAATATAAATAGGGAGGCGGTCCCCTTCATTTGTACACACTCACTCAAGCAAGTTTGCAAGAGAGAGAAGAACAGGTGCACCAGAAAGAAGAGAGAAGCAGTTGTCTGGGTTTTACACTGCTCTAGTTGAGTTCTATACTGAGGAAGTTTTGCGGGGTTTTCTCCCTTATGGTTTCCCCGAGGAAAATCTTTGTGCTCTTTGTGTTACTGTGCTTGTTGTTCTTTCATTGATCCTACTAGTGAGTTTTTTTTAAGATATTATCTAAGCAATTAAGAAAACTTGACATGGTATCAAAGCCACCCTGAAATGAGACACTACACAACTAGGGTTTATTACTCCCAACAAATCCCTCGACAGATCAACTAGAAAAGAGGGCTCACTCAACTCGCCCTAGAAGGGCGCTTCTTGTTGTAAAAACATAACTGATTTCCAAAAAGTTTCAGTTTTGGAGCAAACACTGCTGTTGGGAAGAACTAGGGCTTCAGTTTTCCTGAGACTCCATCATCAATCTCAGATAAAGCAAGATATAGTCTAGCTTGCCTTGGGAAGGCGCATCCATTATTGAGCCTTACCAGTGATCCCAACTGAAAATTAGGGTTTCTACATCAACCCCTAGGTCATCCCAAAGAAGGTCAGCCAAAAGTTGTATTCATCAAGTAAATACTACTTCTTCTAATTCCATTTGAAGTTGTCATTCTGTTAAAAGATGACAAAGAGTACCAAGCTAGATGAGGAGCTTGAAGGTATTGAAAAATTCAGAGCATGGAAGTATCAGATCATGCTCATTCTAGAAGAAAATGATTTAGAAGGATTTATAAAGGAGGAAGTTGCAGAACCAAAAGAAGCTGAAGCTAAGTCCAAATACAAGAAGGATATGATCAAGGCTAAGAGGATCATAGCTGACTCCATCAAAGATAACTTGATTCCTCAAGTATCCTCAAGGAGGACACCAAAAGAAATGTTTGATGCTCTATCTGACCTATTTGAAGGAAGAAACATTAATATAAAGATGACCTTGAGGAATCACCTCAAAAGTGTAAAGGATCAAAAGTTAGAAACCATGCAATCATATTTTACAAGAGTAGCTCAAATCAAGGAGCAGTTGGAAGCTATTGGTGATATGGTTGAAGAAGCAGAAATTGTAATGACCATCTTGAATGGTCTTCCAAGAGATTGAGAATCCTTTATCGAAGGAATCTGTTCAAGAAGACGAATAACCAAGTTCCGATAGTTATGGGAAGAATGTGTTCAAGAAGAAGATAGAATAGTAGCCAGAGAAGAGAAGCTAAATAAAAATGAGGATCAAGCTTTGGCAGTCCATACCAAAGGCAAGAACAAGAGAAAGAGTTATGACCATCCTCCTAAAATGACTCAAGGGTTTAAGAAGCCCAAGAAAGACTTCTCAAATTATGAATGCTTCACTTGTTATAAGACGGGACACATTGCCATAAATTGTCCAATGAAAGTAGAACGAGTCAAGAAGAAAAAAATATTTCAGGCACATGCTGCTGAAGACAATAATCAAGAAGATGAAGAAAAAGCTAAGGAGAATGAAGATTCCTGTGAAGAATATGTCTTGATGTCTACACTCACAGTTTCAGTTTCACGAGGGAATGAAACCTGGCTAGTAGATAGTGGTGCCTCCAAGCACATACCAGGTTACAAGGAATCAGTCTCATGTCTTGTACAAAAGGAGTCCCCACACAAAATAATGCTTGGAGATGATTACCAATATCCCATCAAAGGGATGGGAGAAGCCTCCTATAAGTTTGACTTTGGAAAGTCGATGAAGATGAAGGATGTCCTGTATGTCTTAGGACTAAAGAAGAACCTTCTTTATATCTCAGCCTTAGATAAGAAAGGGTTCAGAGTTGCTTTTGTGGATTGGCGAAGTCCTCATGTGGACAAAAGGAAAAAACTATAGATGATGCAATAGTGATTGGAGTTGAAGAAGGAGGACTCTATAGATTAAAGGGACATGTAGATTCAACATTGATTACTAGTATCATAAGCCCATGTGAGCTATGGCACAGAAGGCTTGCTCATATACATTACAAAGCATTGCCAATTGTGAGCAAGGTTGCGACTGGTTTAATAGAGATTCAGATAGATCATGAAGGAGTGTGGAAAGGATGTGCACAAGGAAAGCATACTAAGAAACCTTATCCAAACAGTGACATCACAGTAAAAGGGATCTTAGATATTATTCATTCAAACATATGCGGGCCAATGCAAACTACTTCATTAAGCGGGTATGTTTACTATGCTTGCTTTATTGATGACTACTCCCACAATCCTTAGATATATTTCTTGAAGAAGAAGGATGAAGTGTTTGAAAGGTTCAAAGAGTTCAAGGCCCTCGCAGAAAACCTCTTTGAAAAGAGGATCAAGATCTTAAGATCAGATAATGGGGGAGAATTCACATCAAGTGAATTCCATGAGTATTGCAAAGAAGCTGGGATTAAGAGGGAGTTGACCATTCCCTATAATCCACAACAAAATGGTGTGGTAGAAAGAAAGAATAGATCTATCATGGAAGCTGTGAAAGATATGATTCATGATTAACGTATACCTATGTACCTATGGGCAGAAGCAACTTGAACTACAGTATATGTACATAATAGAATTTCCCACAGTATCCTTGGGAACAAGACTCTATAAGAGATGTTTACCAGAGAAAAGCCCAAAGTAAGTCACCTAAAGATATTTGGTTGTTCGGTATATATACACATTCCCAAGGAGAAAAGGTCAAAACTAGATCCATTAAGAAAGAAGGGGGTGTTTGCAAGATATAGTGAGCAATCAAAAGCTTATCGAATCTATCTCCCAGGATATCGTCAAATTGAATTAAACAGAGATGTCACCTTTGACAAAGATACAACCTTCAGAAAATCAAAGAAAGACAAGGAAGATGAAGAGGAGCATGAAACTCCTAGAGCAAAAGGTTCTAAACCAGTTAGGAACAAAGAAGAAGATCAGATGCCTGAGGATCATGACATGACAGAACCTCAGAGACTTGAAGAATTGCCCAGTGAAATGATCTCACGAAAGAGAAGACCTTCCTGGGCTCGTGAAGTAATCAAAGCAAAAAGACATGGTGTCCCAAAAGGAATTATCAGAGAAAGAAAGAAGCCAAAACCATACCTTAGTTATGTAGCTTTGATGTGTGATCTCGTCGATAAAGAACCAACATGTTTTGAAGAAGCAACAAAGTAGAAGGGGTGGGTTGATGCAATGGTCGAGGAATACCAATCCATTATAAAGAATGATGTATGGGAAATAGTACCAAGACCAAAAGATAAGTCAGTGGTATCCTCGAAATGGATCTTCAAGACAAAGCACTCAGCAGATGGTAGTATAGAAAAGTACAAGGCAATATTTGTAGCTCGCGGATTCTCCCAGAAGGAAGGAATCGACTATGAGGAGACCTTTGCACCAGCAGCTAGGTACACCTCAATTAGAACCATCCTTGCCTTGGCATCTAATATGAAGTGGAAGTTACATCAGATGGATGTAAATATAGCCTTTCTAAATGGCTTGATAGATGAAGAAGTGTATATTGAACGACCGCAAGGTTTCGAGACTGATAATCAGGAAACTCATGTATGTAAATTCAAGAAGGCATTGTATGGGTTTGTTACCACCTGAGTTGCACTCAATTGGACTTTTAACGAGCTGCCAAAGATGAACAATCACTTGTTCAATTTTTCAAGTTCAGAAGTCCTTGCAGGCCTTCCTAGGCCCCCTTTTTTCTTAATTTTTAACATGTTCATACCCATACCCCATGAGGAATTGTAATAAAATGAGTTAGCATGATGTCTTTATGTAAAAGGTTTGGCTTCTTAAGACTTATTCATTAATGCATTATTCTAGGGTATTTTTCCTTGTTAATTTTTTTTTTTTAAGCGATAAATAATTTTTGAGTTTTTCACCCAAACCTCCAAAGCTAGAATAATCTCATTAATTAATTAAGCCTTAGGAGGTTATTAAAACCCATGTGTCGATGTATATTACCATGCTAATCATTATTTTGAGTCATTATGAACATGTCCTAAGTCCCCCATAGTTTTTTTTTAATTTCCGGAAAAAATTATTATTTTTTCGTTTTTACAGGCTTATTTTTTATAAGTAAATTGTAAAATTGTAATAAGTCATAAAAGTGTGGTTAGAAGGTTGTTTTTGCCATGGGGGTGCTCATTTTCTAACTCAAAGCACCCACTTAACCCCTAGACCCACTTTCCTAAGTTTTCGAGTAATTATTTAACCCGAAAATTAATAATTACTCAAAAAAACCCCAAAACCCAAGAAAAAATGAAATATTAAAAAAATCGGCAAATAAAAAAGAAGAAGATAATTGCTATAAAGAGTTGGGTGACTTGGAAAATCATTTTGGCAAGCAGCCGGGCAAAAGAGACAAGTCGGATGTTGCCAATTCAAAGAGTTTTTTGAGTTTGGAACTTTCCTCTCCAAGTGGGGGCACAAATCTCAGGAGAGATGGAAGTTTGGGTGATGTGGATGATTTTTGGTGATGTGGATTCCAAAGTTTCTGAAGTTGCTTCTCTTTTTGCCTTTATCCAACTCATTCCAACCTTTCTCCAACCCACAACCAACTCACTTGGAGCTACCACATCCTTGAGGACATCCATTCCCCTCTCTTTGCCAGATTTCTATTTAAGCATGAAACCTCTCTTCATTCTGGACGGATGATTTGGGCATTGAACCTCTGCTCTTGTATGTTGTAGTTTATTATCATTGAGAAATAAAGTGAAGGCTTTGGAGGCATACTTGTGTCGAGCATCAGTGTGTGGTGAATTCTTATGTTATATGAGGTATAACTGTATTAGTTTCTTGCTGCATTCTTTGTTGTTTTAACCAGTCTTTGAAGGGTTAATGATAATTGGTAGAAGAGGATAAATAAGTAGTTTCTTATTTGTTTTTATGAGTTATTTATGTGAGTAGATCTTAGATTTGTATGTTTTACTTGTTTGTATTCATACTATCTAGTCTTTTGCTTAAATACTCCCGGATATAACGCTTTGGTGTAGTATTGTTCAAGCTGTGCAAGGATATCTAGCGTGGAGGAGTGTTGGTTCTTGTTTGATTCCACCGCATTTCTATGATTTGTTTTGAGAAGATTCAAATCCCTCTACTCTCTACTTGAGGACTCCATTGCCCAAGCTTCAAAGCTTTGGGGCATCTTTATTTTCCTTCATCCGTCACATTAAGAAATTTAAATTTTTGGTTACTAGTTTTCATTTTGCGTATTCGAATCCCACTGAAATATTAAAATATCTTAGCTTTTTGATTTATATATGCAAATTTAAATTTTCAGATCTAATTATTAAAGTTTTATTGTACAAGATCTGATTGCAAGCAAGTATTAGTTTGATTCTTAAAATTTCCTATCTTTAAAGTACTTAAATGTTCTTGATCAATTTTTTATGTTTTAACCTGATTTTCCATCATATTTAATAAAAATTTGTTCGCTGTTTTGCAGCAAAGATTAGTCTGATAAAGAGGCATTTTGGCGAAATTCTGAAGATCCGAGTCAAACCGGAAGCCCCTCTTCTCATACTTCTTCCATTGGCCATTTATCAAAGCCCTTTAATTGTAAAAACTTGTTGTTCCTATTCTACAAAGGAACACAAGTACTTATTTCTTCTATTCATTGTAAAAAGAGAAGCAAGTGGGAAGCCAAGTGCCCACACCCCATCCCAGGGGGGATTTGCATTGTTTCATTTTTTTTAGTTTTTCTTTATTTTTTCCACTTTATTTTAAGTTCCTAAAGTAAAATTAATCAATCCGGTTGTGTTCTCGGTAACGAGAGTATCGACATTGAGATTTAAAAAACTTACATTTAGCTTTAAGAAACTTAAAATATCCAAGACTTCAAGGCCTCGTATGCTCTACACCGTTGCAGCTTGTCTGATCAGTTGGTTGTATCAGAAAGGGATACGAGTTACTAGATTTAATAGGAAAATCCACACAAGTGATTTTCTCGTGAACTCGGGAGGTTGCAAAGGGTAACTACTACAGAGTCAGGGGGCTACTCCAAGCAGGTTCATCCTTGCCCCGTTGGACACTTGGTATTACCGCTTTAGCACTCAGTTTGAAGGGACTTGACTTGTTGGGCCAAACCCACAATTAACCCACGCCCTTAATTACTCACTTAATAATCTTAAAATTGACCAACTGAGACAACTGCAATACTTCACGAGGCTTCACTAGCAACCCTTACACAAGCACTCCATTAGCACTGGTCTATTTTGGCAATCTTATTTATTTTTATGCTTAAGTTAAATTATGTGTTGTGTGGAATGCTATTTGATGTGCTAGCTATTTATATTATTTGCAGTTCATCTTAGTTGTGATATTTTATTTCATCTCATCTCCTAGACTAATTGTTTTATTTCATAGATTAAACACCATAGTTTATTTTATGAGGGACCACCCCCCTTGGCTTCGCTAGGAGAGAGCCTAGACGGAGGAGTCAAGATCAAGTGACATCACTTGACTCTTGCTTGTCCCCAAGGTCGCACCTAATGGCTTGGAGATTTTTGCCACGTGACCCAAGGTGCGAATTAGGAGGCAACAGGGTTAAAACAAGCACCCAGAGCATGGTATGGAAGAATCGATGGATTCCTGATGACTTTGGGCTTTACCAAGAGTAAAGCAGATGCCAACATCTACTACAAAGTTGAGGGAGATGGACTTATGATATTACTACTGTATGTAGATGACCTATAGTTAATAAGTGAAGACAAACCCATCAACGAATGTAAGAAGAACCTTGTTGCTGAATCTGAGATGAAAGACCTTGGAATTATGCACTATTTTCTAGGTCTTGAAGTATGGTATTATCCAAACAAGATTTTCCTAAACCAAGGAAAATATGCACTAGAAATCCTAAAGAGATTTTGGCTGGTAGATAGCAAGGCTATGACTACTTCGATGACAACGAATTTGAAGTTGTTGAATGATAATACTTTAGAAGCAGTAGATGCCACCTCATATAGACATATTATTGGTTTTTTGATGTACCTAACCAATACAAGACCAGATATATGTTTTGCTGTAAACAAACTTAGTCAATATATGGTGAATCCCAAACATATTCACCTAGTTTGAGCAAAACATGTGATGAGATATCTAAAGGGGACATTAGACTATGGTCTCAAATATGCATCAAATAGTGAGATCAGATTACATGGATTTACAGATTCAGATTGGGCAAGAAGTGCCGAATATAGAAAGAGCACTTCAGGATGTTCTTTGAGTTTGGGATCAGGCATGATCTCATGGTTCAGTAGAAAGCCGTCCAGTATTGCACTTAGCACCAATGTTGAAAAAGTCGGCCTCGACAAAAAGTCGGCGAGGGCCTTGATTACAACTTCTCGGCAACATTGGTAAAAAAATCGGGAAAAATCGGCAAAAGTCGGCAAACATTAAAAAATAGAAAATATATTCATTTTTTTAGAATTTTAAACATATAAAGCAACAATAACATCAGAAAAACATATTGGAACATAAATATGAAGAAAGCATTGATATATATCATCATCATGTAGTCATGCCAAATATAAAATGATACATCAAAGTTGATACTGAAAGTCTGAAACATCATAGTTGTCCAATCAAGGACTCAAAAGTGTATAAAGTTTAAACAATACAAATTGACATCACATATATAAATGTATCTGAGGTAAACTAGCATCTAGCTATCTAATATCAATGCTCTCTACCCCTTTTATGGGAAAATATCATGGGTCTTTTGTTAGGCCTGCCCCTAGCACTAGAAGTAGCAGTAGAAGGCCCTGAGCCTGCATCTAATACTCGACGCTGAGTGATGGATGGAAAACTAGATGTATCAAGCAGTGCAGAAAGTGGTGGCGATGCTAGCACATCACCCTCCATGGTGCCTCCAACCACCTCCTCCTCCTCCTCCTCTTGCCCCTCCTCTAGCCATGCAGGTGCCTCCTCCATGATAGGAGTCTCAATCTCCACCCTCCACTTCGACAATATATCAATATTGTCTAAGGAGATGGCATTTGCATCTGGTTCTTTCTGCATCTGTGCCATCCACAAGCGGAGGTTGTAATGAACATACACCAAGTCAGTAAGACGTGTGAACTCCAACCTGTAAGAGGGTAATAAATTTTTTTTATAGTCTAGAGGATCGTATATTCATAAATTGCATTAAACATTTAAATGCAATTGCTTTGTTCAAATTCTAAGTTCTAAGTTTCTAACCTTTTGCGTCTCTTTGCATGTATTTTTTCAAATACACTCCAATTCCGCTCACATCCCGTAGCTGTAGGATTCTAATGGAAAATTTCTGTAAATTCGGTGTCCCCACACCATAGGTTCGCCACCAAGTGGCTACATGTCACCAAACAAGAAATAAATATAAATAAATCATAATTCATCTTTCAAATAAAGGTGAAAACTTAAAACTGTCTAATAAGTTAATAACTTACCTGGCATGAATTCGGTCCTGTCATGAATAGCATCAGCAAAGCTAAATACTCCAGTACCATCCTGATACACCTCTATCTCGTGATTGACTGCATTGCGAGTGTCATAATCAGGTATCATCCTCTGAATACAAGTGAGAAGCCTCTCCAGAACCTCACCATCAAAATCAAAATTGCATTTGTAGGCAAATGCGGAGTTGAGGAAGAGTCCTGCTGCATGAATGGGTCGATGAAGCATCCCAGTCCATCGAGTATCAATCGACTCCCATAACAACATGTGCCTGTCATGCCCTGGGGTACCCTTTCCCACATAGAAATTCCGAATGGTCTCTTTGGCCCTATCCATGGCCTCATATAAATAGCCCATTGCGGGCTTATCACCATCAACAAGTCGCAGAACCCTCACTAAAGGTTCACTAACCGAGCACTTTTCCTCCATTCCTTCCTAGAAGGCATCAATGTACATCAACTTGGCAATGGTTTTCCCATCCTCTCTCCTGCTGTAAGCACAATCACGCCACTCATCACAAACAAACATTTGCTTCAACTCAAATTGACATTGAAGCAAAGACTGAAGAGTAATAAATGTGGTGGCAAAAATCGTGATTGTAGGATGCTTCAACTCCTTGTTTTTAGTGTGCCTCCTCATGAGACTAAGAAGAAAACCATGGTTGTAAATGAACTTAGGGATGGCCCTAGCTTGATCAATCACCACCTTGATGAAGGGAATTTACCCCATATCCTCCAACATCAAATCAATGCAATGAGCTGCGCATGGAGTCCAAAACAAAGAGGGGAACCTATCCATAAGCATCCTGCCAGCAGCCACATAATTAGCTGCATTATCTGTAATAACTTGCACAACATTGTGTACCCCAATATCCTGGATGAACCCATCCATCAACTCGCATAAAAGTGCCGCATCTTTTACATGTGCCGATGCATCAACTGATTTTACAAACATGGTACCTCTAGGACAATGTACCAAGAAGTTGATAAGGCTTCTACGCTTATCGTCTGTCCACCCATCTGACATGACTGTGCATCCAGTGCTCTCCCATGACTGCCTGAACTCTGCCAACCTAGCACCGATGTCCATCTTTTCTGCTTGAAGGATTGGGCCTCGCAACTCCTCAAAGGTGGCACTTTTATAACCTGGGCCAACTACTGCAATGGCATTACACATCAGTTGCCAAAATGGATTGTTTTTAACCATGCTGAGAGGTATGTGACTCCAGTAAAGACACCTTCGCATTACCCTGTCCGCTTCTACCTTTTCCGATTTCTTTATAACTGACTTGATAGAAGGTTGTGAGCCTGGTCCAACATAATGGGATGCGAGCCTCGCCCTCCCAAGAGGTGAAGCTGTGGAGCCCCTCCTACTACCCTCACTGATAGTGGTAGATAGAGATGCACCTAAACTTCTTGCTTGGCCAAAAGCTGCAAGCTCAACTCTGTTTTCAGCTGTCTCATCCTTCTTTCTCATTTTTTCATGGATGGCGTCATGGGCAGATCTCATGATTTCTGGGGTCGTTGCAGTACAAAGGCCAACATCATGGCTAGGTAGTTTGGCTAGATGGTATTTCAACCTATTAACCCCTCCTGACATGTGATGCCCTCATAATTTGCAAGTCAAATTTTGCCTATTGTTGCCATCCTCGGGCTCACCATACTGCCAAAATGGGTCCAATATCTTTGGCATTTTTGCAATTGGAATGCTTCAAGCCTTCAACTCAAATGCAACCCTAGGGCACACAAACAAAAAAATTACATTAAACTCCATTGGAAAATAATAGCAACATTCTAGTTTAAAAAATCAGACCTCTAAATTTAGATTTTAAGCCATTAAAGATAAGAAGAGGGTGGCTAAGAAGTTAAAAAACAAGCATGCTATTTTCCATTCTAATTTTTAAAAACCCCCATTTACATTGGGACTGTTTTTCATTTTTTGGGGCATGGAAATCAATGTAAAAATAGTAAAGACAAATAACAAAGAAATATGCAAGAAACAGGCAAAGAAATAGTAAAAGAAATATGCAAGAAATCTTTCAGACAGTCCATGGAAAAGATAGAAAAACAATGGGATAAAATGCACATACCTTGACTTGCTCCACAAAAAACCTTGGTTGAGATGCTCAATGGTGTTTGAAAGCCTCCAAAGGTGTTGGTGGTCTCTTCAAGCCCTTCTCCACTTCCAACAAGTTCATTTGCCAAATGAAATAAAAAAAACCGTTTTTTTTTTCTTTACTAGCGCGCGGATGGTCTTCTTAGGCGATTTTTTACATAGACCCGTGCTTCTTACCCAAAAAGTCGCGCTTAAGCGATTTTTTAAAAAATCGCGATTTTTTCTCGGTGAAAAGTCGGCCAGGTCAAAAAAGCGCGACTTTTGTGATTTCTCGCGATTTTTCGACGAGGTTGTCGACACTGCTTAGTACGACAGAGGCTGAATACATTGCAGCATGTTCAACCTGCGGTGAAGAGTATGGCTTCACAAGATGTTGACAGGATTATTTGATGCAGAGATAGATACTATTGATATCCTTTGTGATAATAAGAGTTGTATTAAGTTGACGAAAAACTTGGTATTTCATGACAAGTCGAAACATATCGAAGTTAGATATCATTACATCCGGGCTATGGTATAGAAGGGACCTGTAAAGCTCAAGTATGTTCCTATAGAGGAACAAGTGGCAGATGTGTTGACTAAGCCTCTGTCTCGTGCAAAGTTTGAATACTTTCGAGACAACCTTGGCGTAGTTCGAAAGGACCTCCCTCGAAAGAGGGAGTGAAAGAAGATGGTAGAAGGATGCAGTGGTGGTAGCTTAACCTAGAGTAGGGTAAGTCTGGCTAGGCTTGTTGACCCGAAAGGGTTGGTAAGTCAGACGAGGCCTGTTGATCCTAGAGGGATTAGTTTGTCTGGCTAGACCAGTTTAGCCCAAGTGGGCTAGTAAGCCAAAACAAGGCTTGTTGGTCCCTAGGAAGATCCATCTGTTTGACTAGGATTGTTGACTCAAAAGGGTTAGTAAGTTAGACAAAATGCCCGGATGGATATACCAAAGAACTCACCAAGATACTGCTCCGAGATAGTGGGCAAGGTGTAGTTTCAGTATTTTCATACTAATGATTGTTGAGATAGTTTCAATATTCCTATACTAATGTAGTAGGTTCAGTATTTTCATACCGATGATTGTTGAGGTGATTGTTGAGATAGTAGCAGGTTCAATATTTTCATACTACTGATCAACCTTGAAAAAAAAGTCGACTTCTCGCGAAAAATTGCCAAAATCGCGATTTTTGCTCCAAGCCGATTTTTCGGTGAGCTAAAATCAGTCTCTTTAAAAAAATAGCCGAGTCGCGACTTTTGCTTAAAAATCGTGATTTTTTAAAAAACTGAGCGGGTCGAAGGAAAAAAGCGCCCAGGTTGTTAGTCCACAGCTTAGAAAAGGGAAAAACGGGTTTTTTTATGTCATTTGGCAAAAGAGTTTGTTGGAAGTGGAAGAGAAGGGCTTGAGGAGACCACCGACACCTTTGGAGGCTTTCAAACACCATTTAGCATCTCAACCAAGGATATTTGTGGAGCAAGTGTTCAAGGTATGTGCATTTTATCTCATTGTTTTTCTATCTTTTCCATGGACCGTTTGAAAGATTTCTTGCATTTTTTCTTTGATATTTTTTTTACTATTTCTTTGCCTATTTCTTGCATATTTCTTTGCTATTTCCATTTACTGTTTTTCCATTGATGTCCATGCCCCAAAAAATGAAAAACAATTCCAATGTAAATGGGGGTTTTAAAAATTTAAAAATTAGAATGGAAAATAGCATGCTTGTTTTTTAAATTCTTCGCCACCCTCTTCTTCTTATCTTTCATGGCTTAAAATATAAATTTAGAGGTCTGATTTTTTAAGCTAGAATGTTGTTATTTTTTTTCAATGGAGTTTGATGTAATTTTTTTTGTTTTTGTGGCCTAGGGTTGCATTTGAGTTGAAGCATTCCAATTGCAAAAATGCCAAAGATTTTGGACCCATTTTGGCAGTATGGTGAGCCCGAGGATGGCATTAATAGGCAAAATTTGACTTGCAAATTATGTGGGCATCACATGTCGGGAGGGGTTAACAGGTTGAAATACCATCTAGCCAAACTACCTGGCCATGATGTTGTCCTTTGTACTGCAGTGACCCCAGAAATCATGAGATCTGCCCATGATGACATGCATGAAAAAATGAGAAAGAAGGATGAGATCGCTGGAAACAGAGTTGAGCTTGCAGCTTTTGGCTAAGCAAGAAGTTTAGGTGCATCTCTATCTACCACTATCGGTGAGGGTAGTGGGAGGGGCTCCACAGCTGCACCTCTTGGGAGGGCAGGGATCGCATCCCATTTTGTTGGAGCAAGATTACAACCTTCTATCAAGTCAGTTATAAAGAAATCGGAAAAGGTAGAAGTGGACAGGGTAATGGGAAGGTGTCTTTACTGGAGTCACGTACCTCTCAGCATTGTTAAAAACAATCCATTTTGGCAGCTAATGTGTGATGCCATTGTAGTAGTTGGCCCAGGGTATAAAAGCGCCACCTTTGAGGAATTGTGGTGCCCAATCCTTCAAGCAGAAAAGATGGACATCGGTGCTAGGTTGGCAGAGTTCAGGCAGTCATGGGAGAGCATTGGATGCACAGTCATGTCAGATGGGTGGACAGACGATAAGGGTAGAAGCCTTATCAACTTCTTGGTACATTGTCCTAGAGGTACCATGTTTGTAAAATCAGTTGATGCATTGGCACATGTAAAAGATGCAGCACTTTTATGCAAGTTGATGGATGGGTTCATCCAAGATATTGGGGTGCACAATGTTGTGCAAGTTATTACAAATAATGCAGCTAATTATGTGACTGCTGGCAGGATGCTTATGGATAGGTACCCCTCTTTGTTTTGGACTCCATGCGAAGCTCATTGCATTGATTTGATGTTGGAGGATATGGGGAAAATTGCCTTTATCAAGGTGGTGATTGATCAAGCTAGGGCCATCCCCAAGTTCATTTACAACCATGGTTTTGTTCTTAGTCTCATGAGGAGGCACACCAAAAACAAGGAGTTGAAGCGTCCTGCAATCACGCGTTTTGCCACCACATTTATTACTCTTCAGTCGTTGCTTCAATGTCAGTTTGAGTTGAAGCAAATGTTTTTTTGTGATGACTGGCGTGATTGTGCTTATAGCAGGAGAGAGGATGGGAAAACCATTGCCAAGCTGGTGTGCACTGATGCCTTCTAGGAAGGAATGGAGGAAGTTTGCTCGGTTAGTGAACCTTTAATGAGGGTTCTGCGACTTGTTGATGGTGATAAGCCCGCAATGGGGTATTTATATGAGTCCATGGATAGGGCCAAAGAGACCATTTGGAATTTCTATGTGAGAAAGGGTACCCCAGGGCATGACAGGCACATGTTGTTATGGGAGTTGATTGATACTCAATGGACTCGGATGCTTCATTGACCCATTCATGCAGCAGGACTCTTCCTCAACCTTGCATTTGCCTACAAATGCAATTTTGATTTTGATGGTGAAGTTTTGGAGGGGCTTCTCACTTGTATTCAGAGGATGATACCTGATTATGACACTCGCAATGCAGTCAATCGCGAGATAAAGGTGTATCGAGATGGTATTGGAGTATTCAGCTTTGCTGATGCTATCCGTGACAGGACCGAATTCATGCCAGGTAAGTTATTAACTTATTAGACTGTTTTCACTTTTTAAGTTTTCTCCTTTATGTGAAAGATGAATAATGATTTATTTATATTTATTTCTTGTTTGGTGGCGAACCTGTGGTGTGAGGACACCAAATTTACGGAAATTTGCCATCAGAATCCTTAGCCAAACCTGTACGACTTCGGGATGTGAGTGGAATTGGAGTGTATTTGAAAAAATACATGCAAAGAGACGCAGAAGGTTAGGAACTTAGAACTTAGAATTTGAACAAAGGAATTGCATTTTAATGTTTAATGCAATTTATGAATCTATGATCCTCTAAACTCTAATTTTTTTTTTTATTACCCTCTTACAAGTTGGAGTTCACACGTCTTAATGACTTGGTGTATGTTCATTACAACCTTCGCTTGTGGATGGCACAGATACAGAAAGAACCAGATGCAAATGCCATCTCCTTGGACAATATTGATATATTGTCTAAGTGGGGGGTAGAGATTGAGACTCCTATCATGGAGGAGGCACTTGCATGTGAAGAGGAGGGGCGAGAGGAGGGCCAAGTGGAGGAGGAGGAGGAGGAGGAGGAGGTGGTTGGAGGCACCATGGAGGGTGATGTGCTAGCATCGCCATCACCTTCTGCACCGCTTGATACATTTAGTCCTCCATCCATCACTCAACGCTGCATATTAGATGCAGGCTCAGGGCCTTCTACTGCTACTTCTAGTGCTAGGGGTAGGCTCGACAAAAGACCCATGATATATCCCCATAAAAGGGGAAGAGGGCATTGATATTAGATAGCTAGATGCTAGTTTTGCTCGGATACATTTATATATGTGATGTCATTTTGTATTGTTTAAACTTTATACACTTTTGAGTCCTTGATTGGACAACTATGATGTTTCATAATTTCAGTATCAACTTTGATGTATCGTTTTATATTTGGCATGACTACATGATGATGATATATATCAGTGCTTTCTTCATATTTATGTTCCAGTATGTTTTTCTGATGTTTTTGTTGCTATATATGTTTAAAATTCTAAAAAAAATGCATGTATTTTCTATTTTTTAATGTTTGCTGACTTTTGCCGATTTTTCCCAATTTTTTCACCGATGTTGCCGAGAAGTTGTATTCAGGACCCTCGTCAACTTTTTGTCGAGGCCGACTTTTTCAACATTGCTGATGATTGTTGTGATGATTGTTGATAAGTTTGTTTCAGTATTTCTATACTGATGATGATGATGTTCTAGCATCTCTATGCTGGTGATGCGGATGATGATATAGCATTTATTGATGATGTTGTTTTTAGCACTAACAAGCTAATGATGTTGTTGTTGTAGATGATGTTTCAGTACTTATATACTGATGTTGTAGATGATGTTCCAGTATTCGCATACTGATGTGGAAGAAGAAGATTCAATATCCACATACTGATATGACAGAAGATGATTCAATATTCACATACTGATATGACAGAAGATGATTCAATATCCACACATTTATGCTGTAGAAGATGATCCAGTACACACAAAAGATGATTCAATATCCACATATTGATGCTGTAGAAGATGATCCAGTACATACAGAAGATGATTCAGTATCCACATATTGATGTTATAGAAGATGATCGAGTACACACAAAAGATGATTCAATATCCACATACTGATGTTGCAGAAGATGATCCAGTATACTCATGCTGAGATCGATGATGAAAATGTATGATGGCGTTCCAAAACTTCCTATGACATATAGAGACTCACCGATCAAATGTATAGTTCTTGTAGTAACTGCTACCTTGGTTGAATACCTTCCTAGTTAAGAGGGAATGTTAAAGTATTGTAACTTCGGAAGATATTCCAGATGTATTGATTGTATTCCTCCATCAGGAGATGAGTTTGGTTATGTAAGAGTCATTGAAAGAATCAATCTAAACCTCCGGATGTAAGTCGGGTCAATAGTACCCAAGTGTCATTATAATAAATGTTATTTTTGGTGTCTTGCTAGACAAGTCGGCCCTGTCAGGTCCTAGGTCAAGTCAAGTGACAAATATAAATAGGGAGGCGCTCCCCTTCATTTGTACACACTCACTCAAGCAAGTTTGCAAAAGAGAGAAGAACAAGTGCGCCAGAATGAAAAGAGAAGCAGTTGTCTGGGTTTTACGCTGCTCTGGTTGAGTTCTATACTGAGGAAGTTTTGCGGGGTTTTCTCCCTTGTGGTTTCCTCGAGGAAAATCTCTGTGTTACTGTGCTTGTTGTTCTTTTAGTGATCCTACTAGCGAAATTTGTTTTAAGATATCATCTAAGCAATTAAGAAAACTTAACATATATATATATATATATATATATATATATATATCCTTTTAATTAACTCCTACTGTATTAATACCTTATTATTAGTTAATGAAGCTTTAAGAATTATAATCATTAATTAGTTTTTAGTGGTGTTACATAAGATGTGCCATTTCATTAATCATTAATCATCAATCACTAATTATTAATTATTAATTATTATTTATTGCTATTATTATGTTCTTGTTATTTATTATTATTATGTATGTTATTGTAGATCTTCCTCATCTATTTTCATGGTTGGATTCAGGGAGAAATCCCATTGAGCTTAGTTGAATATCTATTGGTCTCCTTTGGATGATGAATCAAAGTGCTTTCTTTTGAATTATATTGTGTTTCTCATGTTTTCCCCGTGGATGGGATCTTCAAATGACAATGGTTTTGGTTAAATGAAGTAAGTAGAGTCTCTCTTCTTATATGTGATGGTTATTAATTGGAAGTTATAGTTGTAGTATGTCTCTCATGTTGTGATTATATACTCTCTTGCCCTTGCACAATAATTATCCTCCTAAAATCATTTGAAAGTATTGTCAATAGTTCTTTCCCTTTGTAGATTTCTGAAAATTGTGAGGCCATTAAAAGTGGCTAGGGTGTGTAATCTTGCTTCCCTAATTCTTCTAATCATTTCTTTTAAAAGCCTTCATTGAGCCTTGGTTGACCCCATATTGCCAAATGGATAAGACATTAGTCCCTTATTCTTCCATCCACTTCTTTTATCATTACTAAAACAAACTGTTTTTGCTAGAGCCATCTCTTAATTTCACCGTGTACCTCATTACAATATTTAGCAATCCCATCTTAGGAAAGCCTCCCTCGAGTTGGAGAAGAGCCATCCTAAAGTGCAGAGGGGGGCTTGGTGTGGTGACATTGGACTCCCTCTTAGTTACACCAAAACCATACCTAGAAATTAGGAGTTTATCTTGAAGGGTGTAAGCTTGAGTTATAACATGTCCCATTTTTTCCATTGCATGCTATGGAGGACCATAACATGTGCAATATTCAATCGTTTAGAACAAAACCATGTACATATTCTGACTTCTAATAGGTAGGCTTATGATTGAGTACTTTATACATTAAGGCATAATTTTTCAATATTGAATGCTGATTCTGTTAAATTATTAGTTTTGTTGGAAAAGAGTTTTTTCTTGTTGTTGGGTACGTTAGATTACCATCTTTTATGAATTGGGATTGAGTTTCTTTAGAGTTACTCCATATTAAGTTGGCCTTTCCTTTTGAATGTCATGCAATGCTTAGATGTTCATATAGTTCAATTTAGCCATTTTTGTTATCTAACTAAGAAATAAAACTTGAATTGATTTTAGGTGGAGATTTGGATGGGCTTGTCAAGAAGAGATCCATTACGCAAATCTAAGCTAGAGCTTCTACATTCACACAATATGCCAACCTTGTTGGATGTTAATGGGTATGACACTGGTGGAAATTCTTTTATCATCAAGTAAGTTCTCATTGAAATTGTTTTCTTTGTAGAATGTTTTGTATCATTTTGTTAGTACCTTTATAAAGTATCTATTCCTTCTTGAATCTTGATATAGCAATGAGTGCTAAGGCTTGACAAGTATTTTAAATACCAACTCAAAGGGAGAAAACAAATACATAGTAAAACATATAGAGGGGTGAATGGGTTGTGATCCAATGACAAGGATGGTGGTGCATTAGTCACCCACTGCGGTTTGATTCTCTTAAGTCATTTTTCTAGCATTTGCAGTCAAATGCAAGCCACAGGTGACTTTGACAGAATAGTATACCACTTCATTGAAGCTCATGAAGCTTCATGTTGTTAGAGAATGTGACATCTGTCAATTGTAGGCCTACTGCATGGAAGGTTGTGGTTCACCCTTTGAGGCACTGGGCATGCTTGAGAGAGAAATCAAATTGAAAGGAAGCATTCTCAAAGAAAAGGACATAGAGGGGGTTGCATGCCTAATCTAAAAAATGTTTTGAAACAGAGTTGAAAAAGAAATTGAAGATGATGACAAGTTCTTTGAGGTTTGCAGCTCAACAAAATAGTTAGATTGTAGGACTATTTCACGTAATATAAATGAGAAATTATTCATAGCTACTTAAATGTAATATCACAAAACACCTTACACATTAACAATTAACAATTAACAATGAAGTCTTTGGAGGAGTAGCGCTGGAAACATCTCGTGGAGCATTGGAGGCCTTTGGAGGAGGAGCGTTGGACATGTCTCGTTGATTGTTCAGCCTTGGATCCTTGCTTGTTGGATCTACTTACCATGGAGCTTGACATGTCTTGCTTGGAGTTGGAGCGCTCCACATGTGGGGCCTATTTAGTGATTAGATAGGTTGCTTGTTGTGGATTTGATCCACTTTATGATTGTTGGCCACCCTAACCTTTCATATAAATAAAGGGAGGAGAGACTTTTCATCACTAATACTTGTTCACTCATATAATCATATGCTTGTGTTAGAGATAAGAGGGATAGGGTGAACTTGTCTTCTAGTACTCTTCTTCATGTGTGTTTGCTCTCTTTGTGTTGAGCGCTAGGGTTCTTGGACGAATTGCAACGGAAGACTAGGGTTATAGTTTTTCCCATAGGATAAAAATAAGACTTGGGTTTGGGATGAACCCTAGAGGAGTAAAGGTAGTTTTTTTTTTCTTGTAGCTCTTGTGGGAGAAGACTAGTGTTTTGTGGCTTTTGGAAAACCTAGTGCTACTTAATGTGCTTGTTTAGGAGAGAAGACGTTCTTGTACACTTGTGGGATACAAGTGTGTGAGCCAAGGAGGAGTTGCCGATGTTGATGTTAGCTTGAAGATCTTTAGTGGAGTAACTAGCTTTGGTTAGGAGTGATTCCTATCTAGGAGTTGGTGGCTAGGGTTTTCTTATGGTTTCCCTAGCTAATGTTTGGAGAGCTTGACTTGTACCAGCATGTAGGTTGGTATGTACATGTACTTCAACTCAATGACTCATATATATGTGAATTATTTTAGCTGTTCAACTATTGTGTACTTGCAGATTTAAATTTCAGCAAATGTTATCTTCATGATTGAGTGGAGTGTAGTGCTGGTTGTGCATGCTGATTTAAAAAAACATAGACCTGAATTTGTTAAGTGATTTAACACATATCCAGATGATAAAGGAGCGGCAGATTTACTGCTGTTATAATCTATTGTAATAAGACATTTCAGATCTGTGGTATGCTTGGAAGTGTGTGCCATAAGGATTGTAGCTTTGTGGTATTGAAGTATACTGAAATGTTTTTTTTTTCTTGGGGTGCTTTGTGAAATTGGATTGAAGAGAAGTGAAATATTGCTGCTGTAAGTTCATATTTCAGATTCAGAGCTAAGGTCGAAAGGGAAATAGATATGGGAATCCTCAAAGTTGAGGTGAAATTTCTGAATTTGGAATAGAAGTTAAATTGTTGAAATTTCTACATGGTTTTACCGTTTTAGGGTATTTCAAAGATTTCTACATGGGATTAGAGCTGATTTCACTAAGATATCTCTTTTGGTGAAGAAGAGTTGGATACTTTATTTGTTTGGAGAGCTTGACTTGTACCAGCATGTGATAAGAGGTTGGTATGTACATGTACTTTCAACTCATATATATGTGAATTGTTTTAGCCGTCCAGCTATTGTGTACTTTGCAGATTTAAATTTCAGCAAATGTTTTCTTCATGATTGAGTGGACTGTAGTGCTGGTTGTACATGCTGATTTGAAAAAAATATAGAGCTGAATTTGTTAAGTGACTTAACACATATCCAGATGATAAAGGAGCGGCAGATTTACTGCTGTTATAATCTATTATAATAAGACATTTCAGATCTGTGGTATGCTTGGAAGTGTGTGCCATAAGGATTGAGCTTTGTGGTATTGAAGTATACTGAAATATTTTTTTTTTCCTTGGGGTGCTTTGTGAAATTGGATTGAAGAGAAGATATTGCTGCTGTAAGTTCACATTTCAGATTCAGAGCTAAGGCCGAAAGGGAAATAGATGTGGGAAACCTCAAAGTTGAGGTGAAATTTCTGAATTTGGAATAGAAGTCAAATTGTTGAAATTTCTACATGGTTTTAGAGCATTTCAAAGATTTCTACATGGGATTAGAGCTGATTTCACTAAGATATCTCTTTTGGTGAAGAAGAGCTGGGTATTGTCCTGAGAGTGGTGCTTTATCTACTACATGTTGTTGGGTGTGAAACCCTAGGTTGCTAGGGAGAAGCGCTTGACCCCTAGAAGGGTTGTCTTACTTTATTTGTTGCTGATTTTGCTTTGAGTTTTGTTTCATATTTGCAGGACGAATACTCTCGATCTTAGAGAGCGTGATAGGTTAGATGGTGCTTCCAATTTCATACCTTGGAAGTTTAGGATGCAAATGCTTTTGAAGGAGGTTGAGATTTGGGAGCATGTCGTAAAAGATATTCCTTTACCTACCGATCTGACATGATTTGTCATATATGTTAAGAGGGAAAATAATTGTTGATTCGATGAAGTATCACTTGATCCCTCACATTGTAGAGAAGATGACTAGCAAGGAGATGTATGAGGCTTTGCTTGCCTTATATTAGATTTCTTGTGTCTCTAGACAGATGATCTTGAGAAACAAACTTTTATCTATTTGTATGGGTAACATCGGTAAAATGTTGAGTTGCTTGGCTAGAGCCATAGAGTTGAGAGAATAGTTGCTAGGAAACATGACATGTCCAACTAGGAGCTTGTGTCCATATCATTTTACATATCAGACACAAACACGTTAGGATATGTGCCCTAAATCATGACGTGTCATATACATGTTGGACATGCACCCTAGACGTGACCCTCTCAAAAAATCCTTTTTTTGTTGTGTTTGTTCACTTTTAGTTACAGGGAAAGAGATCTCACGATCTCTCATTGTGCAAGTGAAGGGTAAAATCAAGATTTGAAGGGATTCCAAGTGTTTTGTAAATGTTCTAGTTTCTAAATATTTGGATCTTTTTGTCAATATTTTTTTTGTTGTATTTGTAATATATAATCCTAAAAACAGGGTAGGGGGACACATTATATATATAATGTGTCCCCTTGTTTATGGGGTTGATGTGTTGTGTGTTGGATACTCATATTTTGTGTCCTCTATGTGTCGTGTCCTTGTGTCATGTGACATAGACTAGGTGGTGTCGATTATCGTGAATGAATTTGCTCCATCTTGGAAATCTTTTGTCCAAGGTGTTTGTGCTCGTGAGAAGTTACTTAGTTATGAGAAGCTTTGGGATAACCTTGGGAACAAAGAGATCATGTTGGAGTCTTGTTTAGGATTTTAGCACAACAAACAAATGTAGAAAGCGTAGCCTTTGTTGGACAGACGTGGTAGGGAAGCAAGAAAGGATCCGAGAAGGGTAAAAAAGATCATGTTCAGGAAAGAAAGACTTGAGTAAGGTGAATTACTTTGTGTCACCAATTGGGGCATTATGTGAGGCAATGTTCTAAGAAGAAGAAGGGGAAGGTGAAACGAGCTATAGTAGAAGTGGGAGGTGTTCATGCCATTTTGAGACTCCCATTTTCCATTGTCTCTTGTATATCTTCTAACAGTTTGTCAAGTGTTGGATGTTATGTGGATAATTGAGCTTTGAGACATATGACTTATGAAAGGAATCTTGTTAGCAGGTTTCAAGAGCACGAGGGAGGTATTAGAATGGACTTGGCTGCGACTGCCAAATATTTGGTGAAAGGCTTGGGCTCCATTTCCTTTTGGATTTCATTAGGTGATATTCTTGAGTTGAATGATGTTTTGTTTGTTCTTTGTTTAAAGAAATAACTTCTGTTTCTTGTATGATAGATCTTTACTATAGAGTTGCATTTGAAGGATAGCATTGCACTATCAGTGATTATAATTTAGCTAGTCTGATGACTATGGCTAGAGGTGTGTGAGATGGTGGCGTTTAGGGGTTTCTTTTCTAATCATGTGGCACTTGTACATTGCTGTGGGAAGCTAGAAAAGCCTTCTAGCCTTGAGACATTCAGAGTATGTATGACATGATGCCATGGAGACAGGTTCAAAACCTACTATGGAATCAACGATCGAGTCCAAGTTTGCATCTAATGGGGGTATTAAAGATGACAGTGATAGGGTTGTTGGATTCTCTTAGGAAGTAGACATTGACTTTAATGATACTCTTGCTTTAAGATCTCTGTGAAGGATAGAGGTGAATTTGTTGATGTTGTTGCTTCAGTTGCCAGAGGTTTTGATGTGCATGGGCGAGATATCCATGATGGTAGGTTGTTGATGGCCCTACATAGGTTGTTGTTTGTACCCCATGCTTGGTATTTCAAGATGGATGGGATTTGTGCAGTTTCCTATCTTTGTGATCTTGATAGATCTCGTCCACTTGTGTTGGTCTTGTATGGAGATATGGTATCTTTGTAGGATGTCCTAAACAACTCATGATGTGTTCGATGATTTAGACTCATGAAGTTGATATGAAGGATGTTGAAGGGTTCAAAGTCTATGATGGTTCATGGTTATGTTCCTTTAGATTCACAGGTGGTCAAGACCCTTATAATAGAGGGGAGATTTGAGAGGTTGTGGTAGTATCTAGTTTTGTTGGATACTGTGAGATTTTTGAAGCTTACATGATCTATTTACTAGCACAGTGAAAGATTGTGATGAGTCGAGATATGAAGTTTGTGAGATCCTCTTGTTCATAGATGCCTCACATCACAATTCCCGACATCCAATCCACAAGAACACAAGTATTTCTCATAAAATTCGGGGGTGGTCTCCACATGTCCCCAATGTGCGTTTCCTCGCTCACATGTCCCAGAAACTTGGGGGAACATTGTCTTATACAAACTAGGCTAAGTTTTTGTTCCTATTTTTTGGGTTATCTAAACCAATGTTGAAAAAGTTGGCCTCGGCAAAAAGTTGGCGGGGGTCTTGATTACAACTTCTCGGCAACATCGGCGAAAAAATCGGGAAAAATGGGCAAAAGTCGGCAAACATTAAAAAGTAGAAACTACATGCATTTTTTTTAGAATTTTAAACATATAAAGCAATAATAACATCATAAAAACATATTGGAACATAAATATGAAGAAAGAACTGATATATATCATCATCATGTAGTCATGCCAAATATAAAACGATACATCAAAGTTGATACTGAAAGTCTGAAACATCATAGTTGTCCAATCAAGGACTCAAAAGTGTATAAAGTTTAAACAATACAAAATGACATCACATATATAAATGTATTTGAGGAAAACTAGCATCTAACTATCTAATATCAATGCCCTCTTCCCCTTTTATGGAAAAATATCATGGGTCTTTTGTCAGGCCTGCCCCTAGCACTAGAAGTAGTAGTAGAAGGCCTTGAGCCTGCATCTAATACTCGACACTGAGTGATGGATGGAGGACTAGATATATCAAGCGGTGTAGAAGCAGCTGGTGATGCTAGCACATCACCCTCCATGGTGCCTCCAACCACCACCACCTCCTCCTCCTCCTCCTCCACTTGCCCCTCCTCTAGCCATGCAGGTGCCTCCTCCATGATAGGAGTCTCAATCTCCACCCTCCATTTCGACAATATATCAATATTGTCCAAGGAGATGGCATTTGCATCTGGTTCTTTCTGTATCTGTGCCATCCACAAGCGGAGGTTGTAATGAACATACACCAAGTCATTAAGACGTGTGAACTCCAACCTGTAAGAGGGTAATAAAAAAAATTTAGAGTCTAGAGGATCGTAGATTCATAAGTTGCATTAAACATTTAAATGCAATTGCTTTGTTCAAATTCTAAGTTCTAAGTTCTAACCTTCTCCATCTCTTTGCATGTATTTTTTCAAATACATTCCAATTCTGCTCACATCCCGAAGCTGTACAGGTTTGGCTAAGGATTCTGATGGCAAATTTCCGTAAATTCGGTGTCTTCACACCATAGGTTCGCCACCAAGTGGCTACATGTCACCAAACAAGAAATAAATATAAATAAATCATAATTCATCTTTCAAATAAAGGTGAAAACTTAAAAAGGTCTAATAAGTTAATAATTTACCTGGCATGAATTCGGTCCTATCACGAATAGCATCAGCAAAGCCAAATACTCCAGTACCATCCCGATACACTTCTATCTCGCGATTGACTGCATTGCGAGTGTCATAATCAGGTATCATCCTTTGAATACAAGTGAGAAGCCCCTCCAAAACCTCACCATCAAAATCAAAATTGCATTTGTAGGCAAATGCGTGGTTTAGGAAGAGTCCTGCTGCATGAATGGGTCGATGAAGCATCCCAGTCCATCGAGTATCAATCAACTCCCATTACATGTGCCTGTCATGCCCTGGGGTACCCTTTCCCACATAGAAATTCCGAATGGTCTCTTTGGCCCTATCCATGGCCTCATATAAATAGCCCATTGCGGGCTTATCACCATCAACAAGTCGCAGAACCCTCTCTAAAGGTTCACTAACCGAGTACACTTCCTCCATTCCTTCCCAGAGGGCATCAGTGTACACCAGCTTGGCAATGGTTTTCCCATCCTCTCTCCAGCTGTAAGCATAATCACGCCACTCATCACAAACAAACATTTGCTTCAACTCAAACTGACATTGAAGCAAAGACTGAAGAGTAATAAATGTGGTGGCAAAACGCGTGATTGCAGGATGCTTCAACTCCTTGTTTTTAGTGTGCCTCCTCATGAGACTAAGAACAAAACCATGGTTGTAAATGAACTTAGGGATGGCCCTAGCTTGATCAATCACCACCTTGATAAAGGGAATTTTCCCCATATCCTCCAACATCAAATCAATGCAATGAGCAGTGCATGGAGTCCAAAACAAAGAGGGATACCTATCCATAAGCATTCTGCCAGCAGCCACATAATTAACTGCATTATTTGAAATAACTTGCACAACATTGTGTGCCCCAATATCCTGGATGAACCCATCCATCAACTCGCATAAAAGTGCCGCGTCTTTTACATGTGCTGATGCATCAACTGATTTTACAAACATGGTACCTCTAGGACAATGTACCAAGAAGTTGATAAGGCTTCTACCCTTATCGTCTGCCCACCCATCTGACATGACTGTGCATCCAGTGCTCTCCCATGACTGCCTGAATTTTGCCAACCTAGCACCGATGTCCATCTTTTTTGCTTGAAGGATTGGGCCCCGCAACTCCTCAAAGGTGGCACTTTTATAACCTGGGCCAACTACTACAATGGCATCACAAATCAGCTACCAAAATGGATTGTTTTTAACAATGCTCAGAGGTATCTGACTCCAATAAAGACCCCTTCCCATTACCCCGTTCGCTTCTACCTTTTCCGATTTCTTTATAACTGACTTGATAGAAGGTTGTGAGCCTGGTCCAACATAATGGGATGTGGGCCCTGCCCTCCCAAGAGGTGAAGCTGTGGAGCCCCTCCCACTACCCTCACCGATAGTGGTAGATAAAGATGCACCTAAACTTCTTGCTTGGCCAAAAGTTGCAAGCTCAACTCTGTTTGCAGCAATCTCATCCTTCTTTCTCATTTTTTCATGGATGGCATCATGGGCAGATCTCATTATTTCTAGGGTCACTGCAGTACAAAGGCCAACATCATGGCCAGGTAGTTTGGCTAAATGGTATTTCAACCTGTCAACCCCTCTCGACATGTGACGCCCACATAATTTGCAAGTCAAATTTTTCCTATTGTTGCCATCCTCGGGCTCACCATACTGCCAAAATGGGTCCAATATCTTTGGCATTTTTGCAATTGGAATGCTTCAAGCCTTCAACTCAAATGCAACCCTAGGGCACAAAAACAAAAAAAATTACATTAAAATCCATTGGAAAATAATAGCAACATTCTAGCTTAAAAAATCATACCTCTAAATTTAGATTTTAAGCCATGAAAGATAAGAAGAAGAGGGTGGCTAAGAAGTAAAAAAACAAGCATGCTATTTTCCATTCTAATTTTTTAAAACCCCCATTTACATTGGGACTGTTTTTCATTTTTTGAGGCATGGAAATCAATGGCAAAATAGTAAAAACAAATAGCAAAGAAATATGCAAGAAATAGGCAACAAAATAGTAAAACAAATATGCAAGAAATCTTTCAAACAGTCCATGGAAAAGATAGAAAAACAATGGATAAAATGCACATACCTTCAACACTTGCTGCACAAAAATCCTTCGTTGAGATGCTAAATGGTGTTTGAAAGCCTCCAAAGGTGTTGGTGGTCTCCTCAAGCCCTTCTCCTCCACTTCCAACAAGCTCATTTGTCAACTGACAAAAAAAAAACCGCTTTTTTCCTTTACTAGGCCACATATTGCCTGCTTGGGCCATTTTTTCCATCGACTCGTGAGTTTTTCCCAAAAGTCGCGCTTTTTTCGAAAAAGTCGCGCGCTCACGTTTTTTTAAAAAATCGCGCTTTTTCCTCGGCGAAAAATCGGTCAGGGGAAAAAAGCGCGACTTTTCTAATTTTTCCCGATTTTTCAGCGAGTTTGTCAAGCTTGATCTAAACAACTCATCTTTAACAATAATAATCTAGACCATTTATGTGTATGTTGTAACTAACAAAGCCACTTACAATATTCTTTTATGACTTAATTTAAATAGTTTGACATATCCTACCCCCTTTGGATTCAAACCTATGCTCTTTAAAGAGGAAACACATATTCTTAACTGTTACACCCACTTAAGGAATTTTTTTAGAATGAAAACTTCGTGGCATTGCCCCCGGTCATCCCTAGAATATCTAGATGAAGGATGGTGTCAATTGGAAGAGCCTTGACCAGATTGAACCCTATTGAACCATGTGACCACGCCATTGGCAACATCCTTTGGCTGATTTTCCAGATGATTGAGCTAACTCTTGGGTTTCAAAAACAAAAAACATAGGAATGGGCTTTCATCCACTTATACATGAGTTCATTTAATATAAATTACTAATTAGTGTAACCACACATTCAACCACTATTTCAAGGTGTTATCCATATGCTCCATGAAAAGACCTCATTAGAATTGAACCTTGTCCAATGATAAAAAACTCTTTACTTTTCACCATTGGATCCAAACATTTTAAGCGATGTTGCAGGAAACGTGGGTTCCAACCTCGTTTCCAGCGTTTCCCTGTTTCGAAACTTTGAAACGCGTACCGCATAGCTTGGAAACACGTTTCCGTACAGACGAAACATGTTTTCGAGATGGAAACATGTTTCGTCCGTACGGAAACGTGTTTCCGATACAGTTGCAATCAATGAGGTCACGTTTCCAAAAAAATGCGCCATGGAGCAGTAGTTTTTGGTGATATTAATGGTAATGTTAAAAATTTAAGTAAAAGAATGGAAAATAAAAGATAAGGAGAATGTCAAGTAAAAGTGACATTCCCCTTATCTTTTATTTTCCATCCTTTTATTTAAATTTTTAACATTACCATTAATTTTTTTCAGGATGTTTGAGAGTGGTTCCAACCTCATCGAAATTCATATGCAAAAAGTAGAATTTTAGATCCCATTCAAAATTCAGCAGACTTAATAGTTTTCAGGATTGCAAAGTTTCCACCAGATTCTATCATGTATGAGAGTATGGATTGACATTTAATCAAGCACATCAACCCCTATATGTACCTTGATGTTGGTGGTGTTGATTGTTGAACTCCTTTGTTGTTACATTAATAAAAATATACTCTTCACTCAAACAAAATCACTTATTAAGCATGGAATCTTTTTCTACCTTTATTTTAACAATTGGATTAGGAAGTTTCATCAAAATTGTAGGGTGTTGAGCAGTTGACTAATGCTCTTGGAGGATCAAGTTTAAAATTTGAGTTAGAGGCAAAGGCTAGAGCCTAGAGGAGGGAGGCATAGGGTGTTATTGATGAATAAGATCTCAATATAGGCAATCATTTGTCGACATGTATGATTTATATTTCACATTTATTTTTTAAAATAAAAAATGTTCTTGTTCATATATATATATCGCGTTTCCCCGTTTCCAAAATTTTGAGGGGTCACGTTTCCCCGTTTCAATCAAAGGGTTCCAACATTTGTACTTAACTGAAAACATATAATTTTAAAATTATATGTATTCGACTCTTCATAACATTTTAGTCATTGCTGTAAAGAGTGTTTCTGATTTCTTATTTTAATTTACATTGATGTAGAATTGAAAAGAAGGCTTACTGACATGTAGCCATTTTAAATGTATTTTTTGTTAAATTTCTTCAAGTTTCGAATATTACCATTCTTTACTCCGAGGCATCAAACAGTAGTCATTGTCGTGGGTTTTTAGTTTCTATTTGGTTCTCTGAATTTGATAGTTAAACGTCATTAATATCGAAGGATATTTTTGTGTATACTAACAAACCAAGAAGACGGTGTTTATTATACGATTTACCATGTAATCCGCCTGACAGATTAGGCAGGTTGCAGGACTACGATGAATTTATTATCTTGTCTTATTTGGGGACCTGTTTCTTTTTGTTTATGGTGTAGGGAAGTGAAATCTTCTACTGGACGAGGGAAGGGCATTCCTCACTCACTACGTGCCTTTGCTCGCGTTTTGTGTGCTTCCTCTTCTAAAGGTACAACATAAATTCATTTTGTTGAACTCTTTCCCGAGTTTTGCACGAGGACTTTCCAAATGTTTTGCGGAAATGTTGGAGTCCAACGCATGTTTCTGTTTTGGAAATCTGTAATGTATAGGTTTTGTTTCAATTAGATCATTAAAGTGTGTTTCATTTCCTCCAGAGAGTCATCTTGTTACTGTTTTATGTTTCTGAATTAGATCATCCAGCAAAAATGGTCCATGTTTTCCACAATGATCTTCATGATTGTTCATTAGCCACATGCTTAGGTTCATCTTAGGCATATTTGGAGTTCTATTTACATATTTATGATTGAAGTTCTGCTTGATTGACAGAACTGGAAGATTTGGCTTCTGAAGCAGCGTGTTACGACGGTAGATTGGCTCGCAGACCATTTAAAAACAATAGCAGAGAAATACAAGCTATGGCATTGCTGCTGGCACGAATTGAAATGCTGATACAGCAGCATGCATCTTCTATTTTGGTAACTCTTTCTATCCTCATGTTCATGAATTGCGAAGTTTCTTTTGACGGTACAAAAGGATAAGTTTGAATCTGCTGTGTATCATGCCTGAAAAACTTGGTCCATTTTATTTCAAGCTGATATATGCATTATGAATAGATACTCCTATTCCTGTCTTGTACCTGAGATCTGCTTTTATCGTTTAGTCTGTCAGTTTCTCAAGCATGGATGTCTCTATAGCCTTATCTTTTTTCTGATGGTAGTCCGTAAAGAACCTTAGAGACAGTCTCAACGGTGGTGCCTTGTCTGCAGGTGCTTTAGCTATAGGGTTGTCATTGAAATTTTGTGGAATGCTCCACCGTTTCTGTGTTAGTCTTTCCTGAAAATAATTTGAATGAATTTGTCCCGTTTCAGCTTACGTATATGTAATGTTTCATTGTTGAACCATGTTTTGTCATTTGACAGGCTCTGCAGTTTATGGAATCTTGCAAAGTAAAGGACAGTCAGCTATGCATCCGCGGTGAACTGGCCCAGTCCCTCCTAAACGGGGAATTGCACATATTGCATTCTGCTTCTGCTTGGCTTAAACACTATTGCACAACTCTATCTCTAAGGAAGCAGATTTGATGGATGGTCCATGTTTTATTTTAACCGTCCAAACGATTGATCTCTTTAGTTTATGTATATTCATCATATTAATTCAAGGTGCTGGTTGTTTGTGGGAAATAATTCTACCAAGTTATTTTGAAATTCGTTGGGTGAGTTTGATCATCATGCCTTTCATAACTAGAGTGACTCAAGTAGCCGCGCCTTTCCAATGTACATGTACGTTTCTATTGAAAATTCTATCTACAAGAAATATGAGGTGAATATGTTTAGTTTTCCATAGATAGATACATTTTTTTGTCCAGAGAAAGAAATAATTTTTTATGCAAGGGTTCCCGGAAGATATTGTTGTAATTCACCTCTTAACAAAAAAGAAAATCCAATAGAGACGTAAGTGTAGATATTCAAGACATTCATATTTTACAGCTGACAGGAACTCATAGGCTAAGATGCGAAAAGTGATTGTCAATATTCTAAAATAAGCTTTTAGGAGCATACATTGCACAAAACCCTAGAAGTGTGTCCTGAATAAACAGGGTAATCCAAACGGATGTTAGACACTGAGAGGGGGCTGAATCAGTGTGAAGCCAGTTTTAAAACTTTTCTTAGCTTATCACAATCAACTACCAGTTCATCATTCTACTAATCTCATAAACATATCATAAGCATTTGAATCATCAAGAACCACAACACAACAGAACACTACACCATATAATTTTGTAATCTTTTTATATTAGTTTTGGTCCGGCTACAACCGTTAGGTAAAATCAGCACCTACTGATATGAAGAGCATCTACTCTGCATCCAGGACCCTGCCTGGTTTTCTTAGACCCTGCTAACAAGGGTTTGAGGTATCCTAACCTCAAAAGCAAGACAAGCTTGCATTTACAATCAAAGCTTACTGTTACATCGACTCATCTATTTCTTCAATCTGTTCTGCTGCTTGTCAATTCTGCTGATCCTTTGCTCAACATTCTCATCAATACTGCTGTAATACACTTCTCAATCTTCTCTGGTCAATCTCTGCTCAAGAAGCCTCATCAATCCACATGTCAAGTCTGCTGTTGCCATGCCAATTGTCATCTAATCATCATGTCTTTTGCTGTAGGTGTATCACTGCTATATAATCACCATTGTCTAGTTCACTTGGTTGTTGGTCCTGTCTTCTGCTGCAAGGTCATCTTCACATTGAATCAATCAAGCATAAACTGTCAAACTACTTTTCAAGCTGCAGTCAATATGCATAGGACTGTCATATTCATGTATGTTACTCAACTTGGTTATATCATCAACAAGTTAGGGCTGTCAATACTGTTTCATCAGGCCTTGACCTTGTATATATTATCAAACCTGTCAAGACAATGTCTTGATCAAACTTCACATTGCTGCCATCATAACCCCTTCATGCATTGACTGTGTAAAATATCAGTTCAGTCATCATCATGCTAGGGCATCATCATTGGACTGTGGATGTCTGGTTTCAAAACTGGATAACTTCAAATTCAAATTGTTGATAAAAGGCCCTAACACTAGTCAAGCTCAGGTTGAGTGTGCGTGTGAAAGACTCACACCAAGTATAAACTCAGGCTGCTTGTAAACATCAAACTCAAACTGTGTATTATCATTACAGTCTTCACTTGGCCATCAAATTCAGGACCATGCAAAAAAATGCTAAGCAACTTGGACTGTCTAAACACCATAGAAGATTCGGGGATCATTGAGATTGCTTCTACAACTTTCACCTTACCTCAATCAATAGTTGTATACTCCTCGAATTTGCTTGATCTATGAAACAAGGTTCAAGTACTTCAATACTTGATCAGACTTCAATTACTTAGAGCTTGGTTTTACTTCTGCTGTACTTGATCACCTTCGTATTATAGTCAACCTACAGAACTTTGAATGTATATCACTGTTCAGACCTTAGTCAACTCTTAACAATGAAGATCTTCTCATCAACTGGACCTTGCTTATCAGATATGTGAACAGTTCACAACTTCAGACTGTCTGACTGCTACAAAAAAAAGACATTTGCTCCTCGTTTCTTCAGACTCCTCCTTGCCTGAGACTGTCTTGACATGAAAAGAATTGCTCAAGACGCCTTCTTCAGCAGTAAGAAACAGAAACTTCTAGTGCATCCTCTTGGATGACTACGTCCTTCTCCCACAGTCCCAAACTATTCAACTCCACGAATTTGTTACCTCAAAGAGCAGTCAACTTTTTACCATCATAAATTCGGGACTGGCCTTAGTAATCCTGTGGAAAAATTGGATGCTAGTTGACAAGAGACTTCCTGTAAGTGATGACTGCTATCTTCAATCCTAACTTCTGAAGTGGTGTACTTGTTGATCAGAAGGCAAACTTCAAATGCCTACCATTGACCAAGCCATTTACTTGATTCACTGTTTGACCAAGACAATCCTTAGATGACTGATCTTCAATTTTGGGTGGACGATTAGGGCTGTCAGTCCTGAGTTTTAGCTGTCGGTGGAGAAGTGGTACCAGTGCTGTGGGGTTTGATATAACCCTAACACGAGCTCAAATCGGAGACAATAAGAGCACTGAACCTCCACTGAACCTCCAAAACATACACGGCTACCAGTTACTAGATAATCAGACCTTTGATGAAGGAGAAAGAGAGCATACAAGACCGGCAGCTGCCTTCAATAGCAGATCAAACCCTCGATGAAGAACATAAACCTTCTGTGGCTTCCTTGAGGAGAAGAACCAGACCTTCGATGGTGAAAGATAGAATATACACCAGCATAAACCCTTCGAATTTTCCTTAGTCAGCGAGCTTGCCTCAGTCCACGAGCTTTCTTCTCAGTCATGAGTTTTCCACTCTCTCCTTCGTTGGCTTGTGTTTAAATACTCCTTCAACGTTGGATCTGCTGGTGGAAAAAAAAACGAGCCCCAAGACCAGTTCAAGATTGAACTGTCACAACAAAAAAAAATTAACCTGCTGCTCCCACCGAAATTTCTCAGTTGCTGCGAGCTTCTCCCATGAAAATTCCACACCCCCAAATGAGAGCCCTCGTGCTCTATTTATACAAATTTTCAACCATATTTTGGGGAGCCGACTTGTATTCAATTTAATAATTTATTTCTGGGCCGACTTCACAAGTAACAATTTTCAAAAAAATATTCTGGGCCGACATACCAAATAACCATTTGATTTTTATTTAAACTTTGTTACATTGTGTGTGCCGACCTGCTATGTAATACTTTAGTGTTTGTCCATATTCAAAGGCTCACAAACCAAGACCACATCAAAATAATAGGGGCATCATGAGCTGAGCAAGGACTTGTTCATCAACACATCAAAGACTCCATACACCTGAGCCACACCATCTTTGACAAATGACCATAGAATGGGTCATTTGCACCACTTCATCAAGCTTGTCCACTACAAGGGACAATAGTGGCATCAATGATAATTGAAAGAGCCACTGGAAGTCACATGTTGGCATCAATGACAATTTCATCAACAATCTCCCCCTTTGTCATTGATGACAACAACTCATGCTCCCCTTTTGTCTTCATCTCTCCCTTTGTCTTCATTTCTCTCCCTTTGGCATCAATGGCAAAGGGTGTCCACATGCCTGTGTCTGAAATTTTTTATCACTGCTTACTGCTCCCCCTATCAGCAAGCTTTCAACAAACTTCTTTTCAATTCGGACTGAACAAGATTTTCTTCAATGGTCTGCTGAACTTGTCATCCAGACTGTCCTCTTTAGAAACAAAGATTGATCACTATGTTTTCTGCTATAGCCTTTTGAATGAGCTTCAAATTCAAAACTTTGGAATCTTGGACTAATCCTTGATCTCCATGATGTCACAAATTGTATGACATAATGACTGCCTTACTGATGCAAATTTAAGAAAAGAATGCTACTATTTTTGCCATACAACTTAGCTTATTGTCACAGCTGCAATTATGTGCTCAATTTTGAATCTTCCAATCCTGCCTATAAGGTAAACATCAGCTCCCCCTAGCATTGTGTGCAGTTTTCTGTCTCTTTTGATGAGAACCAAAAAGTTCCTACTCTGGTATCATACCGCTCATATGTCACAGTCCCATGGTCCACAAAAGATGTTCTCTCATATCCATGGCTGCTCCCTGTCTGATCCATTCATTAAGTCTAGTTCTGCTAGTTTTGACCTATCACTGGAATATTAGAAATCTTCAATCCCTTTGGCTGTTCGTTGTGCTCATTCTGTCTGCGTATTCTTTGTGTCAACAAGGCTTGATTTACTCAACTGTTGTCTGTGCTTCCTGCTCTTAATATCTTGCCCACAGATTAGATCTGCTCAGACTTGGTTGACTTTGATTTACTGTCCTTTCTCATTCTTGCTTCTCAATCTTTGTTTTGCTGCCCATTCTTCCCTTGTTTTGAATTCATATAAAATTCATGAGAGTTTGAAGAATTTGTATCTGTTTGCCTTCTCATTCTTCAATCACTGTGACTCCCCTGTGATGAGGCTTAGCCTTACGCTGATATCCTGTGTTTCTGCTGCTTCCCCTGTGCCAAAAAAAAACTTCTTGTACATTCATTCTACTTGTTGTTCCAGGCTCTTATACAAGTCTACTTCAAATGCTCATTATACAGGGGCTGCAATACTTGGATTTTATTAAGCTCTTCAGATCAACCTAGTAAGAGTTAAACATATCCAAAAATCTTCAACAAATGAAGGTGCCATC
The DNA here is from genome assembly GCA_001517045.1 of Pseudotsuga menziesii. NCBI lineage: Eukaryota > Viridiplantae > Streptophyta > Pinopsida > Pinales > Pinaceae > Pseudotsuga > Pseudotsuga menziesii. The sequence continues at coordinate 472,135 of LPNX010601670.1, read as the reverse complement.
ATTCATGATTCGAATGCAAGAGAATCCTTTTAAACTTCTGTCCATAGATGATCTATATTGACTGTTTAAAGGGCTGCCATGATGACTATAGACCTTGCCAAAACATCATGAAACTTTTGTTAACTACCCAAACCTTGCTGCTAAAGATGAATACCATATTGCTGATCTGAAAACTGACTTATCACAGATATCATGCTTTTAGCTCAGTCAATTTATACAGCTTCTGTCCTTCAATAAGCACATCCACTTTGTGCTACATCTCAGCCTTATCTTGCCTATCCAGTAGCCTTTCAAACCACCCAATTGTTAATGTATTGCAATCTGATCCTAGGACCTGTTACTTCTTGGAGAGCCATTCTCTACCATTTGAGTCCATTCTCCAATGATGAACTCATGGAGTTCTTAAAGTCATTTATCAGACTTCAAGAATGGCTTGCCATATGGCAGCCATTTTCACTTGTACACTGATCCTCAATTTCATTTAGCACATTGTTTTTCTTCATCCACACTTGCTTCTTGGCATCCATCTTTTCATTATTTTCTCCATTGTCCTTGTTGGTTTTCTTGGCTGAGCTATATGTCAGTCTTCTCATATCATTCCAACAATTTTGTGCTTTGTGCCCAAATTTGTTGCATGACCAACACCTTCCATCACTTCTTAGATTAACTTCTTTTCTCCATCCTTGAGAATGTACTTGACTGTAGGTTCTTGTCTTTTGATCTTCAAAATTTTTTGGATTTGTCTTCTTCCAGGGTTCACTAGTTCTTCTTGCTGAAGTGTATGAAGAACTCCTTCTTGGTTGACTTCTTTGACTGGCACATTCATGGGCTGTGTGTCCAAAGCCACTGCAGGTGTAGCATCTCAATGTGTGACATGTGGCAGCAACATGTCCGACTTGTTTACATGTCCAACATCTAACTGAGACTTTGGGGCTTCGAACCCTTCTTCTTCCATAGAACCTACAATCCATAGCCTTATGACCAAAGTTAGAACAAAAATAACAATAACCATTGAAGCCACTTTCATACCTGGGTCTTGTAGTTGTTTCCTTTATGAAGTTGCTTTGATGAACAGACCTAACTCCTTGTTTCATCTTTGAACTTCCAAAATCCTTGTTGTCATGTGCAGGTGCTTGGGGAGCAGCTTTGGACGTTGATGGACCTGCTTCTGGAGTCTTCAGAGACCAAGTGTCATCTTCAAATTTTTTTTTGTTCTTCTTGTAACTAAGACCAGTTTTGTCGAGTGGAGATCTTTGACAATCTAAGATCTTATCTAAGACAATTGAACTGTCCTGGAGCTTGACCAAGGTTTCGTTCTTCTTACCTTTCTTCCTGAAACCAACTACCTCCAATTCCAGCTTCTGGACTGTCTCCTCCTTTTCTTCTAGCTGACTCTTCAAGATTTCTTCTGTCCTCTTGGCTTCCTCCAGCTGAGTCTTCAGATCATGATTGACCTCTCTAGTTTCTTCAAGCTCTTGAGCAGGTTTTTCTGATTCTTCCTTTTGACTGATCAATTCAGTCTTTAATTGTTCAATTTCAGCATCCTTGTCTTTCATTTGATCTTGCAACTCTTTGTGCTTGTCTTTGAGCTTTAGAAGCAACACTTTTATTGACATGGTCTTCTGCTGATATTTATTCAAGTAGTCTAAGATTTCCTTTTTGAACTTCGTGAAATCACTCTGGTTTAGTTTTATTGTGCTTAGGAACCAATTGGCTCTAAGATCAATATTTAGCAACGTGAAATGTATCTGATGTACGGTCTTTGATAGCCCTTCATCATCTTCTGCAAGAGCCTTCTCAATTTCATCACACAAGCTATCATTATAATCACAAGAGTCCATACCTTTATTAGAGTCCTCTTCTTGTTTGTCTTCTTCTTGATTGAGCTCTTCTGGGGGCTTGTCTTCTGATTTATGATCTGTTTTTTCGAGTTTTGGTCTTGCCTTCTAATACTCACTCTCCAGCTTGAACCATAGGTCTTTTGCCGAAGTGTACTCTCCTACACTTTCCTTCACTGAGCTGGGAAGTCCATCCATGAGGAACTTCAAGGCTATAGTGTTGTCCTTCTTCGCTTCCTTTTGTGCAACTGATTTTCCTTTCTTGTTTGATGAAGCGGGTGGATTGATGACAATTTCCCAAATACCAAACTTCTTTAGATAAGCCTTCATTTTGCTTCTCCAACTGAAATAATCTGTAATATCAAGTACAGGCACGTCATTGCTTGATGACTCTTTCTTTTCCTCCATTGTGTTTAAGGATCTCCTTCAAGCTTGCTAGGCTTGTGACGAAGGCCCGCTCTGATACCAATTGTTAGACACTGAGAGGGGGGTGAATCAGTGTGAAGCCAGTTTTAAAACTTTTCTTAGCTTATCACAATCAACTACTAGTTTATCATTCTACCAATCTCATAAACATATTATAAGCATTTGAATCATCAAGAACCACAACACAAAAGAACACTACACCATATAATTTTGTAATCTTTTTATATTAGTTTTGGTCCGGCTACAACCGTTAGGTAAATTCAGCACCTACTGATATGAAGAGCACCTAACTCTGCATCCAGGTCCCTGCCTGGTTTTCTTAGACCCTGCTAAGAAGGGTTTGAGGTATCCTAACATCAAAAGCAAGACAAGCTTGCATTTACAATCAAAGCTTACTGTTACATCGACTCACTTGTTTCTTCAATCTGTTTTGCTGCTTGTCAATTCTGCTGATCCTCTGCTCAACATTCTTATCAATACTGCTGTAATACACTCTCAATCTTTTCTGGTCAATCTCTGCTCATTAACCTCTGTTCAAGAAGCCTCATCAATCCACATGTCAAGTCTGTTGTTGCCATGCCAATTGTCATCTAATCATCATGTCTTTTGCCGTAGGTGTATCACTGCTATATAATCACCATGGTCTGGTTCACTTGGTTGCTGGTCCTGTCTTCTGCTGCAAGGTCATCTTCACATTGAATCAATCAAGCATAAACTGTCAAACTACTTTTCAAGCTGCAGTCAATATGCATAGGACTGTCATATTCATGTATGTTACTCAACTTGGTTATATCATCAACAAGTTAGGGCTGTCAATACTGTTTCATCAGGCCTTGACCTTGTATATATTATCAAACCTGTCAAGACAATGTCTTGATCAAACTTCACATTGCTGCCATCATAACCCCTTCATGCATTGACTGTGTAAAATATTAGTTCAGTCATCATCATACTAGGGCATCATCATTGGACTGTGGATGTCTGGTTTCAAAACTGGATAACTTCAAATTCAGATTGTTGATAAAAGGCCCTAACACTAGTCAAGCTCAGGCCGAGTGTGCGTGTGAAAGACTCACACCAAGTATAAACTCAGGCTGCTTGTAAACATCAAACTCAAACTGTGTATTATCATTACAGTCTTCACTTGGCCATCAAATTCAGGACCATGCAAAAAAATGTTAAGCAACTTGGACTGTGTAAACACCATAGAAGATTTGGGGTTCACTGAGATTGCTTCTACAACTTTCACCTTACCTCAATCAATAGTTGTATACTCCTCGAATTTGCTTGATCTATGAAACAAGGTTCAAGTACTTCAATACTTGATCAAACTTCAATTACTTAGAGCTCAGTTTTACTTCTGCTGTACTTGATCACCTTCGTATTATCGTCAACCTACAGAACTTTGAATGTATATCACTGTTCAGACCTTAGTTAACTCTTAACAATGAAGATCTTCTCATCAACTGGACCCTGCTGATCAGATATGTGAATAGTTCACAACTTCAGACTGTCTGACTGCTACAAAAAAAAGACATTTGCTCCTCGTTTCTTCAGACTCCTCCTTGCCTGAGACTATCTTGACATGAAAAGAATTGCTCAAGACGCGTTCTTCAGCAGTAAGAAACAGAAACTTCTAGTGCATCCTCTTGGATGACTACGTCCTTCTCCCACAGTCTCAAACTATTCAACTCCATGAATTTGTTACCTCAAAGAGCAGTCAACTTTTTACCATCATAAATTCGGGACTGGCCTTAGTAATCATGTGGAAAAATTGGATGCTAGTTGACAAGAGACTTCCTGTAAGTGATGGCTGCTATCTTCAATCCTAGCTTCTGAAGTGGTGTACTTGTTGATCAGAAGGCAAACTTCAAATGCCTACCATTGACCAAGCCATTTACCTGATTCACTGTTTGACCAAGACAATCCTTAGATGGCTGATCTTCAATTTTGGGTGGACGATTAGGGCTGCCAGTCCTGAGTTTTAGCTGTCGATGGAGAAGTGGTACCAGTGCTGTGGGGTTTGATATAACCCTAACACGAGCTCAAATCGGAGACAATAAGAGCACTGAACCTCCACTGAACCTCCAAAACATACACGACTACCAGTTACTAGATAATCATACCTTTGATGAAGGAGAAAGAGAGCATACAAGACCGGCAGCTGCCTTCAATAGCAGATCAAACCCTCGATGAAGAACATAAACCTTCTGTGGCTTCCTTGAGGAGAAGAACCAGACCTTCGATGGTGAAAGATAGAATATACACCAGCATAAACCCTTCGAATTTTCCTTAGTCAGTGAGCTTGCCTCAGTCCACGAGCTTTCTTCTCAGTCACGAGTTTTCCACTCTCTCCTTCGTTGGCTTGTGTTTAAATACTCCTTCAACGTTGGATCTGCTGGTGGAAAAAAAACGAGCCCCAAGACCAGTTCAAGATTGAACTGTCACAAAAAAAAAAATTAACCTGCTGCTCCCACCGAAATTTCTCAGTTGCTGTGAGCTGCTCCCATGAAAATTCCACACCCCCAAATGAGAGCCCTCGTGCTCTATTTATACAAATTTTCAACCATATTTTGGGGAGCCAACTTGTATTCAATTTAATAATTTATTTCTGGGCCGACTTCACAAGTAACAATTTTCAAAAAAATATTCTGGGCCGACATACCAAATAACCATTTGATTTTTATTTAAACATTGTTACATTGTGTGGGCCGACCTGCTATGTAATACTTTAGTGTTTGTCCATATTCAAAGGCTCACAAACCAAGACCACATCAAAATAATAGGGGCATCATGAGCTGAGCAAGGACTTGTTCATCAACACATTAGAGACTCCATACACCTGAGCCACACCATCTTTGACAAATGACCATAGAATGGGTCATTTGTACCACTTCATCAAGCTTGTCCACTACAAGGGACAATAGTGGCATCAATGATAATTGAAAGAGCCACTGCAAGTCACATGTTGGCATCAATGACAATTTCATCAACAATGGATTGGTCCGTCGGATCCCTGTCATGGTCAACAACTGAGCATTGCAGATGAGGAGAAAGAGAAAGAACCAGTCCCTCACTACCCAAAATGGGCCATTTTAGCAGTAGCTCAAACCCTGCTGATTTGACTTCTTGAAGGAAGACCAAGTCAGGCTTGTTTTGTTGCAACACTTAATGAACATAGGAAGGTGGTGGTTGATAATGTCCTTAGTTTGTGTAACACTGATAGGTCCTTGTCGAGGATCTAGTGCAGGTTAAAGGTATGTTTCGTTTTCATTTTCAGAATATCTTCTCTATATCCATTGACATATTCATTGCTGGATTCTAGGAACATTTGGTGCATTTAATCTGTTTAAAGTTTTTGTCTAGGGACGGGATGGACTGGATAGTGACCTCTTGAAAGAGGAGCTTTTAGCAGCCCTTAATTCCATGTAGAATGGCATGTACCCTAGTTTGGTGGGCTTCCATGTGAGTTCTGGAGGCCACGTGGGATACAATTGGCGATGATTTCTATTATTTGGGAGTAGAAGCCTTTTCTTTTAATGTTTTGTCTGATTTGCTGAATCAAGGCCTAATTTAGTTGATTTTGAAGATTGCAACTAGAGACACTTTTGGGATTTGGAGGCTTATTACCTTATGAATTGTTACGTGCAAGATACTTTCTAAGGCAGTGCCTCCTCGTATTCGAGGTGAGGCTAGAACGATTGTTTGACAAGCGTGGATAGATTTGTACAAGGTTACTTTATCTTGGACATTGTGATTATGGATTGGGAGGCCATGGAGTCTACCTGTGAGCTTGCTCAATAGTCTATTTCTTGAAAGTAAACTTTGACGAGGTTCACGTTCGGGTGGATTGGTCCTTTATTATAGAGATGTTGTCTTGGAGTTTGGTGCATGTCGTGTGTGCTTGGTGACTGCTTTGTTTTTGAATGCCTTTGTGTTCGTTTCAATTAATAATTCTCTATCATCTTGGATGCTACTCACATACTACTGCATCACTCCATTCACTAGGTGTGTCCCTTGGCCCCTTATTTGTACTTCTTGTTGGTGGATGCTTTAGCCTGTCTTTTAGAGGGTGCTCAACTATAAGGCCGAGTGAGGGGTATATCACTCCTTGATGGGTCATAAATCGTTAACAACCATTTTGTTGATGACTCTCTGCTTTTTGTACGGATATACATACTTTGTTGGGGGTGTGCATGCAGTAGGGGTAGTGTTAAGTAAACAAAATACAATTTATTGATTGGTTGGTATAGATAACCTATTGGGGCAACTTCCTATTGTTAAGGTTTCCTCTTATATGTTATTTTAAAACAAAAGATCACTGGAAGAACAACAAGCACAACAAAAAAGAGAACACAAAGATTTATCTTGGGAAACCCTCATGGGGAAGAAAACCTAACAAAACTTCTTTGATATAGACTTTAACCAAGTATAGTGTAAGACCCAAGAAATAAGACTATACAACTTTCTTCACTTTAGATGGACTATTTCTCCTCTATCTAGCGAACTTGCTTGAGTTCTTTGTGTGTCCAAATGAGGGGGGCACCTCCTCTATTTATACTGATCAATGCAGAGGCCTAATAACCCAACATGGTCGACTTCTCCTCCCAATCAGGGTCGGCTTGCCTAGGGAGACACAAAACTACATTTTAATAATAATTTTATGGGTGCTACTGACCCGACTTACAACAAAGGTTTTACCTCAAGACTTTACATGACCAATTACTCAATGACATCCCTAATTGGGGGAACAACATTTTTGAAAGGGGAAATAATAATAATGATACAAAATAGAATATCTTCCGCAGTTACATTTCTTTACCACTCCCTCTTAACAATGAAGACATTCTATAACATACCAATACATCTGTACAACTGACTGGTAAGTCTATACATCATAGGAAGTTTTCATAGCTACATCAACATCATCATCATCCGTGGAATATCATCATAACAAAGCATCACATCTCGATCATCATATCACGAGACATAAGCATCGTATCTTGACACATCATCGTGAGCATCGAATCTCGACACATCATCATAAGCATCACATCACATCCCATCATCCAAGGGATCCTCATCCTGAGCATCACCTGCAATGCTACACAAACACAACACAACATCACAAATTAATGCAGAATTACCCACAACATCAATACTGTTGGAATCTCATCGTCCACAAATGAATGCAGGACCACAACGACTGCAAAGGAATGCAAGACCACAATGTCCACAAATGAATGCAAGACCACAACGTTTGCAAATGAATGCTAGACCACAACGATATCTATAGGCACTCGATTCTGCATTGCTATCACATCTGTATTGAGCTACCATCTCTTCATTAATAACAATCTTATCATCACTCCCTCTTTATAGGGACGTCCTTTCGGACTACACCAAGCTTGTCTCTAAAATATTCAAACTTCACACAAGATAGAGGCTTAGTTAACACATCTGCAACTTGTTCCTCTGTAGGAACATACTTGAGCTTTATGGTTCCTCTCTGCACCATATCGCATATGTAATGATACTTTATCTTGATGTGCTTTGACTTATCATGGAACATTGGGTTCTCTATTAACTTGATGCAACTCTGGTTGTCACAATAAATATCAGTTGCATCCATCTCAGTGGCAAACAATCTTGTCAATAATTTGCGAAGCTATATTGCTTCACTACAAGATGAACATGCTGCATTGTATTGAGCACAACACTGGTATGCTTTCTACTAAGCCATGAGATCTCACTTGATCCCAAACTGAAACAACATCTTGAAGTGCTCTTTCTATCTTCAACACTTCCTGCCCAATTTGAATCAGTGTAGCCACATAATCTAAACTCACGATTAGCTGCATATGTGAGGCTACAATCTAATGTACCCTTTAGCCTCATCACATGTTTTGCTGCAACTAGGTGAACATGTCTGGGTTCCATCATATACCGACTTAACGTGTTTATGGAAAAACAAATATCTAGTCTTGTATTTGTCAAATACATTAGTGAGTCGATAATCTGTTTGTATAGTGTGACATCTACTCTTTCTGAACAATCATCATTCAGGAGCTTCAGGTTTGTCACCATTAGAGTGCTCATTTGCTTACAATCCAACACCCCAAATCTCTTTAGGATCTCAACTGCATATTTTCCTTGGTTTAGGAAAATTTCATGTAGGAACCACCATACTTCAAGACCTAGGAAGTAATGCATCATGCCAAGGTCTTTCATTTCGAATTCTGCCGCAAACCTCTTCTTACATCCGCTAATGAGCTTATCCTTTCCTGTAAAAAATAGATCATCTACATACAATAGTAATATCATGATCTCTTCATCTTCAACCTTATAGTAAAGGTTGGAATCTGCTTTACTTTTGGTAAAGCCTAAGCTCATCAGGACACCATCAATTCTTCCGTACCATGCTCTGGGTGCTTGCTTTAATCCATATAACGCTTTCTTTAGTCGACACATGTGTTTTCTTATCACGTGTCTCAAAACCTCGAGGCTATATAATATACACTTCCTCTTCTATGACACCGTTTAGAAAGGCTATCTTTACATCCATTTGATGTGATTTCCATTTCATCTTGGAAGCCAATGCAAGAATGGTTCTAATTGAGGTATATCTAGCTATTGGTGCAAAAGTCTCTTCATAATCAATCCCTTCTTTTTGAGAGAATCCTCGTGGGACAAATCTTGCTTTGAACTTTTCAATACTATCATTAGTTGAATGCTTGGTCTTAAAAGTCCATTTTGAAGAGACCATTGATTTATCCTTCGGTCTTGGCACCACTTTCCAAGCATCATTCTTTAAGATAGATGGTTATTCTTCGATCATGACATCCATCCATTCCTTCTTCTTTGAGGCTTCTTCAAAACATGTAGGTTCTTTATCAACAAGGTTACACATTAATGCTATGTAGTTGGAGTGGAGTCTTGGTCTCTTGCTTCCTTCTGGTGCACCATATCTTTTTGCTTCTTGAATTATATCATGAGCCCAAGCCTATCTTCTCCTTGTTGAGATCATCTCATGAGGTGTCTCTATAGGTTCTTGAGGTTCTACCATGTCATGATCTTTTGGTATAGGTTCTTCTTCATCTCTAATTGGTGGTTCACTGACCTCTACGATTCTGAGAGTTTCTTGTTCTTCTTCATACACTTCATCCACATGGGTATTTCTGGATTTGCTGAAAGATGCATCTTCATCAAATGTGATATCTCTGTTGGCCTCAATTTGACAAAAAACATGGAATATAGATTCTTTATGCTTTCGATTGATCACTGCATCCGAAAGATATTCCCTTCTTTCTTGAAGGAGCCAACTTTGATCTTTTTTCTTTGGGAACATGTAGGTAAACAAGACAACCAAATATATTCAGGTGGCTGACTTCAGGCTTCTCACTTCTAAACATCTCTTCTAGAGTTTTTTTTCCAAGCGCAGTGTGGGATAATTTGTTCTGAACATAGACTGTAGTCTTTGCTACTTCAACCCATAAATGCATGGGTAAATCTTGATCATGGATCATGGCTTTAACTGCTTCCATGATAGATCTATTCTTCCTTTCCGCTTCTCCATTTTGTTAAGGATTATAGGGTGTAGTAAGCTCTCTCTTAATCCTAGCTTCTTTGTGAAAGTCCTTAAGTTCATTTGAAGTGAATTCTCCTCCATTATATGATCTTAATATCTTACTATTCTTTTCAGAGAGATTCTCCACAAGAGCTTTGAACTCTTTCAGTTTTTCAAATACTTCATCTTTCTTTTTCAAGGAATATATCCAAGTCTTACGTGAGTAGTCATCAATAAAAGAAACATAATAGACATACCTGCTTAAGGAAGTAGTTGCCATTGGTCTGCACGCATCTGAGTGGACAATGTCTAAGAGCCCTTTTGCTTTACTATTATTGCTTGGAAATGGATTCTTGGTATTCTTCCCTTGAGCACATCCTTTGCATACCCCTTCATGGTTGATCTGGTTTTTGGTAGACCCATTACTACCTTGCTCACAATTGGTAATGCTTTGTAGTTTACATGAGCAAGTCTTTGTTAATATTTCATGTGCTTAGCTAGATATCATTAGTATTTAATCCAAATTCACAACGGTAGCATATGCATAATGAATGAAAGAAACACAGGCACAAGATAGACATAGTATTTATCCTAGGAAACCCTCAAGGGAAAGAAAACCCAACAAAACTTCCTCTATATAGATGTATAAGATAAAACCCCAAAACTAGTATTCTCCTCCTTGCTGGTATGTCTCTCTCTCTCTCTCCTATGCGCTACACAAGTGTGTGTCTGTCTGTTATAATGAGGAGTACAATTCCTCTATTTATACACTTTAAGTCACTTGACTTTTACCCTAACAAGTGAACCCCACTAAACTGACTCGGTCGACTTCACCCAGGAAGACTCAAAACAATATTATATTCATTAGGGTACTATTGAACCGACTCACAATGGAGACTTTACCTCATGACTCTATGATGACCAATAACAATAATAACATCTTAACAGAGGAATAGAACATCTCCCTTGGGGTACATCAGTAAAATACATTTACTGATGTCAACCTACCATCATTGCCATCCCATTATCAATGATAGTCTTATCATCACTTCCCCTTTTCAGGGAGGATCCATATCATCAACCTGCTCCCTCGTTATTCGAGGAGGGTTCATATCATACCTTTTAGGTACCTCATCACATGCTTTGCAGCTATCAGGTGATTCCGTCTAGGTTTAACTAGATACTGACTTAAAGTGTTCACAGCAAAGCACATATCTGGCCTTGTATTCATCCTATACATCAATGACCCAATAATATGTCTGTATTGAGTCGTATCCACTTACTCTGATGATTCATTAGATAACAACTTCAGGTTGGTTTCCATGGCTTTACAATCCAACATATCAAATGTTTTCAAGATTTCTATTGCATGCTTTCCCTGGTTCAGAAAGATTCCTTTTGGGCTCTGCCACACTTCTAGCCCGAGGAAATAATGCATTAATCCAAGATCTTTCATCTCGAATTCTTTAGCTATCTTCTTCTTGTTTTCTATGATATGTTTCTCATTTCCAGTCAAAAATAGATCATGCACATACAACAATAGTATGACAGGTTCATCATCTGTAACCTTAAGGTAAATGTTAGGATCAACTTTACTCTTGGTAAAGCCCAAGCTTGTCAAGAAGCTATCTATTCTTCCATACCAAGCTCTAGGATCTTGCTTCAGTCCATACATAACCTTTTTCAACTTACATACATGAGTCACTCTGTCTTCGACTTCAAATCCTTGTGGTTGTCCGACTTCAAATCCTTGTGGTTATTCGATGTACACCATTCAGGAAGGCTATATTTACATCCATCTGGTGTAGATCCCACTTCATCATGGAAGCAAGTGCCATTATGGTTCTGATGGAAGTGTATGTTGCTATTGGAGCAAATGTCTCTTCATAATCAATCTCTCTTTCCGAGAGAATTTTCTAGCCACAAATCTTGCCTTGTATTTTTCAATACTTCCATCAACTGCATGTTTTATCTTGTAGATCCATTTCAAAGATACCACACTCTTGTTTTCTGGTATGGGTATTATATCCCAAACATCATTCTTCATTATTGACTGGTATTCTTTGGTCATTGCTTCCACCCATTCTTTCTTCTGTGCAGCTTCCACGTAGCTGGTGGGTTCTTAATCTACAAGATCACACACCAAAGCTACATAACTGGAGAATGACTTTTATCTCTTGCTTATTCTTGTGGAGCCTTTTGGAGCTCCATACTTTTCTGCTTCTTGTATGAATTCTCTTACCAAAGCAGGTTTTGTCTTTTGAGATATATCCATAGTAGGGGGTTCCAAAGGTTCTAGCATATCATGATCTTTTGATGCTACTATTTTAGGAGAAGGTTCAACTTCTATCTTTCTGAGAGGTACATCCTCTTCATGTACTTCTTCAAGATGACACCTTCTGGATTTTTAAAGAGTTGTTTCTTCATCAAATGTCACATCCCTACTAATCTCGATATGATGGAATCTTGAAATGTATATCTTGAAGGATTTGGAGACTTCACAATATCCAACAAATATTCCCTTCTTTCTAGAAGGATCCAACTTGGTTCTCTTCTCTTTCGAAATATTTAGATATACTGGACAACCAAATATCTTGACATGGCTCACTTAAAGTTTCTTTCCTGTATACATTTCTTCAGGAGTCTTGAATCAAAGAGCACTATAAGATAATCTATTCTGCACATATATAGCGTTTCTTACTGCTTCAGCCCATAGATGCATGGGAAGGTCTTGGTCATGAATCATTGTTTTTACTGCTTCCATAATGGTCCTATTGTTTCTTTTGGCAACACCATTCTGTTGGGGATTGTAGGGAGTGGTTAGTTCCCTCTTAATTCCAGCTTCCTTGCAGAATGCTTCAAATTCTTTCGAAGTATATTCTCCACCATTATCTAATCTCACTATCTTGATTCTTCTTTTTGAATGGTTCTCTATCAAGGCTTTGAATCCCTTGAATTTCCTGAACACTTCACTCTTGGTCTTCAAGAAGTATATCCATGTCTTTCTTGAATAGTCATCAATAAATGTGACATAATATTCATATCCACTTAAAGATGTGGATGACATAGGACCACATACATTAGAATGAATTAATTCCAACGTGCCTTTAATCTTTGTTTCACTTTTCGGAAAGGGATTGTTGATGTTCTTTCCTCTTGCACATCCTTTGCAAGTTCCTTCATGATCAATCTTTAGATCTGGTAACCCTATTACCACCTCGCTCACATAGGGTAGTGCTTTGTAGTTGATGTGAGCAAGCTTTCTATGCCATAGTTCACTTGAGTTAGTGCTCTAATAGACAAGGGTTGTCTCTGGATGTCCCTTGAGTTTGTATAGTCCTCCTTCTTCTTCATTAATGACCACAACATCTTCAAGTGTTTTTCCTTTGGTCCACACGAGTACTTGTCCATCTATAAAAACAGCTCTATCATTTCTTATCTAGTGTTGAGATGGAAAGTAGGTTCTTTTTCAAAACTGGTATATATATAGTACTTCCTTCATCTTCATGGAAGTTTTAGAGTCAAGATTGTAGCTTGATTCACCAACACCTTTGATGGGATATTGATAGTCATCTCCTAATGATACTTTCCGAGGAGAGTTCTTTTCTACAAGTCTTAACAGATTTTGCTTCTTGCCTCTCATGTGCTTTGAAGCACGACTATCAATAAGCCATCATATCTTCTCCAGGTGTTACAGACCCAGAGAGTGCAGAGAATAGTACATATTATTCTACATCTTCTCCATTTGTTAGTCTCTTTCGAGGTCTTTCTTCTTCTTCTTCATCCTCATCTTCAGCTAGATGTGCATGATGTCTTTTGTTGTTCTTCTTCTTCGATGGACACTCTCTGGCAAGGTGTCATATCATATGACAATTATATCATTGATATTTTCAGTAGTCTTTCTTTTGATTGTTTTCTCTTTTCTTTTGAAACTTATTTGGAGGTCTATGCTCCTTGTGACTATCTTTCTTGAAGTTTGATTGTTTTCGTTTTTCTGTATGGATGGCTAGAGCTTGATCATCTTCTCTAATTAGAGCTTCTCTGTTAGCTACTCTAGCTTCTTCTTGGATGCAATCTTCCCATACAATGTCAAACTTCATACTTTATTTTTTGGCACACAAAGTCTGTATGAATGAATCCCAAGGTGTAGTGAGACCATTGAGAGCAGTCATAACTAGTTCATCTTCATCAAGGGTGTCTCCAATGGCACTTAGTTTTTCCCTAAACTGGGAGACCCTTGTGAAGTAATCTTGAATTGATTCTCCTTTACTCATCTTGGTACCCTTCAATTGATCTTTCAAATTCATCTTCCTGTTGCTATTCTTTCCCTCATACATTCTGGAAAGTGCATCATACAATTGATTTGGTGTCTTCTTAGATGACACTTGAGGGATCAAGTGATCTTCGATAGAATCAACAATGATCCTCATTGCCTTGATTACGTCTTTCAGATGCTTCTACTTAGCTTCATCTTCTTTCGGTTCTGCAACTTCATCCTTGATGTACTTCTCAAGATCATTCTCTCTAAGAATGAGACCAATCCTATACTTCCATGCTAGGAAGTTTTGTATGCCTTCCAGCTTGTCCTCAAGCTTAGTGCTTGGGGCCATCTTATCTAGGAGGTCTCTAAAAATTGAAATTTCTCAAAATGAAAAGTTGAACTTACCAGGAGATGCGCTTAACTGAGGCGAGTTAGTTGGTCCACTTTGTTTCTTGAGATCCCAAATATTCACTCTTCAAAACTTGCTTGCGAGGTTGCAGTTTTTGCAGATTTTTGGTTTTGGTTTTCTGCAGTTTTTTGGTTAAGGGCCAAACTAGGGTTTGGATTTCCCAGAGAATCACCCACTCAAAAATTTCGATCTAGGGCGCAATAGTTGCTCTCTAGGGAGGCGCAAATTTCTATGCAAGCAGATCTTCAAAATTCCAAACTTTGCAGAAACCCTAATTTCTTCCAGAGGGAGAGGAGAGAGTTTCACCTTGTGAAAGTTGTTCTATTCAGGCTAACTTTGATACAATGTTAAGATTTCATATGCTCAGCTATATATCATTAGTGTTTAATCCAAATTCACAACAGTAGCATATGCAAAATCACTGAAAGAAACACAATCACACGATAGCCACAATATTTATCCTGGGAAAACCCTCAAGGGAAAGAAAACCTAGCAAAACTTCCTCTATATAGATGCATAAGATAAAACCCCAAAACAAGTATTCTCCTCCTTGCTGGTATCTCTCTCTCTCTCTCTCTCTGCTATGCACTACATAAGTGTGTGTCTGTCTGTTATACAACCTCTAGAACAAGGGTAGGAGGGGGCATGTTTAAAGGCATACCAAAGCTAGCTATGGAGGGCCTTACACTCCTCGTAATACCACCAATTCATGGAACAAGAATTGACCCTGGGGGAGGGGAAGTAGGGCTGAGTAATGTGGGGATAGTTTTTCAGGGTTGCCTCCCAAATGGTATCCCAAATGGTCGAGGAAAGACAATAATATTTGGTGGAGGTCGACTCAAGGGATGAAAACCAGAAGGAGAGGAGCACAACTCCTTTATTTATACACTTTAAGTCTCTTGAATTTTACCCTAACAAGTCGGCCCCACTAAATTGACCGGGTCGGCTTCATTAGGGTACTATTGACCCGACTTACAATGGAGGCTTTGCCTCATGACTCTATGATGACCAATAACAATAATTACATCTTGACAAAGGAATAGAACATCTCCCTTAGGGTACATCAGTAAAATACATTTAGAATATCCTTTGAAGTTACAATATTTCAACAGTCTTCTATGCCATAGTTCACATGGGCTGATGGTACTAGCCTTGAAAGCTGAATTTGTATGCCCTTTTAGTTTGTAGAGTCCTCCCTCTTCAACACCTATTACAATTGCATCATCTATAGTTCTTCCTTTTGATCACATAAGAACTTCACCATATACAATGGAAACTTTGAAGCTTATCTTGTTTATAGTTGATATAGACAGAGGATTATTCTTTAGACCTAGAACATATAAGACTTCTTTCATTTTCATGGACTTACCAAATTTCATCTTGCAAGAGGCTTATCCCATTCCTTTGATAGGATATTGATAGTTATCTCCAAGCTGAACTTTGTGTGGATAATCTTTCCAAGTGAGGCATGAGATAGAATGTCTGTGACATGTCATATGTTTGGAAGCACCACTATCTATGAGCCAAGTATCACTTCCATGAGAGATTCATACTGTGAGGGATGATATCTAGACATATTCTTCATTAGAGTCTTCATTCTCTCTAGTCCTCTCTTCATTTGATTCATTCTCTTCAGTTGCATGGGCATGGAACTTTCGATTCTTCTTCCTGAACTTGTGTTTTTTTGTTAAGTGGACAATGTCTGGAGATATGTCCTAACTTGTGACATGTGTAACATTCATAAGATGAGTAATCCTTATTAAACTTCTTACCTCTTTTGAATTCTTGTGATCTACCTGGAGGAGATCCTCGATCCTTACTTTTGTTTCTTCCATTCTTTATATGCGCAGCTAGAGCTTGATCTTTATCTTCATTTATATTTACTTCTCTATTTCCTAATCTTCCTTCTTCTTGTACACATTCCTCCCATAGCTTGCTGAATTTGGTTAGCTTTCTTCTAGCACATATTCCTCTGATGAAGGAATCCCATTCTTTTGGAAGACCATTTAGAGTGGTCATCACAAGTTCAACTTCTTCTACCATGTCACTAATGGCTTCTAACTATTCTTTGATTTGAGATACTCTGGAGAAGTATGACTGCATGGTTTCTGCTTTTTTCATCTTCACACCCTTGAGTTGGTTTCTCAAGGTCATTTTCCTGTTGATGTTCTTCCCTTCAAACAAACTGGTTAGTGCATCAAACATTTCCTTTGGAGTATTCTTTGATGACACTTGGTGGATCAAATAATCCTTGATAGAGTTAACTATGATCCTCTTCGCTTTGATCATATCCTTCTTTTGCTTGGCTTTTGTCTCATCTCCCTTTGGTTCCTTGACCTCTTCTTTGATGTAGCCTTCTAGGTCATGTTCTTCAAGAATGCGCATGCCTCTATACTTCCATGCTTTGAAAGTCTCTGCTCCCTCAAGCTTTTCATCTAGCTTGGTAATGTTTGTCATCTTTAATGAATGAGAACCTCAAATGGAAAGATAAGAGATAGTACTTACCAGTTTGAGAATTTCTTCTGGAACCAACTTCACGATGGCCTAGGGTTTGACTAGAAAACTCTAATTTTTCAGCTGAGATCACTTGTAGAGCTGAATGGAGGAAAGATGCACCTCTCTAAGGCGAGCTATATTGTATCTTTCTTTTTTGGAATCAAACGTGCTATCACCAAACTTGTAGTTGCCTCTGTGAGGTGGATCCATGATGGATGGTAGAGAGAGAAAAAACTAAGGAGGTGGAACCAAGATAGCCTCGACTCTCAAATGGATGGTTGTCACGCCAATCGAGGCAATCTTCACTTTATGTTATCTTAGCCCAAGACAACAATGTGGGAGACCTAGATCTACTCCTGACAGGAGAGATCATACCTGAACACCAGATCAAATCAAATGGAGTTGAAGTACGTAAGGTGTAAGGTTGAGGGAACCGTAGATCTATGGATGATGTCACTAGGTGAACTAGGGCTTGAATCAGGGTTTATGAGATGTGAGATTTGATCCAAGTCCAAGACACAAGTGACCTATAAGCTCAATACTAGATCTGGGATTAAGGTACTAGCAAAAGATTGAGCTATCCACTGCCTTGGGAAACATGACCAATGTAGGGAGGGAAAGAACAGGATTGGGGCTATCTAGTACCGATGGATAGACTCGAAAGAAGGTATGACAATGTCAAAGCATCCGAGCCATAGGGAAAAAGTCAAATCGCAGGAGAAAGAGGAAAAAAGAAGGGTAGCACTAGGGTTTGGAGAACTAGTGCCTTGGTATTTGGGCCAATGGAGTCACTTTTAGCTCAACGTTGAGGAAGACCCACTTAGGGTTTGGCCTGATCTACAAAACCCAGAAATGGTTTGCTCCGAGATTAAGCGATTTGATCTATAATATTTTTTGGTTTTTTATATTTAGAGTTTTCAAATAAAAATGGAGATGCCAATGGATTGAGATCTATGAAAGAGACACTAACCTATAGATCTTACCTGGAAAACCTTGTATATTCCTTGATAGTGATGATCTATGTTGTCCCGATCAATTTGAGAAGATTTGATGAAATTTTTACATCCAATGTTTTGCTTAAAGAAGCCACTGCGCCCTCTCTCGTGCACAACAAACGTCAACCATATCGGATTTGCTGCATCATGAAAAAAGAACAAATTCTACAAAAAAATAGCAAGATAAAATCATATATCGCATTGATACTAATGAAAACCCCCTGATACAAAACACATCCAAGCTAAGCGAGTTGAGGAGCCCCTGAAAAAACTCCCAAGTTGAAGTTGCCGTCTTGTAGACATGACAACGTTTCCCGAAAATATATAGATCTCACAACAAATACTCAAATGCTAGGAAGAAATGGATTTTCCAATCACCATCTAAGAACACCATATGTAAAAGAGATCCATAAAAATTTCCACAAGAATAGTTTTCTATTATCCAGATCCAAGAGCCAAAGACCCATTACAAATGAGAAGCTCTCTCCTTTAAATAGAAATGAGAGAACCAAAATCTTAACCACTTTTCAAATGGGTGGCTAATATTAAAAGATAAAAATGTTCTAATCAATGGTTGAGATGAACTCAACATAGAGTACATGGATCAATACAATAATATAATCTAAAAATGGACCAAATCACCCCAGGAGAGGGGATCCCACTAAATAAAAATAAATGAAGCTCATGGTGGGTCCAGGGAGTGTTAACTAATTCCCTAGTGTGACCCCATGGCACAATAAAAATAATATAATTTTTTAACTGCCAAATACTGCTTCTCTGAGGAAATCGTGAGCCTCCAAAATCTCTAGTAACTGATAAAATATGCCTGAAAAATGGATGTGGGCCCATCCAAGTGGTGCAATTGCTAGAGAAGAAGTGGAAGACATCACACTCATCATCAGAACTCATCCCATGCCATTTCCTTGCCTTAGTAGCCCAAATCGAATTCTTCAGTACCCATTTTAATTATTTTTTATCTGCCTCGATAAACATGATATGCTTAAAATTGCTTCCTAGGGTGCCTGCATTATCCAACTGAGCCCACCAAGCTCTTTGGGAGGGGGGTACTATGGTACAAACAAGTGTGGCTGGAACCCACCTTCCTTATACAACACCCTAGGAGATCCAACGAAATCATCTCCCTACTCAGACAAGTCATCCAATATAGCAAAATTGCACCAGAAAGGTACATTGAGCCAAATCATCTCTGCAACTGCCCGAAACTGATAGCAATCTATCGCATTGGACTCAGGGAGTCCAAATCCATCCTAGGTGCATACTCATACACCCTATGGGTCTCTGCATGATCATCTACAATATCCAATATACCTAGATATACAAAATAATTATCTGTAAATGGCCATATAATATAACCCATGCTATCATCCATCTGCTGCAAGTGTTCAAAGGTTAAGACATGCTCTACAAATCATTCAAGTAATAATCATAACAAGTAGCAATCATTTCACTAGGGATCTATCAACCAAATATATAGGGTTTACATTTATTAATTATAACTCAGTCCAGACTTTCAAGACCATACTCATTTCATAGTTGTAATCAATTTGTTAGTGCAGGGTGAAGGTTAAAATTTAGAGGCTAGGTCAAATGATGGCTACCAACTTGACACTGTGACACTTCGGATGTGGGAATACTCACTCTTGCATATGCAGGACAAGCAATAATACAGGGGATGGCAGTGTCTCACAAATGGATAAGCTACTTCATAGGTGCTTATTCACCTTGACAAATGCTTACAATCCAAATGAATACATGTAAGGCCAACAATCTTTGGATATAACTTTTAAGAACCATTTCTTTTTGGGCCTTTGATTTTCCATAGCCTTGGTCCATGTATTTATTACACGGATTTTTATTATTAAGACTTCATGCATTCATGTATGTTTAAAAACACTACTTTTCATGAATGTTTTAAGATATTTATTTCATTATACTTCAAACCAATTTCATTAGGCTTTCCTTTCATTCATGTATGTTGAAAAACAATACTTTAAATGAATGGGATTTTTCATAAGATATTCATTTATTTCCAAATGCATTGTATTGATGGCAGTGCTACTTGTTTCAGGTTTAGCCAACACAACTTAGGAAATTCAGAGCCGAGACACAAATAAACAAGGAAGCTTGTCCAACAAAGAGGCTTTAGTGGGGGAAGGTCCTCCATGCCACAAGTCAAGTAGTAGGTCGGGTTGGAAACAATAACTAGAGGGTAATGGATGGGTGAAGACAGTGAATAATGAAACCAACAATAGCAAGCCAAAGTATGGTGGGAATGACTACCTCTATTGTCCCTAAGGAGGGTAAAACCAATGAGTATAGAACAAGAAATTCTAGGTATGAGTAGGGACATCAATACATAATATCAATACATCCAAGTCCACATATTTATATGACCACTAGATCATGACACTGAATGCTAATACATGTTACAAGAATGAGTATAAGAGCAATGATAACCATAACACAAGATAATGTAAACCAAGTCAAAACATGTAAATAATCCATATGAACCAATCATCTATCCAATGAGAAAACACTGATGCAGCTCTGGGAACTACTAATTGTTCTGCAACTGGCTTAATGGCTTCATCAACCCTCAAATCTAAGTGTCCCGAGGCTTAATCATGGCATGGGAGAGTATTATAATCCATCAATCAAATAATGATCCATCATAAATGCTCATCTCAGCATCTCATATGTAAGGGAGCTGGTTGAAAAATGTACTGGAATCTAAAAAATAGAATATGGTATCCCGACTACTATATATGTGATAACATGACGATGGAACCTTAAAAAGTATGATGCCTTAGTTTGTCCCGGCAGTACTGATAGGTCAAAAAGGGAAAATCCTTAGAATTGAAAATTGCTTCATCCAAAAGATGCGCTCTCCTGGGGCGAATTGAATGGACCCTCTTTTTTGGCTTATTTGTCGAGGGAGGTATCCAAAATAGTGAACCTTAGCTTGTTGGACTGTAGGATGAGTTGCTGTAGAATGTCTTCTGTCAGGTTGGCTTTGTTACCATGTTAAGTTTTCCTCTTCTTATATGTTATTTCAAAATGAAGGATTAATGAAAGAACAACAAGTACAACAGAAAAAAGAACACAAAGATTTACCCTAGGAAACCCTCGTGGAGAAGAAAACCCAACAAAATTCATTGATATAGACTTTAATAAAGTATAGTGTAAAACCCAAGAAATAAGACTTTACAACTTCCTTCACTTCATATGGATTGTTTCTTCTCTATCTAGCGAAGTTGCTTGAGTTCTTTGTGTCCAAATGAGGGAGGCGTTTTCCCTATTTATACTAATCAGTGGAGAGACCTAATAACCCAACAGGGTCAACTTCTCCTCCTAATCAAAGTCGACTTGCCTAGCGAGACTCAATATTACATTTCAATAATATTTTTGTGCGTACTACTGACCTGACTTACAACTGAGGTTTTACCTCAAGACATTACATGACCAATTACATCAACAACATCCCTAATCAGAGGAACAACATCTCCGAAAGGGGAAATAATAAATAATCATACAAATTAGAATGTCTTCCGCAGTTACATTTCTTTAACACCTACTAATTGGAATTACATTGGAACGACTGCCATTTTTTGTTATCATGGCATATCTTTTGGAGTTGACTGTTTGATTGTTACTATGCAAGATTAGTGTCTATAACAACTTAAATCTAAGCTTCATATTTGTGAACTCATTGACCTACAATTCGTTGGTAAACTAATTGTGCTTGGGAGGATTCTTCAAGCCTCTCACATTTCTTATGTTTCTTGCTAGTTTCCTAGTTGGGCTATGTTTTGGCAATTAGAGTAATGGGTGAAATCATGAATCTCGGTGTCTATTTGGTGAGAATGGTTTTTCCAAATCCATATTCCATAACCTTTTGACTAAACTAATTTATGTTTTTGGCCGAATAACTTGTTCTGCTGAAAGTTAAAGTTAACAGTATGCCTTGTAATGCACACTCTACACAGATGACCGCGAAAATAACGTCCAGTAGCTAGGTTTTCTCCCGAAAACCATTTTATATGTATTAACAAAATGCCACTGTTTATTGTTTTGGATGTTGTTTGTTTGTTATGGTAGGTCTTTTGTGCCTTGCTCGGTCTGGTGGTGTGGTGGAGTCGTTGGTGGTGTGGTGGATCCATTGACAAGTTGTTGTGGTGGAGCCATGTCTAGCTTGTGTCTGCCCTGTGGAGCCTTGCTCGATCTGTTGGTGTGATGGAGCTGTTGACGAGTTGTTGTGGTGGAGCCGTGTCTGCCCTGTGGAGCCGTGGTCGGTCTGTAGACCTCTATCTAGTCTGTGGAGCTTTGTGTGGCGGAGCTGTTTCTTCCCTGTGGAGCCATGTCTACTCGTTTTGTTTGCCTTTGGAGCCTTGCTCGGTTTGTGGAGCTTTGTCCACGTAGACGACCAATGATCATCTTTACAGGTAAATCCCATAGATTTTTTTTTAAGCAACAAAGATAATTTTATTTTTTTGCAGTTTTTTGGATTTTGTTTAGATGCTTAATAATGTATGAAAATAATCGGTGGTTGTGTGATTAGTTAAAGTACATGAGTTCTTTACTATTTAGTAAGTATATTTTTTGTTAAAAAACTTTAAAAAATTGAAATGATATGTAATGAAACAATTGAAAAATTTCCTTCGTTAAAAGAATTTTGAGATAAAAAAATGGGTCTCAAAACAAAAAATGTACCATTAAAATCAACTTGACAAGGTCCAATCAAATTCTAGAGAATGACATCATCCCTTATGTTTGAGCTGACATTATTTGAGTTAAAATTGCTTACTTGTCAAATTCTAAATGTTGAATGTAAATCTATGGTTAACTATACTCATAATAAAAAAATACTTATAAATTACTTTTATACATAATATTTATGTATTTAGTACTCTTAAAATACTCACTTTAAAGTACTTTTTTAATATAAAAATATATTATTAATCAAAAGTCAAACATAAATTCAAAATGAAATTATGATTTAGTACTTATAGACTTTCTATAATAAATAAATTTTATCCTATATATATAAATTTATGACATAATAAAATTATTATATATTATATCACATCATATATTATAACTTTTGTCATAAATTATAACTTCTATATAATATATATATGATATTTAATATATCATATTTAATACAGATGATATATACCATAAAGTAACATATTTACATTATATAACAGAATCTATTTTTTATGTTTTTTTTGTTATAATATAAAGTCACATATATTATTTGTTTATATAAATGGTCATATATTGTATTATATTAAAATATAATAATAATTATAATACATATTATATTATATTTTAATATAATATATAATGTTATATTTAATTAAAGAATAATGATTAATATCTTATATTATGTTGGGTCAGGAAAAGTGCGCAAGGAAGAAGCCGACACACAAGCAAGGAAGGAAATGTGCACGTGCGACAGAAGGGGAAAGTAGGTCAAGAAGGAAGCAAAAGGATTGGCGCAAAAAGATAGAACATGCGAGCGACGAAGGGAAAATGAGCATGCATGAGTGCAAATGAGTAACGGTTAAAAAGTGACATGTCAGGAAGATCGTGGATGCTAAAGTCGACGTAAGCTAGCGGACGACGCACATATGAAGGAATATATGTAAGTCAGGTTGATAGCGCCTTGTGTCAGTCTATGATAGCTTGTAACCATTTTTTACGGCTGATTACGACCTATAATAGATGAGCAGTATGTAGTCGACCATACGTGGTCTTGTAGAAGTTATAAATAGGAAGAACCCACTCTATATAAGGGTTGGTCATTGCTGTTGGTTGTTCATTCACCAAGTCACTCAGTTTTGTTAAGAAGTTAGGGTTAGTAGAAAATGAGACTCAGAGAAGAGTCTAGTAGCGGTAGAAGGTTGTTGAGCCGTGGATCTTGCAGCTGTGTGTGCAGACCACTAGTAGTAGAAGTAATCTGCAGCTGAGTGCACATATAGTAGAGGTAGAAGAGTCGATCCAGGCTATGTGCGGATCAGTAGGAGTAGATAGAAGAATAAACCAGAGAGCATGAGAGAAAGAAGATTGAGTCAGAAATACATATCTTAAGAATAGTTTACATATCACAGACTGCAAGGTCATTACACTATTTCTCATGGCATATGAAGAGCACCTTGGTGGTTTTTTCCAGATGGGTTTCCACGTTATTTTCTGTGTTGAATGATTGACTGATGTTGAATGTTTAAGTGAATGTCAAGTAGTTGCTTACTATATATTGATGAGTTACTGTTGAATGTATGGCGACATCTTATTAATCAGTGCATTAGAGGAAATTTCAACTCAAAATAAGCCTTTTAACTCTAATTCAAATTCCATGTCATAATGTGTTAGCCAATGAAATTGCTTTAAATTTGAAATACCGTATAGGTCTTAAACACTTTTTTAATATAAATTTGGGGATAGGTATCGTAAAAAAAACTACTTTTTTGTTTGCATTTTCGACATATCTCCCTGTATTTTTACTCAAATTTCAATCGGGAGAGCTTGTTGGATGCGGAATCCAATGAGTACCCACTTGACATACTTTTGACGGATCCCACTACCAAAAACCAGAAATACCTGAAAAAACATGATGATTCCGCATCCAACGAGTACCCACTCGGCATACTTTTGACAGACCCTGCTACCCCAAAAACAAGAAATACCTGAAAAAACATGATGATGATGTCATCATCACGTTTTTCAGGTATTTCTTGTTTTTGAGGTAGCAGGGTCCATAATAAATATGTCGAGTGGGTACTCGTTGGATGCAGAATTTGATTTCGCATCCGACAAGCTCTCTCGATCGAAATTTGAGTAAAAACATGAGGAGATATGTCAAAAATACAAACAAAAAAGTAGTTTTCTTCTTTTCTTCCTCCAAAATTAATAAATATTATTTTATTATTTTAACTATTATTTTATTAATTTTTTTGGGAGGCCCGTTTTGAGTTGAAATTTCCTCTAATGGAATGAATGAATGTTTAAAGCATTACTGGAATGTTATGTATGAGTTGATGGTTAAACTGATAAGTTAAAATATAAGTCGCCAAGTGCAAGGAATCAACCATGTCACACAAGTGGTGCCAGTTGTTGAGGTTTGGGACAGGGTTGTGTCACGCATGCGTTGGCATAAAGTTGTGCCCTAGTCACACAGTGATAGACTCCATTGTCATATCGCCTTTGTTGAGCGCCTTGGACACGCGCCAAGAAACTATAATCCCTCGCCAACTGCAGAAACATGGTTCTGGCAGTTACCCATTAAGATATCTCGGGTGAGATTGAGCCTGCCTCACGGGTGTTGCCAACTGAGCTTCGCTCTGTTGAGACGATGTCTTGTGGTGTCTTGTTGGTATTGTGTTGTTGTTGAACTACGGGTCGAGAAAGAAAGAGAGAAGAGGCCGACAAATGTTTCCATTGCCGGAACCCAATAATTTGAGTTGAGGGAAATGTTGTGGCATCTGACAAACAACAAGGCATAGGACTCGCTGGAGTCTAAGACACTAGCATTTGCGCAAGAGGAGAGCGTAGGATCACGGTTGAGCATAGAGACCTTGGTGGATGAGTATATATATTCTGATATTCATGAGATCTTCTTTGTAGAGTTCCCCTTCAAGATTGGTAAGGAGGAAGACAAATTTCCGGAGAAGAGAGGCCGTTGAATGGAGTGATCAGTTGGTTCATGAAATAACCAGTGTAAGTAACACCATCTCTAGAGCTGTTGATTTTTGGGTTGACAGTATTTTGCAAGGATACATTACTGAGTTTGCAGTAGAGGCTATAACCTCATATAGTGAGGTTGAAAGAATTTTTTTCCAAGGACCCCGAAGAAGATATTTGTTATCTCTCAGTACATGGATCAAGATACCCATCTATGAGAAGGGAGCCTTGCAGTTGAGTAGTTGAGTCGCATACCCAGGAAAAAGGCTATGTCGTAGAAAAACTATCAAGAAAATGGGAAATAGTGAGTTGAGATGTTCCCAGGGAGTATATAACCTGAACTAGAAGTTGGTTTCCTAAGGAGTGGAAGGAGATTTAGATCAGGGAAAAGAAGAAAGACAGAGGAAGGTCAATGAGATCCTAGTTTGTTCGAGGCGAGTTAACATGAACTTTGGTCGTAGGAAGACGAAGGGTCTTGCAATGAAGAGGAGGACTATAGCCCGATATCGAAAGGGGCAGAGGACTTTGAAGAGTCTACAGAGACACCAAGGTCAGGACACAACTACATCACACCAGGAATATCACCGGAGGTAAGATCTAGAGCCTCATCCCCGGAAAGGACTGCTAATACTGATATTGATAGTACTACGACTAGCACGCAAGAGGGTACACCTCCTTTGAATCCCTTACCAGAAAACCTTGACGCCAACTCAATGGCTAGGGTGGATATTTGGTTACCCACATTTAATGGAAATGGAGCAGAAGATCTAGAGCAGCATTGGTTCCTATGTGACGCTGTTTGGATGGTTCTTTTAGTCCATAACGCGGACATAAGAAAGGCGCAGATGATCACAACTCTCAGGTGTCGTGCATTGGACTGGTTTATGAAGTTCCTTGCCGCACCGACCAGAACCCCACAGAACACCCTTGATGAGATCCAAGCCGCAATGATCTCTGAGTTCAAAAACCTAAATCTGAGTCGCAGTGCATTATTGAAATCAAGGAGATAAAACAAGCACTGGAAGAAACTGTATTGGACTTTGATGGCCAAAGTAAGTTTCCAAATGTCGGATGTACAACATAAATAGTGGTTTATTGCTGCCCTATTAACACACATCCGAGGTCCATTAATGCAAAAAAAGATTAAGTCACAGACAGAAGTGTTGGAGTTGGCGATGAAGCTAGAGGCCTCGCCAATTGGAAATGGTGTCACAGGGATGGTGCAGATTCAATCACAGTTGGCCAATCCGATGATACAACTTCATCATATCAAAAAGGGCAAGGAAGTGCAAAAAGACTTGTGGTGCACAAAACGTCGAACGAATAGACACACCAAGGATAATTGTCCGATCTTCATGAATTATGTCTCATCTGGTGCACCAAACCCATTAAATGGCCATGGACTACCTTGGTGCCACATATGCCAGTCTAGAGGGCATCACGAAGAAGAGTGGTTATACTTGAAAAAAGTTGTAAGTACCCCTTTTGTAAATTCTCTAAGTCAGTAGGACTTGAAGATAAAGATTGCAAAGCATACCGGGTCCCGAAGGAAAAAATCGTCAATACTTTCTTGATGAAGGATGAGGGGCAGGATCAGGCTGAACCGATGCAATCGTCATATCAGCCCATGTAGTTCCCATCCAATTAGTATTATAGCCAATATCAGCCTTGGTATGTGCCACAACAACCATATGTGCAAAAAAATTACTACCAGTAGAATTAGTACCCGCCACAACAACCACACCCTCAGGGAAGGGGTGGTGGAAACTTCAGAGGAAAAGGCAGAGGAGGAGGCTTTGGTAGAGGGAGAGGTTAGATTACATGCTATAAATATGGAAAACCAGGTCACTATGCTAGAGATTTCCTGGAACCTGCAAAGACATGCTCATAATGTAAGGGACAGGACCATAATATGGAGCAATGTCCTTAGTTGATCGCAAAATGGCAAGCAAGGACCATTGCAGGACCTAACCCTGTGTAGAACCCAAATGGAAATCCTAACATGAATGTCCAGATGATTGCAGCTGAACCACGAGATCCGAATGTCACTATTTTAACACAAGGAGGTGTTGCGACTAGAGCTGATCAGGATAAGCCACAAGAACAACTGCAGCCACATGTATGACCCACGGCGTCGAAAAAGGTGCCATTCGACATCCAGAAATAGAAGGAAGTATTCTTGGACGTACGACCAGAATTTGTGGGTCGAGAAGAACCGTCGACATTAGAAGAAGTTAGGGAGATGCCTGAAATATTTCAGCGCATATTCATTAGAGGAAATTTCAACTCAAAATGGGCCTCCTAAAAAGAATTAATAAATTAATAAAATAATATTTATTAATTTTGGAGGAAGAAAAGAAAAAAACTACTTTTTTGTTTGTATTTTCGACATATCTCCTTGTGTTTTTATTGAAATTTTGACCGGGAGAGCTGATTGGATGCGGAATTAAATTACACATCGAATGAGCTCTCCCGATCGAAATTTGAGTAAAAACATGGGGATATATGTCGAAAACACAAACAATTTTTTTTTTATGATACCTATCCCCAAATTTATATTAAAGAAGTGTTTAAGACCAATACAGTGCTTCAAATTCAAAGCAATTTCATTGGCTAACACATGATGACATGGAATTTGAATTATAGTTAAAAGGCCCATTTTAAGTTGAAATTTCCTCTAATGCCAGAAGAACGTTCCACAAAAGGTTAGTAATATCAAGTCGTTTCTGTCAAGTTGCTTAACGCTAATACACGACAAAGATGCAATCGCAGAACTACAAGCAATGATAGAAGAGACACCCATGGAGCTGCAACCTGAAAAGGAAGTTAATCAAGTAAACAAGAAACTCAAAACTGGGCGCGAGTTAAGAACTTCTGCACAGATAAGTGACTACGACATGGATTACATCATCTTAGAACTAGGGTATGATGTCAATATTTTGACATGACAATTTTGGGAAAGTATGGGAAAGACGCGTTTGGACTGGTACCCAGTCCAGTTGCGATTTGCAAATCAGGAAAAGGTCCTACCCATTGGCTGGTTGAGTCAGGTCCCTGTTGACATTGAAGGGTTACGCACATTTCCGGACTTTGAAGTCATTAACATTGTTGATGACACGAACTGATGCCCCACGCTGCTGGGGATAGATTGGGCCATAGACAACCAGACCATTATAAACTTCAAGAAAATGATTCTCTCATTTGAGGATGACGAGATGAGGGTAGTGTCTCCTATTGATCCATTAAAGGGACAGAGATACATAGAGCCTGCCTACAATGAGGGACAGGTTGACTATCTCGACCAGATCTACAATGTCACTGCCATGCAAGAAGACTACATCAATCCAATAGCAGATGGAAACCTGAGCTGGAAGAGTGCTAGTTCTTTCTCATCCGACTCAGGGGCTGCCTTGAAAAATTGGAAAAAAAGACTACATGAGGTCTCTATGAGGAAGTGCACAAGAGTTAAAAGGTCTATGCGACAGGTGGAGAATGAGTTAAGAGAGCTACCCACCTATGAGGGTTTACCTAACCTTGTGACCTTCTTAACTGAGTTTGAAGGAATTGTAACAGAATTGCAGCGCTTTTCTGCGCTAGATCATGTGTTAAAAGCTACACCCGCTAGATGGTGGGGTGCGCACAAGAAGTTCATAACAGATTGGCCACGGTGCAGAAGATTGATGCAAGTCAGATTCGACGAAGAATTCACCCTCGTGAATCACAAGTATTCAGGATTGGTGAACCCTGTTGAACATCTTAACCACTGTCGCACGGTATTTGCAGAGTACCTGTGACAGGAATGGGTCCATCATTTCATACATATGTTGGAAATGACACCTAGAACCTGGTATGCATCTATGGAATTGCGATAAGGAACCCAGGATTGGAAAGGGCTCGCCAAGCAGTTCATGCACACATTTGAATTTGCTAATGAGCAATCTACTGTTGATGTTTCTCTTCAAACGATAAAGGAGAAGATATTCACTGAAATCCCTGTTGAAAAGGCCAATTCTCACCAGTTCAGTGCGACCATTCAGTAATGGATGGCTTGCTACAATCTAACTAGAGACCCAGATCATGATTAGACTAACATAAACATACCGGAATTAGAGGGCACCCGCATAGTAGAAGGAAGTGGTATTTCACGAGACCAGTTCCTTAAGCCGTTGAAAATCAAGAAAGTAAACATTGGGTCACTGAAGAATCCAAAGTTCTTCGATATACGAGATTATTGGGATGAAGAGATAGTCACGAAGATCACAGACTTGTTGGATGAGTACTGGGACCTATTCTCTACTAACTTTTCAGAGATGAAGGGGATAGTGGGATATCTAGGGGAGATGAAAATACCTCTGTGACTAGATGCTAAACCCAGTAAGCAGCGACCCTATAGGTTTAACCCAAGGTATAAAGAGAAGCTAAAAGCAGAATTGGATCGCATGATCGATGTAGGAATCATTGAACCTATTGAGGAATCAGAGTGGATCAGCCCTATAGTAATCCTGGATAAGAAAAAAATAGGTGAAGTCAAAATCTGTGTTGACCTGAGGAAGCTAAATGATGCATGCTTACATGATCCATTCCCAACACCATTTACATATGAAGTGCTTGAAAGCATTGGAGATCAAGAGATGTATTCATTCATTGATGGCTTCTCTAGCTACCGCCAATTCAGAATCACGAAGGAGGATCGCCACAAAATGACCTTCGTCACCGAATGGGGATGTTACTAGTATACGGTAATGCCTTTTGGACTCAAGAATGCACTTGCTATTTTTTTCTAGAATAGTAGTCTTTGCTTTTAAAGATTTTATTCATAAATTTTTTGAGATCTATTTTGATGATTGGACTGTGTTTGGTCTAGTAAGAGACCATATTGAGAGTCTGCGCATGATACTGGCCCGTTGTCGCCAGTATCAGATCACACTTAATTATAAGAAATGTAGTTTTTGCGCACCATTTGGTGTTCTGTTGGGTCATGTTGTGTGTCGCGACAGTATTTTGGTTAACCCAGCAAAAATTGCGATTATCCTCGACTTACCACCACCTACATTAGTGACACAGCAAAGGTCAGTGCTAGGACACACGGGCTACTATAGAAAGATCATCAGAGGATGGGCAGAGATCACTGCACCTATGGAGAAATTCTTGAAAAATGATGCAAAGTTTCAGTGGACACCGGCTTTCCAGGAAAGCTTAGACAAATTAAAGAACAAGATGGCCATTGCGCTAATACTTGTGTTCCCTGACTGGAAGAAGGAGTTTGATGTTCATGTCGACGTGTCATCTGTCGCGCTCGGAATAGTCTTGACGCAACCAGGAGAGGGTGCACTAGACCACCCTATTGCTTTTGTAAGCAGAAAACTATCAACAACAAAAAAGAACTACACGATGACGGAAAGAGAAGGCCTCGCTATGGTCTATGTGTTTCAAAAGTTTAGACACTATTTGTCGGGTGGGCGTTTTCAGATGTACACTGATCATTCATTGCTGAAATACCTAGTCAACAAGCCAGTGTTGGGGGGGAAGATCTGTCGATGGCTTCTCCTCTTCCAAGAATTTGATTTTGAGTTCATTGTCAAACCCTGTCGACTGAATGTCGGGCCAGACCACCTATCAAGGATAGAAAGTGGTGAAGAGATAATCAACCTGGAAGATAATTTGCCTCAGGGGCAGGTATTTGCGATCCACATGATGGACGACCACAACCATGAGTTTAACGCCATCATTCACTTTTTGAGCATAGGATATGCACTTGAAGCAATGTCAACTAATTAGAAGAAACATTTGGTTGTCAAAGTTGCCGATTATACATTAATTACGAGACATTTGTACAAGCTGGGCGCAGATGAAATACTGCGCTTCTGTGTTTTTTATTATCAATGACCTTGGGTAATGAGTGAAGCGCATGCTAGTGTCGCATGAGGACACTACGCAGGAAAGGAAACTCTCCATAAGATATTGCAAGAAGGACTATGGTGTCCAACCATACACATGGACACCAAAAGATTCTGTAGGTGCTGTGATATCTGCCATAGAACAGGAAAACCATTGCGCCGCAACGAGATGCCACTTGCGCCGCAAAGAACCCTTCAAGCATTCGACAAGTGGGAAGTTGATTTTGTTTGACTGATCAGTCCATTAGGAAAGAGAACTGGCGTGCGCTACATTATCACTACGACAGAGTATTTAACCAGACGGCCTAAAGCTGTGCCTGTTAAACATTATACCTCTGCGACCGCGACAAAGTTTTTGTTTGAAAACGTAGTCACCAAATTTGGCTGTCCAAAGATACTACTAATTGACCAAGGTATGCATTTTGTTAACAAAAATTATTGCTGAGCTGATTGTAGAATTTCAGATAGAGCATAAGAAGATGACACTCTATCATCCTCAGGTGAATGGAATGGTTGAAGCTTTCAACAAGATTCTGGAGAATGCATTGACCAAGGTATGCAATGTGCGCCGAGATGATTGGGATCAGAAACTCTCAGCTGTGCTATGGGCATATTGCACCACTTGCAAGGGACTAATAGGGCACACCCCATTCAGACTAGTATATGGATAGGAAGCTGTTGTGCCAATGGAGTACATTGTGCCGAGCCTGCAGATTGTTGCACTGACATAGATGACCGATGGGGATGCTGTCAAACAGAGGTTGACACAGCTCGTTCAGATGGAAGAGGAACAATTCGTCACAGGATTTCATCAGACAGTTGAGAAGCAACGATAGAAAGCATGGCATGATTTCCATATCTGGGTCAAACCATTCGAAGTCGGAGGACTGGTGTTGCTGTATCACAACAATTTTTTCAAACACCCAGGAAAGCTAAAGACACATTAGCTAGGGCTATACAAGATTGCACACATCACTGATGCAGGTGTAGTAAAACTACAGGGATTGGACGGTACGGATTTCGCAGGTATGGTGAACGACATCCGTCTGAAACCATACTATGATGGTCATAACATCCCTGGCTAGATTCGTGCTGTGCATGAAAAAAAATAGTGAGAAAGAGCGAAGAGACGTAAATTGTGTCGTCGCATGTCTGCGGTGAAACCAACTGAAAGTGCAGGAAAAAGCACACATTGTAGGAAAAAGTGGAAAGTGCTGGAAAAAGAGGAAATGATAGGCTGGCCGACATTAAAGTACAAATATTTGACGAAGGTTGAGGCGGTTCTGACATCTAAGTGTCATTAATTCGATGAGATATGAGGAGAATGATGGCGTGCTTTTTGGTCCCATCAGCTGTCCTCGACATAACTACCGTAATTGTTATGACAAGTAAAATGTAGTACTCAAGCTGTCAAGTTAATAAAGGAATGTGTCGACCGAGAATCCCATGTGACTGATTAGACCTCGACCTCCCATTGCATGACGACTGCACGACGCGTTGGCATGTATAAATTCAGGGCTTCAACATCAAAAAATATTTTGCACACGCAGAGAGAGATAAAAGAACCATAACGGAGAGTTTACAAAGTTGAAGCCTATAATGTCGTGAGAGCCGCAACCCATGGTTATTGAGATTTCTAGTACCAGTGATTTATCTGACGTCTAACCGTCTCCTCACCATGCCCAATTGAGTAAGAAATTCAATCACCCGAAGTACAACAACCAGAGTGAGAAACAAAACCCGACCCAATGGCGTGAATGAGAAAGTAGCCTGTGCCTACTCCAGGCCCAGTTCGGCCCCTGATCAACCGTTGGGTTTGCACCTTGTGTCGAACCCTATTCAAAACCCGCCCACTGCACCTACAAGACATGTCATGGAGCCGAGACAGGATGGGGAGAGAGCGTCTAGAGAGTCGTCTGGGCCACCACTGTCCAGAAAACATAAGGCCAAGGCCATTGTGGACGATGCGGGGAAAGCACCGATGGAGGAAGACGTGCTCGAAGAAGAGCTGATGGAGGACTCCCCACCATGCAGAGATCGGCAAGCTAAGGAGTGAGATGAAAATTTTCCCCATTATGTCCAATCGAGTAGAGTTAAGGAGGAGCTAGTGGACCTCCCCACAAAATCCAACACGTTCTTAGTAGCACCTCGGATCCCTCAGCGCGTACCCCTGCTACTGGACATAATGCTAAATCTTGCCAAATTGAACTTCGAGGATTTTGACAGTCCACTGTAGGAGGGTTTGGAAAGAACAAACTGCATGGTCACGATTCAAGCATGGCCGACTGGGCTCGAGGTTCTTAAACCAATGAAGTGGGATACTGGCGTCGAATAGGAAGAATTGATAAACTTGCTATTCATGCCCCATTTTGGCCATAGCCTGTAGGCCAAAACATATGTGAAACAACTCTTGGTCTATTTCCACAGAGGATGCCTATGGCTGGATCGACCATACTCGGTCGACGTCAAGCTTATCTCATCGATCAGAGGACTTCCCAAGTTAGGAAAATACCCCGCGTTGTGCTTGCGCCAAGGAAGGGATATCTCTAAGATGCAAACGAAGTATAAGCTTTAGCACACGGGTAGGGGATTTTCGGTTCCCCTCATCGAAGACGTCGCTATAAGCTTCACCACAACGATTCTTTCGTGCAAGTTGTTGCACAGGATGTGACCAAATGAATGCACCGTTGTAGTAGTAGAGCTGGCAAAGCATTGTGCATAGGGTGTAAATTTCAACTGGTCGCAGTTCTTGCTGAATGAACTGATCGACAACGCAGAGAAGGTGCAGGAGGACCCAAAATACAAGTTTCACTACTCCTGGCTGCTCATCTTGATATCGTTCACCTTATGGTCCAACCCACCAGACTATGTACAAATGGATGTCCCACTACCTTTCCATGGAAGGAAGTACCAGAACCTCCGGGAGGACAACAAAAATAAGATCCGCCAGAAGGACAGTAACATCGAGTTCTTTCTGCATGCCGAGGCGCTACGCGATGTTATCAGAAGATCCCACAAAGTCCGAGCAGCGATGGTGCACAGGTATGTTGCTTTTATTAATTTTCAGGCAGGTGCGCATGACATGATTTTGGACAAGAAGGACCTGACCAAGCAAGCACACCAAGCAGGGTTCATGATTGAAGACGATGAAGTGGATTCCATTGTTAAGGAGTGGCCTGAAGAATGGCACAACCCACTGGCAGAGCTGCTTCTTGAAGAGAAAAACCAAGAAGACCCACCAGCTAACCAAGGTGGAAATGTTGGCGTGGGCAGAGATGCTGAAGTTGGCAAAGGAAACAATGGAGGTGACGGTTAAGACAATCAGTCGCAGGAAGAAAACGATGATAGCAGTGGTGATGGTGGCTCCCATCAAAGCAATGAAGAGTAGACACCTACTGATGGTCATTTTTTGGCCTATTCTCTCTCTTTCTTTCTTGACCCATGGGTCAACGACAACACAATACCAACAAGACACCACAAGACATCGGTCTGACAGAGCAAGCTCAGTCGGCGACACATGTGAGGCATGCATAGTCTCACTCGAGATATCTTAATGGGTAACTTCCAGAACCATGTTTCAGCTATTGGCGAGGGATTATAGTCCCTTGGAGCGTGGACAAGGCGCTTGACAAAGGAGATAGGATGATGGAGTCTATTAATGCACGATCGGGGAACAAATTTATGTCAGTGTGCACGTGACACAACCCTGTCCTAAACCTCAACAACTAACGCAACTTGTGCGATACAGCTGATTCCTTGCACTTGCCAGGCAATGCATGACTTATATTTTAACTTAGCAGTTTAACCATGAACTCATACATAACATTTCAGTAATTCTTTAAACATTCATTCATTCACTGATTAATAAGATGCCGCCATACATTCAACAGTAACTCATCAATATACAACAAGCAACTACTTGACATTCACTTAAACATTCAACATCAGTCAATCATTCAACACAAGAAATAACGTGGAAACCCATTTGGGAAAAACCACCAAGTGCTCTTCATATGGCATGCGAAATTGTGTATAGAACCTTACAGTTTGCGGTATGCAGACTGTTCTTAAGATATGTCTTTCTGACTCAATCTTCTTGCTCTCATGCTCTCTGGTTTATTCTTCTATCTACTCCTACTGATCCACACACATCCTGGATCGACTCTTCTACCTCTACTATATGTACACTCAGCTACAGATTACTTTTACTACGAGTGGTCTGCGCACACAGCTGCAAGATCCACGACTCAACAGCCTTCTACTGCTACCAGACTCTTCTCTGAGTCTCCTTTTCTACTAACCCTAACTTCCTTAACAAAACAGAGTGACTTGGAGAATGAACAACCAATAACCAACAACAATGACCTACCCTTATATAGAGTGGGTTCTTCCTATTTATAACTTCTACAATACCATGCAGGGTCGACTACATACTGTTCATATTTTAGAGGTTGTAATCAACCGTAAAAAATGGTTACAAGCTGTCATAGACTGACACAAGGCGCTATCGACCTAACTTGCATATATTCCTTTATACATGCATCATCTGTTGGCTTACGCAGACTTTAGCAGCCATGATCTTCCTGACCTGTTGCTTTCTAATCGTTACTCATTTGCACTCCTGCAAGCTTGCTTTCCCTCCGTCGTGCACATGTTCTATCTTTCTACGCTGGTCCCTTTGCTTCCTTCTTGACCTACTTTCCCCTTTTGTCACGTGCATACTTTTCTTTCCTTGCCTGTGCGTCAGATTCCTCCTTGCACACTTTTCCCGGCCCAACGTATTAAATGTGTAAATATATCAAATAAATAATTATTAATGTGAATTATTTCAAATAAATATAATTTAGAATTTATTTATAAAAGTTTGATTTAGGTTTACAATTCAAAATTAAAATGTTTTACTTTCTTTTATTTTATGAGTACTTTCTTTTAGTACATTTATGCATTCAAAAGTACTCATGTTTCTAATCATATCATGTTGAATGGAGTTTTCATTGATGTAAAAAGAGTTTAGTACCGACAAATGAATAACCAAAGACATGATGGTAGGGAAACTTAGTTTCAGACAAAGGAATAACAAAGGAAGTGATGACATGTCATGCATAATGATGTGGCATGTGTGATGAGGCTGGAAAAGACATATGAGGTGCTATCATGAATTCAGTGTTGCAATTTGACATCATTATGTTTAAATTGAGAAGAACTATTTATGCATATCTTTGTGTAAACGAATAATTGACTCCTTGTCTGAATCATGAATCGATTGATAGTTTTCTACAAAGATAATGTGTAGATCCAGTGAGGGGATCAAGTCTGACGAAATCCAATCGAGCTTAATTGATCGAGCCTCTGATCAATCAACGCAGAGTCGTGGAGTTGTAGTCAACTTATTTAGTAGAGTTTGGACGACTAAGATCGTATCAAGAAAATAGATCGACGATAGAGAAAGGATCCACAAAATAAACGTGTAGAAGATAACATTGTAGAGCACCAAAAAGAAGTTTCGTGTTTGATAACTGATCAATGAATGAGGAGGATTCCGCAAAGCAATCGACGATTTACAAAAGTTGCAGAAAGAGATTTGCGGAAGCCCATTTTGAAAAAAATTGGAAGACACATACGTAATGCAGAATGAAGTCACAATCAGCAATCCACAAATTGTGGAAGAAGTTTTGCGGAAAGGAAATTGCGGAAGCTATTTCGAGAAAAAACGAAATAGATACCCACAATCCACAATCCACAAGTGGAAAGGTAATTGTGGAAAGGCGATTGCAGAAGGACTTTTGTTGCAAAGAGATTGTTGCAGAAAGGTTATTGCGGAAAGGCAATTGTAGAAGATCATGACTGATAAATTTAACAGAGAGTTAATTAAATAGAAAAGTAATTCTAAATGAAGGAACATGTTTAATGGAAAGACACAAGAGTGAAAAGGTGTGTTTAATGAACAACCATGACTCCAAATTGAAAGGGTGCAATTGTGCAATTCTAGAATGAAGAGATACATGGATGAATGAAGGGAAAGGTATTTACTGTTGAAAATTTAACTCTGAAGGGTCCTCCCATGTTTTTTGTGTGAGTGTGATGAGAGGACCATAAATTTTTTTCTTTATGTATTTATGTAACAAAGTGAAATTTATATAAATAAAGTGAATGTGTTTTTATACTTAGAAAAGTGGGTCACACTTAAATGTATTTAATAATTAAAGTTTTTAATTATTAAAAAGTGAGTTATGATGTAGATCCTTGATTTTGTAAATGATTATCAACCCTAGATTAGGTAGTTGATGAAGGTAATTACAAAAATCAAGTATAAAACAAAAAGAGAGGACAAATGAAGAGAACTCACCATTGATGAGAAGAGAGAGATAGAAGACCAAAAGAGAGAGAGAGAAAACCCTTGGAACATTTTTCAATGCAAGTGGGGCAACATTTAATGCATAAAGTACATGAACGTTAATGACAGACTGAAGTAATGCGTACAACCAGGTGTGGGAACATTTCCCGAGGCAAAAAGTACAGGAAAAGACTGACAACCCATACACAATTTATTACTAGTTGTGGCACAAATTTCAAGGAAGAAGAAAATACATAAAGGACAGCACTGTACAACCACATGTGTGACAGATCCATATAGACTGTACCTTCATGTGTGAAGGTACAGTAGGCCATACAGAATTAATGGGACGTTTTTTGAGGTATTTTGTTGTTGACGAGGTTTTGGAAATTTTTACTGTAGGTTTCAACAGAAATTTTTTTCTGAGTTGTTGAAAAGTTTCTGATATGTTCTCCTTTAATGAAAAATTTCTTTCTAGGGTTTTCCCCAAGCAGTGGGGTTTTACCCAGTCATTAGACCAAAATTATTGTGTTCATCTGCTTAAATAATGTTTCAGTGTTCGACATAATTTTAAGGTACATTTCAGAAGTGTGATTTTACTTTCAAATAATTTTAAGTTAAAACCCTAGGTTCTAAAAATGTTTGATAGAATGTGTGAATGAACAATTTCATTTATTAAGTCAAATTTTATTCATTGTATCAGGGCTGATGGTATCAAATCCCAGTTTAACACAGTCATATTGAAAAACAAATTAAGCAGGTGTTCTCTGAAGTTTCAAAAAAGTGTTAGATATTATCTTCAACTAATTTTTTGGTTGTAAGTTGTTTTCTTCAGATGATGAGCATCAGGTACGAAGATAGATTGGATGGAATATCCAATTATATACCTTGGAAAGTAAGGATAACCGTAGTGCTCAGGAGTGGAAAATATGGAGTTTTGCAACCATCGTGATGACAAATCCCACTGACAAGGATGAGTTAGTAGAATTTGAATCCTTAGAAGGTAGAGCTCAGAGGGTGATCCTGGATGGGGTGAAGGATCATCTTATCCCTCATTTGGAAGAGAAGTAATCCTATGATATGTGGGATTCCTTGAAGCAACTGTTCAAGGCAAAGAATGAGAATCAGAAGATGGCCTTAAAGGACAAGTTACAAAATGTAAAGATGAGCCAAGGAGAAAGTGTAACTTCCTACCTAACTAGAATGGATCATATCAAAGATGAGTTAAAAACAGTGGGGGAAACTATCTCTTAGTACTCAAAGATGGTAAGGATAGCTCTGAAGGGATTTACCAAGAGATCGGATGTTTTTGTCAAATGCATTGTCAGCAGAGAGAAGCTTTCAGACTAGTTAAGACTTTGGGATGATTTCACCCAAGAGGAAATTTGAGAGGAAGATTTGGTTGGGAAAGTCAGTGAGGAGATGGAGGAAAATGTTGCACTTGCAACAAAATCCAAGAACAAAAGGAAGAAATATCTAAGTCAGATCAAATGCTATCTTTGTGGCCAGTTGAGACACTATGCCACAAAATGTCCCGAGAAAAAGATTGTGAAGACTGAAAGAGATGTGGCATCCTCTGCAGTTGTAGAATAATTTTCCGTGAAGTTGGAGCAAGAGTTTTCTCTTGTCTCAAATTTCAATTGATTCTAGCATAGGGAGTTCTACCTTTGAGCATGCCTGGGTTGTTGACAACGGTTTAACCAGGCATATGAATGGAGTCTACGATTCTTTTTAGATGATCACATTGTTGGGGCTAGGGAATTTTATTTAGACATACGTTGATAGTCCCCAGATTGCTATCCAAGGAGTTGGAATTATCAGATTTCAACTAGATCTTGGAGAGATCCTGGAAATTCATGGAGTTTTATTTGTACCTAGGATGAGAGTGAGCAAATTATCAGTTTCATCATTTGAGGATGATGGATATGGGATGATGATCTGGTCTGGTCATATCTTCCTGTATCAGAGAGATGAGTCAGTTGGTACCACCATCTTATTGGGAGATCGTAGGGACATATTATATTCCTTGAGAGTGCATGTTGTATGACTAGGAGCAGGAGCAGGAGCAGGAGGATAAATATCAAAGTCATAGGATGAGGATGATGCTGCATTTGATAGAAATGAGGAGAGTGACTCTCTCATGAGAACTGGCAGAAGACTTAGCCAGTCAAGTGATGGTGCAGTGGAGTAGGTTGATGGGACTCAGGTTGAGTCTCAGACGTCCGAGTTTGAGATAGAGCATCTATTTTCGAGAATGATTCCAGAACAAGAGGGAGTTGTAGCAGGATTCACAGATGGAGATAGCGCTGCAGACCTTCCCCATTAGGAGGGAGTGTTGAAAAGTTAACTCTGAAGGGTCACCCCATGTTTATGGTGTGAGTGTGATGAGAGGACCATAAACTTTTGTCCATATGTATTTATGTAACAAAGTGATGTTTATATAAATAAAGTGAATGTGTTTTTATACTTTAGAAAACTGGGTCACACTTAAATGTATTTAATAATTAAAGTTTTTAATTATTAAAAAGTGAGTTATGATGTAGACCCTTGATTTTGGAAATGATTATCAACTCTAGATTAGTAGTTGATGAAGGTAGTTACAAAAATTAAATATAAAACAAAGAGAGAGGACAAATGAAGAGAACTCACCATTAATGAGGAGAGAGAGATTGAAGGCCGAAGGAGAGAGAGAAAACCCTTGGCACATTTTCCAATGCAAGTGGGGTAGTATTTAATGAAGTACAACAAAATTAATGACAGTTTGAAGTAGTTCGTACAACTAAGTGTGGGAACATTTCTTGAGGCAGAAAGTACAGGAAAAGGCTGACAGACCGTACATAATTTATTGCTGGTTGTGGCACGAGTTTCAAGGTAGCAGAAAGTATAGAAAGAAAAGTTATGTACATCCACATGTGTGACAGATCCGTACAGATAGTACCCACACGTGTGAAGGTACAACAGGTTGTACATAATTGCTGGCACATTTTTCGAGGAATTTTGTTGTTGTTGAGGTTTTGGAAATTTTTCCTGTAGGTTTCTGAAGAATAATTTTCCAGATTTGTTGAAATGTTTGAGATTTTCTCCTTTAATGAAAATTTTCTTTCTAGGGTTTTCCCCAAGCAGTGGGGTTTTGCCTGATCATTATATCAAAATTATTGTGTTAATTTGCTTAAAGAATGTTTCAGTGTTTGACATAATTTTGAAGTACATTTTAGAAGTGCGGTTTTACTTTCAAATAATTTTAAGTTAAAACCCTAGGTTCTAAAAATGTTTGACAGAATGTGTGAATGAACAATTTCATTTATTAAGTCATATTTTCTTCATTTATAAGCAAAGATCTCAAGTCTAGAAAGTGTCTCTATAGTCCTGATTGGCGCAGCAACAACTAGCAAAGATAGAGATTGGTAGCATGAAGATTTAACTGTGACAGAGTTGAATATTAAGAGATCTGGAAGATTTTGATAAAAAAATATTAGGGTGGTAGGGTGGTGCTAGGAAAAGAAGCAAGCCTGCAGGGAGTTGTAGCCTCCTTCCAATAGAGGCTAGAGAATAAGGTGTTGGTGCATCTTTGTCTGTGGTAGTAGACAGAAAAACTGGGGTGTTGTAGCATCCCTGTCTGTAGGAGCAGACAAATATCTGGGGTGTTGATGCATCCTTTTTGTAGCAACAAATAAACAATTTTGTAGAATTCATCTTATTAATGAGTCTTGAGTTTTTGGTTTTTTCATTGAGGTTTCCATGATAATTATTTTGTCTTAACTTGTTTGATTCATTTGTGTGTTTTGTACTAATAATTTTTAATAAAATAAAAAGAAGGAAATACTGATTCACCCCCTCCCCCCCGCCTCTCAGTATTGATGGATAATCCAACAATTGGTTTCAGAGTGGGATCCTTCATGACAGTTTAATCATTGGAAGGAAGATCCTATCATTAGAGGAATTTTGGGGTCTAAAATGGGCCTCCTAAGGAAAATAATAAAATAATAGTTAAAATAATAAAATAATATTGATTAATTTTGGAGGAAGAAAGAAAAAAATTACTTTTTTTGTTCGTATTTTCGACAGATCTCATTGTTTTTTTACTCAAATTTTGATCGAGAGAGCTCGTTGGATGCGGAATTTGATTCTGTATCCAACGAGTACCCACAGTGCATACTTTTGACGGACCCCGCTACCCCAAAAACAAGAAATACTTGAAAAAACGTGATGATGATGTCATCATCACGTTTTTTCAGGTATTTCTTGTTTTTGGGGTAGCGGGGTCTACCAAAAGTATGCAGTGTGGGTACTCGTTGGATGCAGAATCAAATTCCGCATCCAACGAGCTCTCCAGATTGAAATTTGAGTAAAAACACAATGAGATATGTCAAAAATACGAACAAAAAAATTAGTTTCTTTTAATGACAAATATGTCAATTCAACCATTATGGTTGACTTATTTTATTGAAATTCTATTGGTTCTTGAATTCCAACTCACAAAAATTTATTTTGGCACGTTTTCTTATAAGGCCCATTTGAGACCCCAAATTTCCTCTAATGTAACAATCACTATGGATCAACAAGAAGGGTTAACCACCAATAGACCTCCATTATTTATAGGAGATAATTATGCATATTGGAGTGTAAAAATCATGTATACAAGAGATAATTATGCATACTAGACCAATATGAGGCCAAATCAAAAGATCTAAATGCAATCTTGAATGGGTTAACAAATTTAGTGTTTGTGAAAGTCATGTAATGCAAAACAACCAAAAATGCTTGGAAAAAATTAAAAACTATGTATAAAGGAGTATCCAAAGTCAAATAATCCAAACTTCAGACATACAAATGATAGTTTGAAAGTCTAAAAATGAAAGAGGAAGAAAATACTGTAGATTTTCTTT
The DNA here is from genome assembly GCA_001517045.1 of Pseudotsuga menziesii. Classification (NCBI taxonomy): domain Eukaryota; kingdom Viridiplantae; phylum Streptophyta; class Pinopsida; order Pinales; family Pinaceae; genus Pseudotsuga; species Pseudotsuga menziesii. Next base: position 429,322 of record LPNX010601670.1, on the reverse strand, counting down.
TAAGAGTAGATGAATTGTCAATGCTATTAGAGGTCTTGGAGGAGTAATAAAGGAAAGAGAAGTCGTTGAGAAATTACTAAGAACCCTGCCGATGAGGTATGACTCAAAAGTATCTACTCTAGAAGGACAAGGTGATCTTGACCTCATGACAGTAGATGAACTACATGGGATCTTCACTACATATGAGATGAGAACATGACAAAATAAACTTTCAAAAAGGGAAGCAACATTTAAAGTCTCGAAAGAACCAAAGAGGTATGAAACCCTATCTAAGAATCACTAAGAAAATTCAAATGATGAATAAGCTCTGCTCATCTAGAAACTTCAGAGAGGTACTGGCAAGTACATAGGAAAGCTACCTCTAAAGTGTTTTAATTGTGGAAGAATCAGACACTTTGCTTTAAAATGTCCCTATCCTAAACAAGATAATAGTGATGAAAGAGAAGCCTCAAAGATGTTCAAAAAGGGAAAGATCAGAAACAAGAAGAAGTTTAATGAGAAGAAAAATATCGTTTACACCATGGAAGATAGTGAAGATGAAAATACAAGTGGAGAGGAGGATACATAAATTCTATTCATGGGATCAGAAGCTCAAGCTTACGATGGTGAATCATATGAGGTCGAGAAGTAGATCTAAAAGTTGAACTCATTAGTGCTCTTGAAGAACTTGAAAAATGCAGGGAGAAAAACAAACAGTCAAATCAAATCATTAGTGACTTGAAGACCCAACTTCAAGAGGCCAAGAAGATTGAAAATGATCTAGATATGCAACTCAAAAAGAGAATATAGGAATATGAAAGGTTTGAATAATAGATTATGCACCTTAGAAAGAAGATTGATGAAGAATCTATTAAGTCTTAATTTGAAAATAGTTCAAAGACTCTAGATGACATCTTGAGTAGCCAAAGACTATCAAGAGATAAATCTGGACTAGGATATGACAAAGAAAAGGAGTCAGGATGTTTGTCCCTCACAAGCCAAGGTAGAAATAAAAGAAGCTATGATGTTGCACTGAAGAGTCCAATTGAAAATTAAGAAATCAAGATATCTGCTCTATCCTCTCATGACAAATGTAGAACTAATGTGATACCTAGAAAACCAATAACAAGTAGATATCAACAGATATTTTTTGGTTATTGCTACTCTTGCAATAATTTTGGTCATAAAGATCTAAATTGCAGATCATATGTAAAGTTTTGTGACTACAAGAAGAATGCATCTAGTAACAAACAAAACGTAAGAAACCATGAATTTTTTGCACCCCTTCAGAGATATGACATAGAGTGCAATAAATGAAATAACCATGGACATATAACAAGAGATTGTAATCTAATGACTCCCACAGAGAAAACTGTTGCAAAAGAGATTCAAAACAAAAAACAGAGAAATGGCTGGAAGGCAAAGAAAGAAGAGGGGAAATCCATGATTTCTCTATGTGCGACAAAAAATGGAATCTATGTCATATTGATAGTGGATGTTCAAAGCATATGATAGGATACCCAAACAAGTTCATAAACCTAAGAAAAGATAACAAGGGAAAATTAACTTTTGGAGATAATATGTCTTCCAAAATAATTGGCAAAGGTACAATTGCTATTAATAACAAGATCAAAGATGAAAATGTGTTTCTAGTAGAGAACATAAAGCCTAATTTGCTTAGTGTAATTCAAACATGTGATCAAGGGCAGATCTGCACTTTTGACTCTGAGAAATGTGAAATCAGAAAAAAAACGATTCCAAAAGACTTGTTGGGACTACTGTAAGGAATTCAAGTAATGTATACATTCTAGAAAATGAAGAACAATGCTTCATGAATATGATTGATGAAAGTTGGATGTGGCATAGAAGGTTGGGGAACTTAAAATTTGATAATCTTATGAAAGTATGTAAAAAGGAAGATGTAAGGGATTTTTCAAATATTGTGAAGCCTCTAAATTAAGTTTGTAAACATTGTCAACATGGGAAGAAAACTAGAGCCAGTTTCAAAGCAAAAGAACATACCACCCCACATCCATTCGAATAGTTCACATTGATCTCTATGGACCAACAAGAACTAAAAGCTTGTAAGGAGAGTACTATTTCATGTTGGTCATAGATGATTATACAAGGATGACTTGGGTTACATTTCTCAATGAAAAATAAGAAGCTTTTCAAAAGTTTACAAATTTTTAAAGCAAAAGTTGAGAATGAAACAAATTTGAAAATGAAATGTCTGAGGTCAGATAATGGAGGTGAATTCACTTCAAATAAATTCAGTGAATTTTGTGAAGTCCATTGAATTAAAAGACACTTTGCAGCCCCAAATACTCCTCAGCAAAATGGTGTTGTGGAAAGGAAAAACATAATAGTACAAGAAGCTTCCATAACTATGTTAAATGAAGCAAAACTTCCTGATATGTATTGGAGAGAAGCAATATATACAATTGTTTATATACTAAACACATGAAAACTCAGAATTAATAATCACAGAATCCCTTACCAACTATGGTATGGAAGACCTGCTTCGGTCAAATATTTTAGAGTGTTTGGTAGCAAATGCTACATAAAAATAAATGAATACAGTCTTGGTAAGATTGATTCTAGAACCGACGAAGGAATATTTTTAGGGTATTCATCCACCAAGAAAGCATATAGATGTTATAATCAAAGGATATACAAAATCATAAAAATTATAGATGTAAGAGTGGATGACTTAAAAGCAAGAAGAATAAAAAGCTAAGATGGAGATGAAGATTTGCAAAAGAATGAAGGAGTTTATGATGAAGAAGAAAAGGAAGAAGAAAAGGTATAAAAAGAAGACTCAAAAGAAAGTGGAGATGAAGACTCTCCAAGACTTGATACAAAAGCTCCATCTAGAAGAATACAAAAGAATAATCTAGAGACACAAATAAGAGGGGACAAAGATGTTGGAGTTAGTACAAGAAGACAACTACTATTTAATGAACAAGCCTTACTTTCAGTGGTGGAACCTAAGAACTTTGCAGAAGCCAGCAAAAATGATGATTGGATCTAAGCCATGAATGAAGAATTGGATCAAATTGAGAAGAACGAAACTTGAGAACTAGTTCCAAGACCTGCAAATAAGAATATTGTAGGAACCAAGTGGGTCTTCAAAAACAAGTTCAATTGAAGCGGCAAAGTGATAAGAAACAAAGCAAGGTTAGTATGTAAAGAATATGCTCAAGTGGAGGGTATTGATTTTGAATAAACCTTTGCACCCATAGAAAGACTTGAAGCAATTAGAATGTTTTTGGAATTTTCATGTAATAAAAACTTCAAAGTATATCAAATGGATGTCAAGTCTACATTTTTTAATGTAAAAATAGAAGAGGAAGTCTATATTGAGCAACCTGAAGGTTTCCTCTTGTCATAAACTAGAGACTATGTTTGCAAACTAAAAAATGCACTCTATGGTCTCAAGCAAACTCCAAGAGCATGGTTTTCAACTCTAGATAACTACTTGAAGCAACAAGGATATAAAAGAGGAGCCACTGATAGTAATGTCTAGATAAAGATCCAAGATAATAATACGATCATTGTTGTTGTTTATGTGGATGATATCATATTTGGAAGCAATCTACAAATACTAAGTGTAAACTTTGATTCTGAAATGAAGACAGAATTTGAAATGTCAATGTTGGGTGAATTCACATTCTTCTTGGGATTACAAGTTTATCAATAAGACAAAGGAATCTTCATTTCTCAAACCAAGGATATCAAAGACATGCTTAAGAAGTTTAAGATGGAATATTCCAAGCTTGTTAGTAGGGCCTATGATCATTGGTTGTACGATAAGAAAGAATGATGAGTCCTTGGAAATGTATCATACCATGTATCTATGATAGGAAACCTGATATATGTGACAACTACAAGACCAGATGTGATGCAAGATGTAGGATTGGTTGCTAGATTTCAATCAGCTCCCAAAGAAACACATGTGGCTGTAGTAAAAATAATTCTTAGATATCTAAAAGGCACTATGGATTATGGCTTATGGTACCCAAAATTTCGAGACTTCACTTTAAAAGCATTCACTGATGCAGGCTGAGCAGGAAGTGTTGATGACCGAGAGAGTACTAGTGGAGCAGCATTCTTTTTGGGAATTTTTTGGTATAATGCTTAAGCAAGAAACAATCCTCCATAGCCCTATCTACAATAGAGGCTGAATATATTGTTGCTCCATAATATTGTACTTAATTCATTTGGATGAAGCATAAATTGGAAGACTTACTTATGAAATATGAGCATCCAATAGTGATAATGGTGCAGGGGGGGTCGATCAAAACCAACCCCAACCAACACTTCCAGGATCTGGTGGCTCCTACACTTAGCGGGACTACCAAATTTAGCCTAATGGCCAAATTTTGTGCTAAAATTGCCTCCACGCAATTTCTCCTCCGCAATCGCCTTTCCGTAACTCTGTTTCCCCAACAGAGTTTCCGCAGTCGGGTTGCGGGATGCGGGATCTCAAACACCCAACATTGCACTCCGCAACTTTCTTTCCGCAACGATCTTCCTGAAATTGGATTGCGGGATGCAGGATGCCAACTTCCCAAAGTTTCTCCCCCGCAACTTTCTTCCAAAAATTCTTCCCCCACAATTTTCCTAGTCGTAAGATCTTTTTGGCCTTCACTCCGATCGTCTATATTATTCTTGACATGGACCTCTCAGATCTCCACGAATCTGTTAACTTTCTCACAACTTCCTTTGCGGGATTTTTCTGGACCGTCATATCTTGATCTGCGGATTCAATCTCCACCGTTTGTTCTCTGCAAAAACTTGTTAAGGAAGGAAACCTGTGGGTTGTGCTGATTGGTCATGAAATTGATCAATCAAGCTTGCAATCTTCCCGATTATTTAACCTAACACTCCTATGCATGCCTATACACTTTAATTCAACTATTCAAGCAAGAAATTGATGTGTGAATTCAACAACTTCACAAAAATACACAATGTTAAGGAAAAATTGTCGAAGTCGGCTTTGCATAAACACACAGTTCAACATAGCACATGCATAAAGGCTAACAACCCTACAAACATACGGTTAATCCTTCCGTTAAGAAACAAAGGAAAATGCACACATCTTGGATCTCTCTTCTTCCGATTCTTCAAAAATAATTACAAGTAGGAATCAGACACAAGTCTGTCCTATTCTCTGCAACTCAAAATTCTAAATGTTGAAAAGCAGAACCCTTCTACCTTCTCTAAACTGTCTATTTAACCTAAAACTGCGCCCGCCTCTGTTGAGTGGCCCTACAACTGAAAACAAACGACTACATAGCATGATGAGAAACGTCAATGTCTCAAACAAACAGTTGAATGCTTGATCTCCACGCAAGGAGTCATGATACACAATCCTTCCTACGGCTAACAAACTCTGACTTAGAAAAATAAACAAATAAAAAATATGCCACAACATGTGACCAACTCATCACATTGCTGGCATGCCACGATGCTCCTGCATCAGATAAATTGTGACAGTACGAGTGCTATGAACATATCAAAAAATTCTGTCATGCACTCCAAGAAAAATCACATACCAATAAAATATCACTTTCTAAGAGATCAAGTGCCTAAAAAAGTGGTCAAATTGGAATATATTGATACCAGAGAACAGATTGCTGATATATTCACTAAGCCACTACCCAAAGAAGCATATGAGCATATTAGACATAAATTGGGAGTAATCTTCTTACAATGAATAAAAAATGAGAGAAAGACAACATGTCAAGGGGAAATATGTTGACAGGGGGAGCTGACAGAAGGAAGCACTGTGATAGGGGGAGTCTATGAATTTACTAGATTATTCGAAAAAAATGCTGCAAGAAGGAAAATGTTAACTAGATGATAACACAGTGGTCAGTACCAAGTCAAGTTCAGAAAAAAGGGAAAGACTGGAAATGCATATAAGATAATCCTTTGTCATTGTTGTCAAAGGGGGAGAATGATTATATGTTTCCATCAATTCCAATGGGGGAGAATGTTAATGGAGTTGTCATTGATGTCAAAAGAGTTTAGTAATGAAAAAGGAATAACCAAGGACATGATGGCAGGGAAAACTCAATGTAAAACAAAGGATGCGATGCCATGGAATGCATAATGATGTGGCATGTGTGATGAGGCTAGAAAAGGCACATGAGGTGCTGTCATGAAGTCAATATTGCAATTTGACACCATTATGTTTCAATTAAGAAGAACTATTTATGCATATATCTGTGTAAATGAATAATTGAATCCCTATCTGAATCATGAATTGATTGATAGTTTTCCACAAAGATAATGTGCAGATCTAGTGAGGGGATCAAGTCCATAGAAATCCGATCGATCTTGTTTGATCACCTTTAATCAATCAACGCAGAGTCGTGGAGTTGTAGTCAGCTTATTTAGCAGAGTTTGGACGGCTATATCAAGAAAATAGATCGACGATAGGAAAAGGATACACAAAATAAATGTGCGTGGAAGATAACATTTCAGAGCACCAAAAAGACATTTTGTGTTTAATAACTGATCAACAGACGAAGAGGATTCCACTAATCAATCAACGATTCACAGAAGTTGCAGAAAGAGATTTCTAGAAGCCCATTCCGAAAAATTTTGTAAGGAACATCCGCAATCCGCAACTCGTAATGTGGAAGGAAGTCACAATCCGTAATCCACAAATTGCAGAAGCAGTTTTGAGAGAAATAAAAATACATACCCGCAATCCGCAATCTGCAGTTGAAGAAAGGTAAATGCGGAAAGGTTGTTGCAGAAATAAAATTGTGGAAGGAATTCTGTTGCAGAGATATTATTGCAGAAAGGAAATTGTGGAAGGTCGTGACTGATAAATTTAAAAGAGAGTTAATTAAACATAAAAGTAATTCTGAATGAAGGAACATGTTTGATGGAAAGACAGGAGAGTGAAAAGGTGTGTTTAATGAACACCCATGACTCCAAATTGAAAGGATAAAATGAAGAGATACGTGGATGAATGATGGGAAAGGTATTTATAAGCAAATATTTCAAGTTTAGAAAGTGTCTCTATAGGCCTGATTGCAGCAACAACTAGTAGAGATAAAGACCGATGGCATGAATATTTAACTGTAACAGAGTTGAAGATTAAGAGATATAGAAGTTTTTGATAAAAACATATTAGGGTTGTAGGGTGGTGCTAGGGCAGGAAGCGAGCCTGCAAGGGATTGTATCTTCCTTCCAATAGAGGTTGGAGAACAAGGTGTTGGTGCATCTTTGTCTATGGTAGCAGGAAGACAAATTGGGGTGTTGTAGCATCCCTGTATGTAGAAGTAGACAAAAATATGGGGTGTTGATGCATCCTTTCTGTAGAAATAGATAAACAATTTTGTAGAATTCATCTTATTAATGAGTTTTGAGTTTGTGGTTTTCTCATTGAGGTTTCCATGATAATTTTTTTTTCTTAACTTGTTTGATTCTTTGTGTGTTTTGTACTAATTTTTTTTAATAAAAGAAAAAGAATCCAATACTAATTCACCCCCTGTCTTAGTATTGCTGAATAATCCAACATATCAAAGATTATTTTTTATTAATTTTATTTGTGCACATATTTTCACTTTAACTTAACCATAGTTACATGAGATGTAGTGCAATTTATCATAGACCTAAAAATTCCTCTAATGTCGGCAATTTACAATGGGCATATAGATATGGACTTCGAAGTTAAATCAACGTATATAATGCCTCCATTTTGTATATGCATCTTGTTGTGATGGATTTTGGTAGGTTAGATGTTGCTAGTATGGTGGATTTGGCTTGTGATTCATTCTAGTGGGAACATGGGCTTATCGAAATTATTATGATACTAAGTAAACTATTGGGGATTGGTAGGAATTGTATCCTTCCCTTCAACTATCCTCCAAATATCAATCTCTTCCATTAGCACCTACAACCTGCATTTCCCAAGGGTTAAGTTGGAAGTTCCCTCTTGTTAGTTACACTCTTTGAGGCCTAACATCAAGTTCATAATTACTGCAATTCCTTTGAATTTCATTGACATATAGTTAATCATAAAATAATAAGGGCATAAGGGTAGTCCACCAATTACCACTCTATGGGAAAGGAAGGATTTTTTTTGTTAAATAAACCATGAGTCAGACCTCAGTTCGTCATTCGGCAAGGATAGTATTCCCCCACATAATGAGGGAATAGCCTATATCTGCTTGTTTTTGCATTATCATAGCCAGGCTCTTCATTATCATAGCTTGTATCTATTTGTCTCCACATTATCATAACCTGTATTTGCATGATCATAGCCTGTATTAGCTTGTCTCTGCAATATCATAGCCTGCATTTTATTTTAAGTTTTATGAAAATTTTATGAAAATTATCTAGTGCCAATTTCATTTTAGTTTTGTGAATAGAATGTTTTTATTCAATCCTTTTGTTGTTGCACTTTGGCCTCCCTTTGTATGCCTACTGTTATTGTCATACCGAAAATGCTCTCTCTGCTTGGCAAGATGACTAGCAGTAATCCATTTGCAACCCTACCCTGCCTCACTTGTGATAATTTGTTAATATGGAGAACACTCCTTGAAGTTTTAAACCAACCATTGATTCCTATCCTTTCTCCACCCAAAAAATTAACCAGACTTAGATTGAAATCATATCTTGTAAAGACAGTTTCCATTCTCCATAGAATCGTAAAATCAAAATTCTCTCTATGTGTCTCTGATTGACCAAGATCTTAACGAACCATCTCGGACTAACAACTTTGTTTTGGTTCCATTTCCCTTTGATCAAGAGCTTCACACCTTACTTATTAAGTTAACTTAATAATTCATCCATTTATTTATATAGGGGTGATGGGAGAGGGATCACAAGGATTCATGATCAGATAAAGGTAAATGATATTGCATGGTGTCATATCATATGGTGTGTAACTGGGTGATATATTATATCCTTAAAAAGAATATCCTTCGGATGAGGAATGGCTTGTTCGCGATAAACAAAGGGGGAAACTTGTGGAAACAACACATATTCACATCAGAAAGAGGGGAAAAAAATATATTGAATTGGTCTTTTGTGTCATCAAAAACTTTCCATGGGATAAATTGCATAACAATATTATCGTCAGCCTCCATGGGCTAAACTGCATTAGTTCATTGATGCTTGTCTTCATGTTTGTAGGAGATATACTAGAGATGGATCAAGATGAGGTTGTGCCTCATTCTATACGTCAAATATTTATTAGGACATCTAATGAGACGATGACATCTAATGCAACACATACGTCTAGTGAAACACCTTCAAATGTTTTCTCTCGAAGATGGTCTAATACATCTAGAAATTATAGTGTATTATATCGAGACACTAGTATGTGTTTAAAATTTATGCACATGCAAAATTTGAGTATGCATGCATATTTATATTTGTTTTAAATCTTGTTCATTGATTTTACTAATTGCTAGCACTTTTCTTTGTAGAGAGACCACATAATAGATTGTCTTGTGAAAGTGGGAAAGCCTTTGTATTTGGTCGTTTCTCTAAATATTCATCTCGTGACCGATTGCCCTCTTTTTGCTATCATTTGAGAGAAAAACCGATAAACCAACCACATTTTATCAACAATGTGTTGTATATATATAATTTATTTAAATAAATTACAAATTTGCACGTGTATATATGGTTTGGAAATATTAATAACTTTGTAATATTGTGATGTGCATTAGTTCATTGATGCTTGTCTTCATGTTTATAGGAGATATACAAGATATGGATTGAGATGAGGCATAGACTCATTCTTTGAGTCAAATATGTATTAGGACATATAATGAGAGGAAGACTTCTAATGCAACACATATGTCTACTGAAACACCTTCGAATGTTTTCTCTCGACGATGGTCCGATACATCTAGAGATTCCAATGTATTATATCGAGACACTGGTACGTGTTTAAAATTTATGCACATGCAAAATTTTGAGTATGCATGCATATTTATATTTGTTTTAAATCTTGTTCATTGATTTTACTAACTGTTAGCACTTTTCTTTATAGAAAGACCACATAATAGATTCTCTCGTGAGAGTGGGCAAACATTTGTATCTAGTCATCTGTTTGATTCATCTTGTGACCAATTTCCTTCTTTTGGTTGTCATTTGAGAGAGCAACCAATAAACCAACCACATATTATCAGTAATATGTTGTATATATATAATTTATTTAAATAAATTACAAATTTTCACATGTGTATATATATATATGCTTGTGTCTTTATATACTAAATTATACATGATCACGTGTGTTTGTAGAGGATCGTGGTTTTGTTGAGGGTTACGATGATGCATTTAGAGAAGATGAGGGTGATGATGTAAGGGGTTTCTTTGAAGGTGATGATGCATTTGGAGAAAACGAGGGTGGTGATGCAAGGGGTGGAAATGCTAAGGATGATGCACGGGACCAAGAGAAAGGTCACGAAAATGCTCAATGAAAGGGTCAAGGTTGACGAAGGTTTACTTTCGAATAGGAAGATGGTTTTAAGCCCATGACCATTTATTCGTTAGATATACCCGATGCTCTTCCTTGGGAAAATGATATTGTTTCTGTCACCATTGAAAAATGCACATCCCACATAGAGATGATTTTAAGGAACCATACTTATTTGAAAGTGTATAAATGTTGGCGAATCTTACCAATTCTTAAAACGCCAACTATAAAATGTTTGGCAATATTTTCCAAAAAATATTTTAATTTTCAAGGATTTTATATCGTTTATATAATAATTTGACTATTTTTAGTGTGAAAAAAGTCTACCCCATCAAAATTGGGCAAAACAGGGCTTCAAAAAATGCAAAATGGTGAATATTTTTTTGGAGAAAACCCCCTAAAAATAGCCCATGGGCTAAATTTCGCCCCTAAAATTATCTGTGGCCGCTACTGCCCACCATAACAAATTGAGGGATGATCTTGCTAATTTGGAACTCCCGGTTGAGAGTCAACAAAGATTGCAAATACTTTTGGAATCTTTAGGTAAGTTCATTAATTCCTATATAAGTGTTGGGCCAATAACATATTGTTTTATTCACTTGATGAGAATGTAGAAGGCTCAGGTGATGGGTCTTAATAAGTGGGTTGATGTAGAGAAGAGGGTATCAAAAGAAGATGTCATTTTAATGTTTAATTTTAAAGAAGGATCAAAGCGAAAGATGTTAAAGGTGCCGCTATTTCAAGTACCCTGAGATTGCACACCATATATATGATAGATTCTTGGCAGCCTTTGGTATATTTCCATGGAATGATGAAGTGCCACATTATTTTGCGAGATTTTTTATATAGATATTTTTTTAAACATGAAGTTAGATTACATAGATGCTTCGTTCAAATTTTATGGGATTGGAAAAGGTAGAACGTATGAACAGGAAGGAGCCTTTCGAGATCCATTGTTTCCTAAGGCTACAACTCCTTTGGTGCCTCAACCACAAATTCTTGTTACTTTACAACTAGAGATGGAGGCGACCTCTCAGATTGGTCTAGAGGCAAGAATCGTTATAGGAGACAACTTACAATCTTATCTAGTGGGGGTTGATGTGGGCATGAATCGACACAAAGCATGTGCTAGTTCTCATGCATGTTTTTCTTATAAAATAGATAATGAGGTAGATGCAATGACCAATGAAGATGCTAAGGCCTATGCAAAACATTGTCAATATGGGTGGTTTGAGTTACTCCATCACGAGGGAGAAGGGAGGGGGGAGGTATGTGAGAGATTTTATTTTACCTTGTAATTGTTAAATCATGTTTTGCTAGTTTATCTAGATATATATAACAATGGATACTTAAAATGTACTCATGTGAATTGCAATTCACCCAAATGTTGGAGAAACATGATTTTATGGTTGACTCTAGTGTTAACCTAGGGACAAGAAAAGAGGTACATTTTCATTAATATCTATAAATTTATCATTTAATTTTAAAGTGTCACCTTCAATGTTGAAATGAATAAATTTATATGTTCTCATTAATGTCATGAAACCTTTTTCTAAGATTGAAATTTTGGTTGTGTTCACAGATTTCAATCCCTTCTCACATGACTATGGGTATTGGGCCCCTATCTACATCAATTTTGGGAGACATTGCCAGTGTCTCCCAAGATATCGAGGTAAATTGCAGCTTTCAAATGTTTTCGTAATGATTAAAGAACAATTGAAATTCTATTTAAATTTATTTTATGTTATAAATTACAAGTTTCAAATGTTTAAGTTTAATGATTGACATCTTATTTTATTTTATTTTATGTATGTATGAAAAGTTTAATTAATGAAATTAAAATTGTAGGTTGGTTAACAAACTCTACAACCTTTGACAACTTTGGATGTGGTGACCTCTTTGCGTGTGGGGCTCACCGAGGTATATTATTCAAATTTATTATTTTAAATTCCAATTGTATTTTTTATTAAAGTTTATTTATAAAATTTATATATTGAAGCTTAATTAAATGGTGGATGTGCACTTGTGTTTAAAAGAATTTTCCTATTTAAGATATTAAGTTTGGTCATGATGTATAGATTTAATTAATGTTTTAGATTTATGTATAACTATGGATTTGATTGGATATGTTAGTTAGGAATGTTTTCAATCATCTACGTAGAATAATATATGATAGAGTAGAATATTCAATTAGATACAATTTATACAAATTTTATAATAGAAGATTGGTTCTAAGATTAGTTTCCTTATAAGACAAACTCTAGGTGTATGACTATATAAACCGTTCTAGGACACTATTACTTCCAAAATAATTAGTTTGACTTATCATGTGCCAAAAATACTCTCTTTTGGTTGTCATTTTTAAGCTATTTCAATATTCTTTCAATCTATGTTTATTGCTTTACATAAGAAAGATTATTATGAAAAGAGGAAACATGTTTTGTGTTAATATTCTCTTGAATTTTGGTTTGAGTGTAAATATCGAGTCCCATGAATGGTTCTAGCATAATATGGGCTTGATATGTCTACATCTTGGATTCCAATATGCCAAAAAAAACCTATCCAACATAAACAATTTATGTACATGTGAGTAAAATGTTACTAGATGTACATGTTAAAGTCATTCAAAGTTAAATAAATTTGTTTCGAAAACAAAGTTCATAGATGCTCACATCCTTTGATTATTGATTGCATTCATGGTTGAGATTCACACGACACCATTGAACAATTCGAATAACACACACAAATCGATTGGCATAATGGTTCATTTGATGCCTTTTGTGAGAAATTCAAACCAACAAGTGAGTAATTTGAACCATGGGAGAATCTAGGAGCATTAGTGAGGTTCACAAATCAAATTTGGGTGCAAGATTCAGCAAAAACCATCAAATTACAATTAAATTACACACAATGATAGTTGAAAACAAGATAATTTTGGACTGTCTTACTCTGAAATTTTTATTAACAGGTTTATAAATACATCATAAGTGTTTCTAATGGCTTCGGAATCCAATTGTGAGCAAAAATCCCAAAATTGCCAAATTGGCATCAAACCCCCCTAGGTGGGCCAATCGCATCCCAAATATTTCCAAATGGCCATGAATTGCTGAAGTGGCATGAATGATGTGTGTTGGGTCAATTATTACACCTTGGACAGTGTGGGTGTGGAAAATTGGATGTTTTAGACTCTCAATGCAACATTAATTGCACCAAATCAAGCCAAATTTGGGCAAAATCCCACTCTAGCGCCCCAAGACAACTTGCATGTCCACATTCAATGAATGGGAGCACACCAAAAATTATGGTTGTGCATATGTGGCTGGTTGACTAGGCTGGAGTACTCATNTATGTCCACCTAAGCACCCCTAGTCCACCTCATAGTGTATTAAAGCTTAAAAAAGAAATAAAATTGACTAATTAGTGTAACTAAGGTACTAATTATGGATTAATTTTCTAACACCCTCCCTTAATCCAACAACTAAGTATGCTCACATAATGATGAAGGCCTCGGCAAAAATGGCTCAAGTCACCTCAAGTACATAATCAGAAATTTCAATTTTTATTTGTCCATGTGAATCGAGGAAAGAAAGAAAACCACATGGGAAAAACATCCCTTCAAGAATGGACATCGAGCTAGACCTACAAATTACCATCCTTCACTCACCCCAAGCAAATATCTCATGTAAGTGAAGGTCTTCTCAGTGAAAGCCTTGGTAAAATTGTCGGCAGTTTGCTCGATGGATGGGCAATACTGCAGTGAGATCACCTTATCATGCACTAAGCCCTGAATGTAATGCATGCGAATCTCTATGTGCTTTGTCCTCTTCCTATGTACTGTATCAATAGATATCTTCATGGCACTCTGATTATTCACCCAAATGTTGGTTGGAGAATCAATTATGACACCAAACTCCGAAGAATTCCCTGCAACCAAACACACTGAGTTGCAGCATTGATTGCTTCCCTGTATTCGGCCTCTGCTGATGAAAGTGAGATGGTGTGTTGTTTCTTACTTGACCAACAAATAGGATTCTCAACAAACATGAAGACAAAACCTGATGTTGACTTTCTTTCAATTGGATCACCGACCCAATTTGAATTAGAAAATCCAACTAGTTGAAGTGAGGAACTATATGTGTAATGCACTCCAAATTTCTTAGTTCCTTGGACATATTGAAGAATTATTTTAGCAGCCTTCCAATGTATCTCATGTGGCTGGTGCATGTGTCTTGATATAACACTCACAGCATAAGACAAATCAGGTCTTGTATGAGTGAGGTAGAGCAAGCTTCCCACTAGTTTCTTGTAGAGTGTGATATCCACCATTGGGGAATTGCCAAATTTATGCAATTTAATACCAGAAAGAAAGGGAGACTTAACTACCTTACACTTAGCCATATTAAACTTCTTCAGCAGGTCTAAAGCATACTGTGGCTGACTTGGCATGATGCCCTTACCATTTTGCTCAATTTCTAATCCCAAAAATTGCCTTAACAATCCTAGGTCTGTCATAGCAAATTCATTGTGCAAATCGTTCTTAATTTGGATAATTGAATTGGTGCAGCAACCTATAATAAGAAGATCATCAACATAAAGATAAATGACCTGCAAGTTAACATCATTTTTCTGCAAATACACATTAGGGTCTGATTTGCATCTTTTGAAGCCAATTGAAAGCAAGAAAGCATCCATTTTTGCATACCAAACCCTGGGGGGTTGCTTGAGTCCATGCAATAATTTTTTTATCCTGCATACCAATGAAGGATACTCTTGGAAACCTTTAGGATTCTACATATATATCTCCTCCTGTAGTTCACCATGCAAGAAAACACTCTTTAGATCCATGTGGTGAACCTACCAACATTTACTAGCTGCTAGTGCAAGAACTAGTCTAATTGAGTCCATGTTTGCAACCGGTACAAAAGTATCTGTGTAATCAACTCCATGGACCTGAGAATAGTCCTTAGCCATTGACCTAGCCTTATGTTTTATATCAGAACCATCAGCATCAATTTTGGTCTGGTAGACCCATTTACATTGAACAACTTTCCTCTTGGGAGGAAGGGGAACCGATTCCCATGTATTGTTCTCTTGGAGGGACTAAAGCTCATCTTCCATTGCTGACTTCCATCTTGGGTCTATACAAGCTTGTTGATATGTTTGTGGGTCAGAACTGATTAGCATGTAACAGTGCTCAGCAAGAGCACTATCACTAGCAAATGAAGCCCTACTAGTTTGTGATCTAGTTCTCCTAGGCTCTTGGGGATTGCCTGCCAATTTCGCGGCTGCTTGCACAATTTTTTCATCCCATTTGGGCCTAGATGGTGAGTCATATACAACAATATCATGTTCAACAACATTCATATCATAATTATCAGAAAAAACAGAGCATGTGTCATCACTTACATATTCGAATGGTTGAGGAGAGGAGCAATCCCTTGGTGCAAGTTCAAAGTCTGAAATTGGCTCTTCTTCGAATTTGACACTTCTTTCAACAAATTTTTTTTTGGTGGATGTGTCAAAGAGCTTTTACCCTTTGGTGTCCTTACCATATCCAACCATGAGATACTCCTTGCTTTGTGGTTGCAAGGCTTTCCTCTTCTCCGAAGGTATTCTTTCCCATACTTTTGTCTCGAATATCCTGAAATTTGAGACATTTGGTTTTTCACCAAACCATGCCTTGTAGGGTGTCATCCCTTTCACTAATTTGTGGAAAGATCTGTTCTGAATGTGAGCAACACAACTGATGGCTTCATCCCATAGCTTGGGATTAAGTTCCCTCACTTCTATCATGCAAGTTGCCATCTTTTTGAGAGATCTATTCTTTCTTTTTGCCACCACCATTTTGCTGTGGTGTGTAGGGAGTTGAGTGTTGCATTTGTATGCCACACTCCTCACAAAGTTGCTGTAGATTCTTATTCACATATTCCTTTCCATTATCAGTCCTAAGGAATTTGATCTTCTTCCCACTTCGATTCTCTACTAGTGCTTTCCAAATTTTGAGTTGCTCAAACACCTCAGATTTCAATTTCAGAAAATATACCCAACAAAATCGAGAGTAGTCATCAATAAATGTAAGAACATACCTAGATCCACCATATGAGGGAGTGGGAAGTGGACCAATCAGATCAGAATGCACTAACCCAAGATGTTGTGTTTCTCTCCTTGCCTTCCCCTTCTCGTAGCTCTACTTAGGATGCTTCTCAATCACACATCCAATACATGCTCTAGTAGATGGTTGAATTTGTGGAAGACCTTCCACCATTCCTTCTTTGTGCAATGTTTGGAGATATATGTAATTCATGTGGCCAAACCTCTCATGCCATAGTTTGTAAGCTTCATTGGAATGTGAGTGAAGTGCTTGATCACTGGAAGTAGGGAGGAAATTAGAGAATTTGTACATTATCTCATGATGATCAGCATATCCAACTACAACAACTTGGTATGTTGAGATTTCAAAAATCTCTACAGAGTCAGGAGTAAATATTATTCTCTTTGGCTCTCCTGTATGGGTCATCTGGTAGACTGACAACAAATTTCCTACAAGGTATGTTACACATAGTACATCACTAAATAAACCATGGTCTAAATCAATTCTCCCAATCCCTTTGGTCTAGAGTTCATAATCATCTCCCATTCGAACTGTTGGGCTAGCATTTGAACTCATGGAGGAGAATAATTCTCTCTTGGATACCATATGCCTGGAAGCACCTGAATCAATAATAAAGGATGAGGAATTAGAAGTACCTGCCACCAATGCATGACATTTCTCCTTGCCTTCACTTGAACTAGAGTTTCCATCTTTCTTCTAAGCGCTGTCAGGAACCAGAATGTTGTTCTTCTTTAGCAGCTGCGCCATGGTGTCTATGGTTTTCTTCATGCATGAGCTTTTTGGATGCCATCCCTTGTGGCAATACGAGCATTTGGCCTTCTCTTTTCCTTTCTTCTCCTTTTATTTTGGTGGATTTGTAGCTCCCTTATTGGATTTGGGTTTTTCTGATTTCTTCTTGTCTGACAACTTTGAATTCTTGGACTTGGGTTTTCCCTTTGCTGAATTCGAAACCCCCACTGCTAGTGCTTGATATTTGGTCTTGATGGAACCCATTTGGACCAATTTGTCCTGCTCTTGAGTGAGTGACTCCATGAAATTTTCTAGACTTGGAATTTTCCAGTTTCAAAGGGTGAGTTTTCCTGAGTGAAATGCGCTCACAAAGACTAAGAACTCTGGCCTCAACTTCAAAAGTATAGACAATATTAATTGATCTTCCTTCTTCTCAATCCCACATTGTTTTAACTGTAATACAAGTGATTTGAACTTGGTGAAGAAGTCCTGGATTGTGTCATAGTGTGCTAGGCTCAAGCTTATCAGCTCATTCTCAAGCTGATGACCATGTAGCTCATCAATTTTTCCAAATAGAGACTCAAGCTTCTCCCAAACCTCCTTTGGTGATGTCAAACTATTAAGGTGGAACAACAAATCTCTTGAGATGCTCAGACACAGCAAACCATATCCTTCATCCAATTTGTTAAAATACTTGGCTTTTTCTACAACAGAATTTGGTTCCACTTCAATGCCCATAGTAACTCTAAAAATCCCCTTGGATCTCAATTGAATCACCATCTCTACCTTCCATTCAAAGAATTTGAAAGGTGTTAGCATGATGTGGATAGCCTCTATTACTTCATGCGCTGATGGTGGTGAAATTGCTAACTAGGTTACACTCAGCAATTCGATTTTATCTGGAATTCACTAACAAAGCAGCTCAAACCCACTAAGAATTTGGTTTGCAACTCAAAAATATCCAACCATCTGTGATACCATATGAGAAATTCGAACTAGAAAGTGAGTAATTCGAACCACAAGAGAATCTAGGAGCGTTAGTGAGGTTCACAAATCAAATTTGGGTGCAATATTTTGCAAACACCATCAAATTACAGTTAAATTACACACAATGATAGTTGGAAATAAGATAATTTTGGACTGTCTTACTCTGAAATTGTGATTAACAGGTTTATAAATACATCATAAGTGTTTTGAATGGATTTGGAAGCCAATTGTGAGCAAAAATCCCAAAATTGCCAAATTGGCATCAAACCCCCCTAGGTGGGACAATCTCATCCCAAATCTCTTCAAATGCCCACGAATTGCTGAAGTGGCATGGATGATGTGTGCTGGGTCAATGATTACACCTTGGACACCATGGGTGTGGAAAACTGGATGGTTTAGACTCTCAATGCAACATTAATTGCACCAAATCAAGCCAAATTTGGGCAAAATCCCACTCTAGCGCCCCAATTCAACTTGCATGTCCACATTCAATGAATGGGAGCACACCAAAAATTATGGTTGTGCGTATGTGGCTGGTTTACTAGGATGGAGTACCCATGTGGGTCATAGAACCTCAACTTGACATGGCATATGTCCACCTAAGCACCCCCTAGTCCACCTCATAGTGTATTAAAGCTTAAAAAAGAAATAAAATTGACTAATTAGTGTAACTAAGGTACTAATGATGGATTACTATTCTAACACCTTCGAAGTGCTCGCTTTACCCTATGGCATTGCACCATTGTGCTCTCCTTTTCAATGACCAGTTTCAAAAGAATCCAATGATGTTATTATTTGTTTTTTTATGAAGGTGACCTAGCCAGAAGAATGATCATGAATATTTAAATTTCCCTGCACATCCATCTGACCATATTCAATGTTCATTCATTACAATTCCACGTGTTTTCAATCATGAACCATAAATAATATCAAAACAATGTTGTACATAATGCATATCATGTGTGTGGTCATCCTTGATATAGAAATGATATTCCTTGACCACATGTTGATTTTCATTCTTGCTTTCTATATCATCAACATTTTGTTGAGCATGTCTATATAGAACATGGAAAAATACATAAACTTGGTTGGAATGATAATATTCACTTTGTATTCTCTTTGTACTTCTAATGTGTAATTCTCTACAAAATAAACCACAGAGAAAATCGTCACGTGATTGTTTGAAATGTATGTATTTCCATCGTACTCTATGTGAATGTTTGATGTATTTATAAATTTATTTTTCAAGCTTATTAAAAAACTATGTAAAACTGACTTTATCTTTTGTAAACCTATTCTTTTGGAAAGAGCATTTGTAGAACTTGTAGAATTGTGGAAACAAGTGAAATATTCTATCTCTTCCAATCAAATATTATATTTGACAATGGATGATCATTCATATCAATAGGATATTATGGTGGAATAACTAGATTTCCACAATGATCACATTTTTTTTCCATCAACACATCTTTTGCTGTAAAATATCTCGTGACTATCTCTTTCACATAGAATTTCATATCTAAAAGCGCGAATTGTGGAAGGAGGTGAATTTGGCCAAAATGTTTTACCAAACCGAAGGAATGTGTCATAATATAATTAAAATTCAACATGATAGCGAGACCAACATGTGTCACGAATAGTGATAGGACTAACACACCATGGCTTATGTTGTACAATTGTATTAATTGACATATTCACTTCTTTGTGTTCATCTTTGAATTTATTGAACAATTGCATTTGAGTCATCTCCAATATATGTTTTGGATGGAATTCATACTAATTTTGAGATATTCTTCGTTGTATCACATCCCTTACATTTTGTGAAAAACGAGAATTTTCCACCCAATATTCATGCATCATAGCTTCAACACTTTCACTGAGCCTATCTTTATAGGGTTGTCTACAAATAATTTCCCAATAAGCAAGCTCATCATTTGCATCTATTTGTAGTTGGAATTTTTTATATTTCTATAATGTTTTCCGTGAAGTTTCAATAACTCTTGTTATCTACGTTGTCAAACATTTTTGTTTAGTACTAGATGAAATAATAGTTGTTTATATTATTCTACGTGTAACACTAGTGTATTTCTTTCTGGATTTTACAATAGGTTTTATTCCATCAACTATATTTTTGAACACATTTTGCTTCACCTTTGAATCTTTTGTCTCCTTTTGAATACCCAGTAAAAAACAAGCTTCTCTTAACTTTATGGAGACTAACAAAAACCTCAAAATTTGAGCTTGTGTTTCCACTGATTATTTTGTCAGAAATTGTTCATTTATCTTTTGAGCACGATATCATACAATATTTTAAGTTTTTGTGTTTCCCAATTTTACTCTATCAACATTCTGTAACATGTCGTCTTCAATGATGAAACCACCTATATATATTTCAATTTCAATTTTAATTTAACTTATTTCAAATATACTTAACTTGAAACATAAAAAATATATGACTCATAATTATAATTATTTTACATGGTTTAGAATCTTTTAATAACACACACACACACACACACACACACACACACACACACTTCTACTTGATGGAATATTTGCATCTTTTTTGGCTTCATCAATGTATTCAACATCTTGATCAACATTAGGACGTAAATCTGCATATTTTGCAAATTATTCTCAAAATTACATTCATTTACAAAAAATGAGTTACTGGATTTTAAATAAATTTACAACATTTGTACATACCTGGTTCAATTTCTTGTTCTTGAATTTGGTTTTGAACATTCATATCATCAACATTATGATCCAATTCTCTATTTACATCATCTTCAGGGATCTTGTCAATATTTGTACTCTTTTGTTTCTCTTTTTAATGGTATTTGAGTCTTTTCTTTTCATTATGTATGACATCATATCAAGTGTGATCATATTTTCTCTTTTGCTATTTTTTATTTTCCCATTATTATTCAATTTATACCTTCACCTTAGAATAAATTGCCCCAGAGAGAATCTTAATCATCAGAGAAAAAACACTCACCTTAGAAGACTTGTACCATAAAATATTTCCCCAAAAACTATTCACTATCAAAGAAAAATAACTTGCAACTTAGAAGAAAATTTCTAATAACACTTTACTCTAAAAATTTTCTCAAAATAATCTTCACTATCAAAGAAAAAAAAGTCTCTACCTTAGAAGATAATTTCTAAGAACACTTTACTATTAAAAATATCCCCAAAAAATCTTCATTATCAAAGAAAAATAGCCTCCATTTTACTATAAAAAAATTCTCAAAAGAATCTTTATTATCAAAGAAAAAGAGCCTCTATCTTAAAAAATAATTTCTAAGAACACTTTACTATAAAAAATGTCCAAAATAATTTTTTCCATAAACAAAATTGCTAAAGAACACTTGCCACAAATATTAACCTTTGTTTGTAAAGGTATTTGTAAAATTGTGATGTTTTTAATAATGTGAGAGTATGTGTTACGTGTTTCTTATAAATATGATTGTAAATGGCGTAGTGTTCCAAAAATGCATGTCAAGTTTCCGATCGACGAGAAAAAAAATAATTTTTTTTCGGCCGAACTATGTTTCGTTCATTAAAACTAAATTTCGATTGAACTATTATACTTTTCATAGGATATATTTGTTTGGCCGAAAACCTGGAAATCTTCAGACATGGACTTCCATCACATTTCTAAGTCTTCTTCTAATTTTAGACATATTGGATCATATGAAATAATTATAATTTCTCTTCACAAATAATACCATTAGTTGCATAATTCAATCTACTTTCTATAGATGTGAATTTTGTTGAATTTGGTGTGATCCACTAATTTTACTTATTATTTTTCTTAGAAGGTGTCTGGATTGCTTCAAAATTTAATAGAATTTAGTGAAATGAAAATTCAATAACTTTAGAAAGACACAATGAATTGTTTTGGAAAACCCATGGTACAAAACCTTAATGTGTTGTCCTCAAAAGGGCACTTTTAGTTTTTTTTTAATTGGAAATTATGGAAGATGTTTTGTATAAATAAACATGTCAGTTTTATGCTAGTTTTTCATATTGGTCCACTTCAAAAAATTCTAATAATTATTGTATGCGGTTGTTGGATACAAATTTATAGTCACACATTAGTACAATTTGTTTAGATCATCATAACATATTTTGTTTTTAATGAACAATAGTTTAATAGTGAATAAATTGTAGTTTAAAAACATGAATTTTTATCATAATTTCATTAATTAAGAACATACTATCAAACACTTGCAAAAATGATATATCAAATGCCAATAAAAAATATCAAAAACAACCAATAGAAATCTAACGCAATTCTCTACAAGTTTTGGTTTTACTACAAAATGAAATTTTAAACAAAAATCTAATTTTTCTTTGCTCGAAGTTGAGAAACTTGCAAAAACAACACTTCTTTTCTCACAACCCCCCCCCCCCCCCCCAAATAGACACATATATTCATGATTTCTTGTTTTTCCATTTATGGTCGAAGGATGTTGGAGATGGGTTACTTTTTGGTCCCTTGGGATGTTTGTATCATGCCCAAGGATGAGGGAATGCTTGGTTTGATTGATGTGGCTACCTAGGGGATTATTATTGTAACCAAATGGTGGTTCAATTTCTAGAAAGCACCAACACTTGGTAGGTGTTATTATGTCATTGACTAGATTTAGCGTAACTTGTGGGAAAGGTTCGAGGTTTTTTTCATGTATGTGACAATTTCTTTCCCACACTTCTTTTAGGTCCTCGACTCGTTTATTATCAAGAGTATTTGGATAGCTTGCAGAGTGGTGATTGGTATTGTTCGATGGAACATGGAGAATGGTGATTGTTTTTTGTTCGATAGAACATTGGGAGTATTTGGACAACTTGGAGAGTGGTGATTGGTTTTGTTCGATGGAAAATGGAGGGAAGAAGAGTAAATGGGACTCAACAAGGCACTATATTTGGAATTCAAGGAGACAAGAGGGTTATATTGTATAGATGCCTCACTTCTAGACTCATTGTTTGAATAGAAATGGAATCTCTTTTTGACAAGGCTTGTGGGATTCAACAATGCATTCTTGGAAGGATTTCCATTCTTTGGTGCACACATTTTATTTTCTACCTTTGGATTAGTGAATGATCATAGCGTTGGATTAATATATACCTTAGGAGGATGTTTATAGGATGGATATTGTTATGATAGGTCCCTATTGGATTGATATGGTTTGGAGATTTGGTTTCCCTCTTCAAAAGTATGATTCTCAGAGGATTTAGTCCATTTTCCTCCAACGCCATCCTTTGGCCTCAATCCTCAATGCTTGTTGGGTTACTACGAATTTAGAGGACAAGTGGGTTACATTAAGAGGATTTCGAGGTCTAAAATAAGCCTCCTAAGAGATATAATAAAATATTACAAGTTAGGAATTTTCTTTGAGAGCTATATTTACAACTCACCCATTATCATCTACAACCAGTGTAACTATGGTTTAGTTAAATTTAAAAGACGTCTAAAATAAAATCAATACAAAAACCTTCTTTGATGTGACTAAAAGTAATACTTTTGAATACATAAATTGTTTTTGAATATAATATGATGTATGTACTTATAAAGTAATGTACTATTAGAATAAAATAAAATATACTGGTTTTGAATTTTGGAATATAACTTATTCAATATTCAAAATGTATTTATAATTTGAATTTTAAACATAAATAGAATTTAAATGAATAAATTTTCATTTCTCTTAACGTATTTATTCAATATATAACTCTAACTTATATTCATTATATAAATCTAACTTACATTCATTATATAAATCTAACTTACATTCATTAAAACTAAAAATGAATCATATATTCATATAAATTGAACTTATATTTCAATATTTATAAAATATGTTGGCTAACCATTATATAAATATAACTTATGTTCATTAAAATCAAAACCTAATCATCCATTTATATAAATATTAACATTCTTTAATTATGATAATCATCTATTTATATAAATATATACATTCTTTAAGTATACTTGTAAAATGAGTCGTTTATAAAATATGTTGGCTAATCAATATATCCATATTGGTATTATGTATCCATAGCTTAGGAAACTAGGTATTTGTTTTATGTATTTGTTTGAGAATCCTCAATTTTATCCCCATATATCATACATCCCATATTAACTAGAACTAAATTATAATTAAAAAAAACAATACCACACTACCCACTCTCTAACTAAAATACCCCTATGCCTCACCCTTACCTATATCCCACCCTCCACCTATAAATCCACGTATTCACCTCACCATGTTCTCCCACACACTTCATTACCCATACCTATATCTACCCACATGTCACCCTTACCTATATCCCTACCCCCACATCTATAGCTCCATGTATTCATCTCACCATGTCCCCCCCACACCTTATTATGTTTGTTGTTAAGGAGTTGTTTTTATGGCTGGGGTTGAGGCCACCAACGTACTGTTAGACACTGAGAGGGGGGGTGAATCAGTGTAAAGTAATCTTAAAACTTTTCTTATCTTGTCACGATTAACTACCAATTCATCATTCAACCAATCTCATAATCATTTCATAAACTTCATCATTCACATATCATAGCATTTAAATCATCAAGAACCATAACACAAAAGAACACAACACAATGTAATTTTGTAATCTTTTTGTATTAGTTGTGGTCCGGCTACAACCGTTAGGTAAAATCAGCACCTATTGATATGAAGAGCACCTACTCTGCATCCAGGACCCTGCTTGGTTTTTTTAGACCCTGCTAAGAAGGGTTTGAGGTATCCTAACCTCAACAGCAAGACAAGCTTGCTTTTATAGTTAAAGCTCATTGTCACATCAACTTATCAGCTTCTTCAATCTGTTCTGCTGCTTGTCAATAATACTGATCCTCTACTCAACACTCTCATCAATACTGCTGCAACGCACTTCTCAATCTTCGTTGTTCATCAACACCTGCTCTTCCATACTGTCAAGTCATCGAAGTCTGCTTATCACTTCTCATCATCTCTGGTAAATCTACTCATCACTATCTGGTCAATCTGCTCATCACTATCTGGTCAATCTGCTTATCTTTGCTGCTCAAGATGCCACATGTCAGCATGTCTTCTGCTGAGAGTACATTCCATACTGTTGTAGATGTATTACTGCCATATCATCATCATTATGTCACTAGGATGTCTGTTCAATCTGCTTACATCATCACTATGACTGTCATGTTACTAACTTAGGCTATGTATACAACCTAGCACTAAGAGCTTCAACCTTGGTTGATTGAGCCTTCCTTCATGTCACTCAACACTTACCAACTGTTAACTTCAATCTTGACTAGTCATAAGCTTTGAGTATTCAGCCTTACCTTTACTAAGCATACTTTACATCATTACTATTGAGCAAGCAAACTGTCATACATAGCAAAGGTCACTGGGCTAACTGTGTATGTCTTTGAACTGTGCAGACTCCAAGCTATGGATGAGGATTGTGGTGTAGCTCCTGTGGCTGAAATGCCTTTTGTTCTCTGCTATGCCTGTGCTTATATGCACTTGTATAGACTTGGCCTAAAAGCTTACTGCTCTAATTTTCTTGTGTTTAACAAACCTCTACATGTACTGCTTATATAAAGGTCCATCAACAGATTGTATTTGCTTATCTTCTGTCATCATTAGTCAAGGACAGGATGATAGAGGTCTTCTCTTCAAACTTTCTTCAAAGCTGCTGCTGCAAAGATCATCTTCAATAAGTTATGGATGTCATCCCAGGATTGTCACTACTTCATCAATATTCTTCACTTCAACAGTATAGGAGTGCATCATGCATGTATCACATCATCATCCTTGCTTGACTGTGTGCTGGTTAGACACCATAGTATGCATCATCATGAGGTAGGCAATGAGTGGAGTATTGTACATATACATTATCACTTCTTTACCTCACTGTTTATATTACTGCTTGTACATCACTGTACATGCATCTTCATCATCAGCAAGGTAGTGGCTGTACATGCATCTTTTATTGAACCAACTCAGAGATCTCAACCTATGTCAACACAGTATGCACTAGTATTGCATACTTCACTGTTTAAGTTCCCCTTTACTCGTTGTTGTTATGTTTTTATGTGACTGCTGGTGTATTTCTATTTCTGGGGTTTTTCTCTTTGTCAAACACAACACCAGAGTGCACATAATATTTTACACAAACAATAACTTCACCACACATCACAGAATCAGATTTAATGAATTTTGGGACTGTTTACATGCCTGAAAATTGCTTGGACAGTCATAAAAACAGCATAGATGAATTTCCACAACATGTCCTTCGGTAAACAAGATACAAAATTCAGATCTATGACATAAACTCAAACTTGGAAGATACAAACAAGTATGGCAGCCACCAATGGAAGTTCCCAGGTAATAGAAAGCCACGAAATAAGCACCCAAACCCAAAACTAAGGAGAATGTTTGTTGCTTGATGTCAACACTGTGAAATGCTCTCAGTTGCTACAATCTTGTGATTCTCGTGCTTGTGCTTGGAGATGATGTTAAGGCCCTCCGAACATTCACATAGATCCTTCATGTTCGAAAATCAAAGATAAAGAAAAAGGATCCGTCATTGAAAATGATATATAACTTCCTGTAGAATTGGTTTCATCATCCTTCACTAAGGCTGCCACAGTCCTCTATTCACATGAGATTCAGGATACCATCGTGCCTCTTTCACCACATTCTTCTAACTAACTTTTTATCCTTTTTCACCACGCTCAGATTGTGGATGATCTCCAAGAATTCGGGCTGTGTAGATGACCTCAGACTCTGTGGAAAATCAAGAACAGAAAAGCTTGGATTGTTTACTGTTTAACCCCAAAAATATATCTCTGTGGAATAACTCGGATCCTTTTCTGCTGCTGCGAGTTGTCTTCATGCATCCAGATGCTTCCATCAGAATTCGGGTGCTGGTAGTATGCTGGTTAAAAACCCCAAGCAAGTCCACCCTTGACTGCAATTTGGCATTGTTTCATCAATGGCTGCCACAATGTACAAACCACCCAAAAATTCAGAGATCTTAATCTCCTCCACGAATTTCCTCAGACATTTCTCCTGCAAAAATTATGACTGCTCCTAGCTGTTGTGAATTTCCTCACAGCTCCACCGAAATTTCCACATTAGAAATGAGAGCACTCATGCTCTATTTATACAAAATTTCACCCATATTTTAGGGAGCCGACCTGATAAAATAGAATTATTTTTTTAATCTTTTGGAGCCAACCTGCTGGATTTTTTTATTCTGGGCCGACTTCTCATAATGGGGCCGACATAGCAATAATTTATTACTTTTGGGCCGACTTCACATAATGGGGCCGACATAGCAATAATTTATTTTATTTTTGTTGCCCTTTTTGTCTTACCATTTCAATGGTTAGCATAAAATAAGTGTATGCTCCATGTTTGTCCATTAACCGCTTAGGTCACCATGAAATAGTCAATATTAGGGTTAGTTGTAGCCATCAAAAGCAAGTGTGTCCTCCATTTTACCATTTAAGGATTTCATCAAGCCACTAGGGCTTCCAAGAGCATGTCAAGTGCAAGAGCATGCTTCCTCCAAGGTTTGTGAACTTCAACACATTATGACCACGTTCTATATGAAAATGTTTAATCAAATGACCACAACCATCAAAGGTTGCATCAAGCCACTGGGGCTTCATCGAGGAACCAAGGACAAAGTACCATATGCAAGATGGTCATATGCCCACCTCCAAGGACTCCATAACCTCATCAAGGGTATCAAGGTCATCGTCAAGAGTAGGCAAGTGTGTCCACCACATCATTAACACCACATCATCATACCACAATATAAGTGGGTACCAAGTCTTCCTCATGCCCTAGGACCATCTCCAAGGGTTCTAAGACCCTATCAAAATGTAGATGACCACAAAATGGGTCATTGATGTTTCTTCAACCTATCAAGGGCTTCTCTATCATCCATAAGGCTTTAAGACCATCTCCAGGGTCTTCAGCATCATCAGCAGGGTCTTCAACATCTTCAGCAAAGTGGTGGCATTAATGAACTCCTGTGGGGCTACTGCAAGTCCATGTTGGCATCAATGAAAATTTCATCAACAATCTCCCCCTTTGTCATTGATGACAACAACTCATGCTCCCCCTATGAGCATGCTCCCCTTTTGTCTGCATCTCTCCCTTTGTCTTCATCTCTTCCCCTTTGGCATCAATGGCAAAGGGTGTCCACATGTCTGTGTCTGGAATCTCTGAACACTACTCACTGGTATTTGCTCCCCCTGTCAATATGCACAATCCTAGGACCTGTCTCTATGCCTGGAGTAACCATCTTTTCTCCTTTGAGTTCATTCTCCAGCCTCATGAACTCAAGGTGTGTTAAGGTCTTTGAGAGACCTTACACTTGGCTTGCCATATGGCAGCCATCCTCCCTGCTCTGATCAACTTCTCCTATCTGCAACTGCTCGGTCTTCCTCATCCATACTTGCTTCTTGGCATCTGTCCTTTGAGCATTTGTTCCTTCATTTGTACTGGCTTTCCTTGATGAGTTTTCTGGGTAACTTCTCAAGGATTGTTTTCGTGTACTCCAACAATCTTGAGCTTTATGCCCAAGGCCACTGCAGCTATAACATCTCATCGTACAACAATGTGCAGCAATGTGACCAACATTTTTGCATGACCAGCACCTGACTGAGCTGTTGGAACTTTCAACACTTCTTTGATCCGCTTCATTTCTCCATGTCTTAGTGTATCCCTGACTGTAGTCATTTGTCTTCTGATCTTCAAATCTTCTTACTGATGTGTATGGAGTACTCCTTCTTGCTTGACTTCTTTGACTGGCACATTCATGGGCTTTGTGTCCAAACCCACTGCAGGTGTAGCATCTCAATGTGTGACATGTGGCAACAACATGTCCGACTTGATTGCATGTCCAACATCTAACCGAGTCATTGGGGCTTCCAGCCCTTCTTCTTCCATAGAACCTACAATCCATAGCCTTATGACCAAAGTTAGAACAAAAATAACAATAACCATTGAAGCCACTTTCATACCTGGGTCTTGTAGTTGTTTCCTTTATGAAGTTGCTTTGATGAACAGACCTAACTCCTTGTTTCATCTTTGAACTTCCAAAATCCTTGTTGTCATGTGCAGGTGCCTGGGGAGCAGCTTTAAACGTTGATGGACCTGCTTCTGGAGTCTTCAGAGACCAAGTGTCATCTTCAGATTTTTCATTGTTCTTCTTGTAACCAATACCAGTTTTGTCGAGTCATTAGAGGAAGTTTCGACTCAAAATGGGCCTCCTAAAATGAATTAATAAAATAATAAAATAATATTTATTAATTTTGGAGGAAGAAAAGAAAAAAACTACTTTTCTGTTTGTATTTTTGACATATGACCCTATGTTTTTACTCAAATTTCGATCAGGAGAGCTCGTTGGATGCGGAATTAAATTCCACATCCAACGAGTACCCACTTGGCATACTTTTGACGGACCCAGCTACCTCAAAAACAAGAAATACCTGAAAAAACAGAATGATGACATCATCATTTCATTTTTTCAGGTATTTCTTTTTTTTGGGGTTGCGAGGTCCGTCAAAAGTATGTCGAGTGGGTACTTGTTGGATGCGGAATTTAATTCCACATCCAACGAGCTCTCTCGGTCAAAATTTGAGTAAAAACACAGGGGGATATGTCAAAAATACAAACAAAAAGTAGTTTTTTTTATGATACCTATCCCCAAATTTATATTAAAAAAGTGTTTAAAACCTATACGGTATTTCAAATTTAAAGCAATTTCATTGGCTAACACATGATGACATGGAATTTGAATAAAAGTTAAAAGGCCCATTTTGAGTTGAAATTTCCTCTAATGGGAGATCTTTGGCAATCTAAGATCTTATCTAGGACAATTGAACTGTCCTGGAGCTTGACCAAGGCTTCATTTTTCTTACCTTTCTTCTTGAGACCAACTACCTCCATTTCCAACTTCTGGACTGTCTCCTCCTTTTCTTCCAGCTGACTCTTCAGGATTTCTTCTGTCCTCTTGGCTTCCTCCAGCTGAGTCTTCAGATCATGATTGACCTCTTTAGTTTCTTCAAGCTCTTGAGCAGGATTTTCTGATTCTTCCTTTTGATTGATCAATTCAGTCTTTAACTATTCAACTTCAACATCCTTGTCTTTCATTTGATCTCGCAACTCTTTGTCCTTGTCTTTGAGCTTTACAAGCAACACTTTCATTGACATCGTCTTCTACTGATATTCATTTAAGGAGTCCAAGATTTTCTTTTTGAACTTCGTGAAATCACTCTGGTTCATATTTACTATGTTTAGGAACCAATTGGCCCTGAGATCAATATTTAGCAATGTGAGATGTATCTCATGTGTAGTCTTTGATAGCCCTTCATCATATTCTGCAAGAACCTTCTCAATTTCATCACACAAGCTATCATTATAATCACAAGAGTCCATACCTTTACTAGAGTCCTCTTCTTATTTGTCTTCTTCTTGATTGAGCTCTTCTGGGGGCTTGTATTCTGATTCCTAATCTGTCTTTTCGGGTTCTAGTCTTGCCTTCTGATACTCACTCTCCAGCTTGAACCATAGGTCTTTTGCCGAAGTGTACTCTCCTACACTTTCCTTCACTGAGCTGGGAAGTCCATCCATGAGGAACTTCAAGGCTGTAGTGTTGTCCTTCTTCGCTTCCTTTTGTGCAGCTGATTTTCCTTTCTTGTTTGATGGAGCGGGTGGATTGATGACAATTTCCCAAATACCAAAATTCTTCAGATAAGCCTTCATTTTGCTTCTCCAACTGAAATAATCTGTAATATCAAGTACCGGCACATCATTGCTTGATGACTCTTTCTTTTCCTCCATTGTGTCTAAGGATCTCCTTCAAGCTTTCTAGGCTCGTGACGAAGGCCGGCTCTGATACCAATTGTTAGACACTGAGAGGGGGGGTGAATCAGTGTAAAATAATTTTAAAAATTTTCTTAGCTTGTCACGATTAACTACCAATTCATCATTTAACCAATCTCATAATCATTTCATAAACTTCATCATTCACATATCATAGCATTTAAATCATTAAGAACCATAACACAAAAGAACACAACACAATGTAATTTTGTAATCTTTTTGTATTAGTTGTGGTTTAGCTACAACCGTTAGGTAAAATCAGCACCTACTGATATGAAGAGCACCTACTCTGCATCCAAGACCCTGCCTGGTTTTCTTAGACCCTATTAAGAAGGGTTTGAGATATCCTAACCTCAACAGCCATACAAGCTTGCTTTTACAGTTAAAGCTCACTGTCACATCAACTTATCAGCTTCTTCAATCTGTTTTGCTGCTTGTCAATATTGCTGATCCTCTGCTCAACACTCTCATCAATACTGCTGCAACGCACTTCTCAACCTTCGCTGTTCATCAACACCTGCTCTTCAATACTGTTAAGTCATCGAAGTCTGCTTATCACTTCTCATCATCTCTGGTCAATCTGCTCATCAATATCTGGTCAATCTGCTCATCACTATCTGGTCAATCTGCTTATCTCTACTGCTCAAGATGCCACATGTCAGCATGTCTTCTGCTGAGAGTACATTCCATACTGCTGTAGATGTATTACTGCCATATCATCATCATTATGTCACTAGGATGTCTGTTCAATCTGCTTACATCATCACTATGACTATCATGTTACTAACTTAGGCTGTGTATACAACCTAGCACTAAGAGCTTCAACCTTGGTTGGTTGAGCCTTCCTTCATGTCACTCAACACTTACCAACTTTTAACTTCAATCTTGACTGGTCATAAGCTCTGAGTATTCAGCCTTACCTTTACTAAACATACTTTACATCATTACTACTGAGCAAGCAAACTGTCATACATGGCAGAGGTCACTGGGCTGAGTGTGTATGTCTTTGAATTGTGCAGACTCCAAGCTATGGATGAGGACTGTGATGTAGCTCCTGTGGCTGAAATGCCTTTTGTTCTCTGCTATGCCTGTGCTTATATGCACTTGTACAGACTTGGCCTAAAATCTTACTGCTCTAATTTTCTTGTGTTTAACAAACCTCTACATGTACTGCTTATATAAAGGTCCATCAACAAATTGTATTTTCTAATCTTCTGTCATCATTAGTCAAGGACAGGATGATAGAGGTCTTCTCTTCAAACTTTCTTCAAAGCTGTTGCTGCAAATATCATCTTCAATAAGTTATGGATGTCATCCCAGGATTGTCACTACTTCATCAATATTCTCTACTTCATCAATCTTCTTCACTTCAACAGTATAGGAGTGCATCATGCATGTATCACATCATCATCCCTGCTTGACTGTGTGCTAGTTAGACACCATAGTATGCATCATCATGAGGTAGGAAATGAGTGGAGTATTGTACATATACATCATCACTTCTTTACCTCACTGTTTATATTACTGCTTGTACATCACTGTAAATGCATCTTCATCATCAGGAAGGTAGTGGCTATACATGCATCTTTTATTGAACCAACTCAGAGATCTCAACCTCTGTCAATACAGTATGCACCAGTACTGCATACTTCACTGTTTAAGTTCCCATTTACTCGTTGTTGTTATGTTTTTATGTGACTGCTGGTGTATTTCTATTTCTGGGTTTTTTCTCTTTGTCAAACACAACACCAGAGTGCACATAATCTTTTACACAAACAATAACTTCACCACACATCACAGAATCAGATTTAATGAATTTTGGGACTGTTTACATGCCTGAAAATTGCTTGGACAGTCATAAAAACAACATAGATGAATTTCCACAACATGTCCTTCGGTAAACAAGATACAAAATTCAGATCTATGATGTAAACTCAAACCTAGAAGATACAAACAAGTATGGAAGCCACCAATGGAAGTTCCCAGGTAATAGAAAGTCACGAAATAAGCACCCAAACCCAAAACTAAGGAGAATGTTTGCTGCTTGATGTCAACACTGTGAAATGCTCTCAGCTGCTACAATCTTCTGATTCTCGTGCTCGTGCTTGGAGATGATGTTAAGGCCCTCCGAAAATTCACATAGATCCTTCATGTTCGAAAATCAAAGATAAAGAAAAAGGAGCCTTCATTAAAAATGATATATAACTTCCTGTAGAATCGGTTTCATCATCCTTCACTAAGGCTGCCACAGTCCTCTGTTCACATGAGATTTAGGATACCACCGTGCCTCTTTCACCACATTCTTTTAACCAAATTTTTATCCTTTTTCACCACGCTCAGATTGTGGATGATCTCTAAGAATTTGGGCTGTGTAGATGACCTCAGACTCTGTGGAGAATCAAGAACACAAAATCTCGGATTGTTTGCTGTTTAACCCCAAAAATATATCTCTATGGAATAACTTGGATCCTTCTCTGCTGCTGCGAGTTGTCTTCATGCATCCAGATGCTTCCAACAGAATTCGGGTGCTGGTAGTATGCTGGTTAAAAACCCCAAGCAAGTCCACCCTTGACTGCAATTTGGCATTGCTTCATCAATGGCTGCCATAGTGTACAAACCACCCAAAAATTCAGAGATATTAATCTCCTCCACGAATTTCCTCAGACATTTCTCCTACAAAAATTATGACTGCTCCTAGCTGCTGTGAATGTCCTTAGAGCTCCATCGAAATTTCCACATTACAAATGAGAGCACTCGTGCTCTATTTATACTAATTTTCACCCTTATTTTGGGAGCCGACCTGATAAAATAGAATTATTTTTTTAATCTTTTGGAGCCGACCTGCTGGATTTTTTATTCTAGGCCGACTTCACATAATGGGGCCGACATAGCAATAATTTATTGCTTCTGGGCAGACTCCACATAATGGGGCCGACATAGCAATAATATTTTTGTTGCCCTTTTTGTCTTACCATTTCAATGGTCAACATAAAATAAGTGTATGCTCCATGTTTGTCCATTAACTGCTTAGGTCACCATGAAATAGTCAATATTAGGGTCAGTTGTAGCCATCAAAAGCAAGTGTGTCCTCCATTTTACCATTTAAGGATTTCATCAAGCCACTAGGGCTTCCAAGAGCATGTCAAGTGCAAGAGCATGCTTCCTCCAAGGTTTGTGGGCTTCAACACATTATGACCACATTCTATATGAAAATGTTTAATCAAATGACCACAACCATCAAAGGTTGCATCAAGCCACTGGGGCTTCATCAAGGAACCAAGGACAAAGTACCATATGCAAGATGGTCATATTCCCACCTCCAAGGACTCCATAACCTCATCAAGGGTATCAAGGTCATCGTCAAGAGTAGGCAAGTGTGTCCACCACATCATTAACACCACATCATCATACCACAATATAAGTGGGTACCAAGTCTTCCTCATGCCCTAGGACCATCTCCAAGGGTTCTAAGACCCTATCAAAAGGCCGATGACCACAAAATGGGTCATTGATGTTTCTTCAACCTATCAAGGGCTTCTCTATCATCCACAAGGATTTAAGACCATCTCCAGGGTCTTCAACATCATCAGTAGGGTCTTCAACATCTTCAGCAAAGTGGTGGCATCAATGAACTCCTGTGGGGCTACTGCAAGTCCATGTTGGCATCAATGACAATTTCATCAACACGTACTAGGGGTATAAATAATGATATACAATGCTCTGCGAGTACAAATATAAAGAAGGTTTCAAGGGTTAGAATGGTTCATACCTTATATACTGAAGGTTGATCCAAGCTTTCCTGTAGCTTTCCTCTTTCTCTCCAATGCAAGAGACCTGCAAAACAACTTCAAAGCTTCTTCAAACCAATTTGAAAACATATAAAACAATGATAATCAAGATAATATGAAACCATAATATGATAAACATTAAAATATGATCCTAAACAATGATTTGGAAAGGGAAGAACATCCAATATTTATTAATCAATGGAAGAAGTACAAGATATACCTTCTCCTCATGCAAGGCACCTTGTGAAACCTTCGATCTGGATCTCCTACTTCTCTTCTCCAAGAATCTTATCCTCCAAGCTCTGCAACAAAGAGAGATGACAACTAGGGAAAAGGTAGGAGGCATGAGAGTCCCAATTTCACCAGCATAACAATATGAAAGGATAAGTCCCCTTTCATGGACCCCTCTCCCTCTCTTATGTAGTAATCCAAAGATTTATGGTCGAGGATGGATCATTTACAACTGAAGAGGCAGTTCGAAAACCTCCCCAACCACCCAAATCTCGAGAATTTTATAATTTTTGACCACTATAGGAGTTATACATGGGTTTTGCACTGACAACTTGCGTATGCAAAGTTGAAATACACAGGTTTCCTTTTGACAACTCACATATGGGTCAAAAAGATATTTTTTAGAATATTTCCAAGAGTTTTTAGGAGTTGGTTTCTTTTTGAAAGTTGTTACTTAGTCTAATACCTTTCCAATGGTCTAGGAAAGAGGTTAAACAAAGTTAAAAAATAGTGATATGGCCCTTCCATCGACATGTGTAATTTTCATGACTGACAATAACTTTCATGAAGTGTCGTCATGGAATTGTTGTCATGCGACAAAACGTGTAAATGTCATCATAGATGGAGAATTTCCATTTTTGGCTACAATATATGACCCCTAATGTATGAGGTTAGAAGGTAATATGATAGTCAAAATACATTATAAATAGGAAACGGTTGAGACATGGAGTCAAAGAAACTAGAGAATCCAAGATCATAGGATCTAACAAAGGTACTTGAAAGAGAGATAAATGTTAGATAAAGTTGATCTTCGGGACATGCATGTCCATGTACAAATGATGACCATAAAGATACAAGGAATATGTAACATGTGTACAACTGATGTAACTATCATGAACCCACAATATGCAAAAAGGTGCAATGTGAAATATAAATGATTCATGGCCACAAATGAACAATGTGGATCCATGCTCAATAATCGATCATAGCCACAAGAATACAAGGTGGAGCTATGCCTCTACAAATGTCATATGAAGTGTGACAAGGTCTTGCACAAATAGAGCAATAGAAAAAGATGATGATTCTACTATTGACCCAAGGTATTCAATCGAAAACACCCAAAGGTACGAATCCTCATCATGTGAATAAAGGATTTGAAATCAAACATAGAGGAAATCATTTTATTACCGGATATTGATGAAAACTAATAAAAAATGTGAGGGAAACCACTAGTAATAAAAATGGTCCCTAAGGTACCTGGTACATTCTAACAAATGTGAATAAATGGTCTTGAATTCGAACAACAGAAGAATCCATTGAGTATGAGACATTAAGGCATTCTCGCTACCCAATAACGATGGAAATTTCCATGGATGACTGTAATCCACAAGGAATTGTCATAAACCCTAAATCTCATTCCCAGACCAATATGTGTTGAAGTCGATAGGAGGCGATCTGTTGGAAGGAAGGAATTAAAGCATCCTTGATCATCCAACATGAGGTATGCCAAATATTGATTAGATCTGGAATTGATACAAAGTTTTGAAACAAGCACCGCTGAAGACTGGACGTAATGAACTGATATCATGGAGTGGCTGACACAAAAGTTCAAGGAAACTATAGAATGGATGAGAAAGGTTTTATCCTTGAGAAATGAGCACAACACAATATTGAATTAGGCATATTTTTGAAACCAAGGGACCAACGATACAAATCTATAATGGAGGAGATATTGACATATTCTCCATATAATTGGAAAAAGGAACCAACCAAAGGAGTAAGAAATCTGATTCAGGATTAATACTAAGGCCAAAAACTAGAACCCAACTGTTGATAGACTCAAACTGGTGCTTTTTTCAAGGATGACAAGACTTGCTTCCATGATATAAAAGACATTTGAATGAACTTTCCTTTCCTTCTTCCTTGTAAAGGTTTAATGATTCCAAGAAAGCAAAATCGAGACCTTCTTCATTGTTAACAATCTCGAAGAGGAGATAGAAGAATGCTTGATAAAGCACCGATTCATGGATTTAATGAGCCCATATTAGTGGATGCTCAACGTATTTTTCACAATTTGAGATTCAGAAAAGGCCAAATAATACTCTAGGGGGGGATTTTTCGTAAGGTTAGTCTCCAAAGTCTAAAAAAGTATAAAATAATACAAGAAAAAACTCACTTAGCTCAGATGAACCAAAGTATTCCTTTTTCATAGTTAGTCAGAAAGGTCTGAAAAAGAGTTAAACTATCACCATACTGACACTCCTTCAAAAAACAAGCAGAATGTTTTGGTTTTAATGAGTGTGAAGGAAATCAATATCACTCGATGATTTTTTCCTAAATTTTTAGAGAGAATAACAATGACATAAAGAACACTCATAATATTTTTCATAGTTTATACCAAAGCACGAAAAAAGAAAAAGTAGGCTCAAGCAAGTTCCATTTTCATAAATTTAGTCTCCCAGGCCCGAAAAAGAGATAAACATATACCTGGGAATACTCTTTTAGACATAGTTGACTAGAGTATTCCTTTTTCTTAAGTAATCCACATGGTTTGGAAAAGGGTTAAAATGATACCGATGTGGATGTTCCTTCATTTCCTTTAGCGAGTCTCAAAGAACAAGTAACTCGACAATCTAGTCATTTTTAAGAAGTCAAACCATGGCTTGAAGATAACTCCATACTTTTCCCGTAAAGTTTTAATGAGCCTAAAAAAGTCAACTCATGGCCTCCTTAATATTTTTAATGAGCTTGAAGGAAGGCTGGAAGAATTCTCTAAATTCGAGGATACAAGTGTCAGAGACATGTGAAACTAGTTCGAAGCGCAAGGAACAAGCTTAAGCATATTGAAAGGAACATGAGCAATATAAGGACACTTGAGGAACGTCTCCTCTAGGTAAAATGTGTCAAGTTGAAATGAAAAAATGATACAAGGTCGAGTGATGATGAGAGCACATATGCAGGCCTATATAAAGAGATAGAGAATGGAAGCCAACATTAGGCTCATAAGTGCAAGCAGGGTATAGGCAAATGCGGTTATATCTTGAACACAAATGTGAGGCTAGTAAATAGTTGTGAATCCAACTAAGAATATTGTCTCCAAGAAACAACAATATCAATATCATACTCAGAAGAAAAGGCCTAATATAGGTCACTTTGGTAGAAACATTTTAAACTTTGCTTTCTTCCCCAAAATCCATAGTCAAGGCAGAGTCAACCAAAGAAGACTCTATAGTTCAAAGACCCGATGATTTATAATCAATAGAATTAGCCTTGAGAGGAAATCTAATGTCAACATAGATGATAGGGTTTGTAGGGATAGAATAAACATGTCATGAGTCTAAAATTCTAGAAGGGTCAAAATCATCAGGATCCCTAACTTGTTGTTCGATGGGAGAGTCCACAGACTCAACAATGTAAAAATAGGATCATCGATCATCAGACAGATAATAATTAATAAGAAAGACAG
The DNA here is from genome assembly GCA_001517045.1 of Pseudotsuga menziesii. NCBI lineage: Eukaryota > Viridiplantae > Streptophyta > Pinopsida > Pinales > Pinaceae > Pseudotsuga > Pseudotsuga menziesii. The sequence goes on along the minus strand of LPNX010601670.1, from coordinate 390,654 downwards.
GGATGGATTTGACTACAACTGAGTCAACATTTGTAAGAAACTTAGACTGTATCATAGACTCTAGGAAGAATTCATCCAAAGGAAGGAGACCATCCGATATAGGACACTTGTATAAACATTTAATTGGATCAATAAGGTGGAGAGTGGGCTCCAAAGTCTTAATTGGATAGATCATCTGGTCAACTGTTAGGACCAAGTCCCAAGAAGGTAAGCATGAATCAAGAGGATTCTTCTTAGTAGAAATCATACATGAGGTATATGCGGCCAATAATTCACCCGTGGAGAGGTAGTGTCTATCGAAACACTGGGAATTACCAAAGAATAGACTTGGTCTATAGTCTGGTAAGGAGAGGGATGGAAAAATGCCAGCTGATCAACATTGATAATGCTTTCGTTGTGAGGAAAATACATCACACAAAGTAGAATAAACACCACAACTTTCATATCATAAACATAATCCCACCTGAGGAGCATATGAAATTCAAATGGGTCCTTTATAACCATAAAATCAACTAATATGGTCTTCCCACCCAAAGTAACAGGTGTTTGAGTTAGAATTCCAAAAGTTTGACTAGTTCTTCTATCAAAAGCCAATAACTGATTATTAGTCGACATGAGGCTGGGAGATCCCATGCCTCTCCAAGAACGTACGAATAAAATACTAAAATAGGCTCCTTCATCTACAATACAGTGGGAAATTGTGTAGTGCTCAACTTGGAACTTTATTTGAAAAGGTGCATCCGAAGGAAGGCGCATGTTAAGCCCTTAATGATGAGACCGCTAGAGGAAATTTCCACTCAAAATGGGCCTTTTAACTCTAATTCGAATTCCACGTGATCATGCGTTAGCCAATGAAATTTCTTTAAATTTCAAATACCATATAGGTCTTAAACAAATTTTTAATATAAATTTGGGGATAGGTATCATAAAAGAACAACTTTTTTTGTTCGTATTTTTGAAATATCTCCCTGTGTTTTTACTCAAATTTCAAGTATTTCTTGTTTTTGGGGTAGACGGGTCCGTTAAAAGTATGGTGAGTGGGTACTCGTTGGATGCATAATTTAATTCTACATACAATGAGCTCTCCCAATCGAAATTTGAGTAAAAACATAGTGAGATATGTTAAAANTTTTTTTCTTTTCTTCCTCCAAAATTAATAAATATTATTTTATTATTTTAACTATTATTTTATTATTTTTCTTAGGAGGCCCATTTTGAGTTGAAATTTACTCTAATGCATTACACCATATAGTGTGGCACATTACCCCCTCAGATTGTGGTGCATTACATATTATCTATGTAAACTTGGGTTTATTAGTTGTTATTGTACACTTTTATCTCCTATATATAGGATTGAGATATTCTCATTTTAGCATCATATATCATCTTGTATTGTCTTGTACATTGTGTAAGGAGGTTCCTTCCTCGAAGAGGATTGATATTTATCTCTTCTATCCATCTTCTAGGCACGTATTACTATCTTATTGTATATTTCTTCTCTTTTTATGCTATATCTGGGATTTGGTTGCATAACATTTGGTATCAGAGCTCTTTCCTTTGGGCTGGCTTCTCTAAAACGAGACATCTTGGAACATTCGATACAAATTTGTTTCTACAAGGAATCAGAGATCTAGATTAAAACCACACTTCCAAAATAGGCCTAAATACCTCTAATAAAACATAAGATACTGAGCCATTATAGTTTTAGAGATAATTATGGAGGAATATATGGTTTTAAACTAGTTCTACAACTAGTCTAAAACATGTGTTCTTGGGAAAAAGGTCATATCTAAAGAATACGAGATCCAAATGGAGTGAGACCAGTGGCATAGGAAAGATGAGAAAGCATGGTATATGTGGTAGGTGTTTCAAATATAGAAACAAAATAGTGGACACGTGTCATACAATACAAGTTTTCTCTTATGGATAGGACAAAAATAAGAAGCTTTGTTATATTTGCATTAACTTTTTTTGGGCCATCCAAATTAGTTCATACCTGCGGAACTGGAAATAGGACAAATCAAGGTACTACAGGATGAAGTTTCAAACTTTGAGGAGTCTCAATTCAAATTTTACCACAGTTACAAGTCGACCCTGAAATAGTCTCCCAATCAGGGATTGAAAAAGGTGCACCATTTTGAATTTGAATAGATTTTAGTAGAAGGATGCATTTGTGGTAAACCCTAGTGTGTGATATTTTTAAAAATGCCACCAAAAGGAAGTGGAAAGAATCACACTCCACTCGAAACCCCAGATGATTCATCCCCGATATATGAGGAAATGGAAGTCATTTCTTTTAGAGTATCCAAGTTGGAAGATATGATTAAAGGAAATGTGAAAATTGATGACATTGCTAAATTGGAAAAGAAGATGGCTACTAAAAAGGATCTCGAAGGGATGTCTAGTTAAAAAGATCTCAAAGGGATGGCTAGTAAAGAAGATATTCAATACTTGAAGGAGTTTATTAAGGATATCAAACATAACTTTATTCCTCAATTATCTACTCAAGAAGAGGATAAGGAGGAACAAGATGACTTATTCCATTCACAGCTGGAGAAAATTGAAAAAAAAATTGGAGAGTAGGATTTTGGAGTCCTCAAAAGTTGATGATTCACTACAAAATCACAGGTTCAATTCAGGTCTAATAAAATACTTTATCCCCAAGATTGACATGCGAAAGTTTTATGGAAAGGATCCAATCATGTGGATTTTTCAGATGGAGCAATTCTTTGATCTTCACCAGGTTCCCACTATGCAAAAGGTAACTGTTGCATCCTTGTATTTAGAACTTGATCAGTTTGTATGGTACCAATGGCTTTGTGACTGTAAAAATGAGTCTATTATCTCTTGGTCTATATTCACCGAAGAATTGATTGCACATTATGGGGATATAAATAGCAACACCTTCTTCAGTCAGTTGGTAAATCTCAAGCAAAAAGGTTCAGTTATAGATCACATCAAGCAATTTCAGCAACTAAGTCTTAGAGTGAAGAATATTTCAGAAGATAATTTGTTAGATCTCTTTATTGGAACCTTGAAAGATAACATTCAACATGAGGTGTGTTTCTTTGAACCATCATCGCTAGAGAAGGATTTCATAATGGAAAGGAAGGTTGAAAATAAAAATATGGAAAGGACTACAAGAAATGCCTTCATCAACACATATAGAGAAAATAATGTTCCTTCTTCCAAACCACCACAAAGGTTGAAACCCCAACAACTATATGAAAGAAGAGAAAAAAGATTATTCTTTAATTGTGACAGCAAGTATAGTAAGGGACATAAGTGAAATGAGAAGAAATTATTCTACATAGATTGTGAAGAGGGAGAACCAAAAGAAGATGAAGCATCTCAAGAAGAGGTGAATTTAGAAGAAATGGAAGAGGCTACTTCATAAGAAATTACTCGCACCATATCTTGTCATACATTGGCTGGAATTAGAAATCCTCAAACTCTCAATATAGAATGATACATAAAAAATAAGAAGGTAATAGTGTTGATTGATTCTGGTAGTACCTATAATCTGATTCACTGTAAATTAGCCAAAGTTCTTAGTTTCTTTTTTTATTCAACACCAGACTTTCAAGTAATGATTATAGATGGAGGAACTATAAATTTCTCAAGGAAATGCCATAATATCAATCTAGCTATGGGGGAATATGTATTGAATAGTCCAATGATTTCTATCCCAATGGGTGGTGTTGATGTTGTCTTGGGTGTCCAATGATTACAATCATTGGGAACAATAGCTTTTAATTTTCAAAAAAATTTCATGAAATTTTCATGGGAAGGTAAAGAATATGAGTTAATTGGTATCATAGGAAAACCAAGCAAGGAGATAAGCTCTAATGGTATGACAAAGTTGTTAAAAAAGGGACATCAAGGTATAGTTTCACAATTATTCTCATTAGATGTTCAAACCTCAAAATTCCCTATCTCTCTAGATATCCAAATGGTCATTGATAAGCATTCCAAGGTATTTGAGGATATTCCGAATGGTCTTCCACCTATTCGTGACTTTGATCATGTTATCTATTTAATTCCAAGTAGTGCTCCTCCTAAAATTATACCTTACCGATATCTCTATAGCCAAAAGAGTGAAATCAAGCGTATGGTGGATGAAATGTTAGAGGCTCACATAATTAGGCCTAGCCAAAGTTCTTACTCTGCACCAATGGTAATGGTACGCAACCCAGATGGATCATGGAGTATGTGTCCTGATTATAGAGAGCTCAATAAGAACACCATTAAAGATAATTTTCCCATTACCGTCATTGATGAATTGATAGACGAATTACATGGAGAAGTTGTCTTCACAACATTGGATCTTCGTTCTGGGTATCATCATATTTGAATGAATGATGAAGACATCCCCAAAAAATCATTCAGAATTCATGATGGTCACTATGAAGTTTTGTTCATGCCATTTGGTCTAAAAAATGCACCTTCCACATTTCAAGGTTTGATGAATTCTATTTTCAATCCTTTCCTTAGAAAATTTGTGTTGGTATTCTTTGATGATATACTAATATATAGAAAGTATTGGGAAGAACATGTTCAACATGTTGACAGGGTACTACAACTACTAAAGGATAAATAATTGTATACAAAACTCTCAAAATGTTTCTTTGGGATAAAGGAGGTAGAGTATTTGGGTCATATTGTATCTCATGAAGGTGTCAAGGTAGACCCTAAAAAAATTAAATCAATGATGGACTGGCCGATTCCCAAAACCCTAATGAATCTTTGAGGATTCATAGGTTTGATAGGGTATATTAATCTTGTATATTAATCTAGGAACAAAACATCAATCTCATCAAAGATTAATCAGCAAATAACTCATGAAATGGTGTAATCGGTCTATAGGAATAGTAGCCGCTCTGTATTCACATAAAGAATGAATGATTACAATTACAATGTCATGCTACATGCATGGATGAATGAGCAATTTGAATCCTCAAGGAGGTCATTCGAATTGAATGATTGAGTCTAGCTTAACTGACTGTAAGCCATGGTCCACACTCAGTTAACCATTGATCAAAACCTTAATTGACTCAACTGAACCCTAATTGAAGCCGGAGTGCAATAAATGACTGAGTCTCAACTGAAAGAGATCAGACACATGTCATAACAAGACTATCATTAAGTTCTAGCACTTCAATGACTCCATTGAACCCCAATGAGGTTAACTGAAGTTGAACTGAACATCAGAAGTTGGTGGAGGCGCCCCTGTTGACTCCAGTTCATTGATTAATCATTAAATAATCAATTAAATGAAAGGAGGTGCCTTCACTAACCTGTTTAACTGATTGTAACCACCGGTTAGCAATTAGGTGCATTAATATCACTCAAATCACCCCCGGAGTGCTCCAGTTAGCCTCCCTGAATGTAGGAGAAGGCTAAGTTATCCTCCTTGACTGAAGGTAGGCGTGGGTGTGACTGGATGATGACATTTAATGCTCCACTGATGTCAATTAATGTCAATAATACTTAGGATAGTGGTTTAACTAGGCCAATTTGACCAAAAAGAGTGTGTATGGAGGTAAATTTTTCCAACACCCCCCCTTAAGCTATACTCAGGAGGAGTTAGAAAACACAAATGCATAAAAATGATAGGGCCATGGAAACTAAGGCCACAGGTCACCTTGTACAATGTTGAAGCTGAAACAATGCTCAAAACAAACTAAGTGAGGAAAAGAGGGAAAACCCAGTGGAAAAAACCCCCCCTCAAGCTGAACACTGAAAGTAGTCTGAATCACCCTGATGAACTCACCCCCAAAAGTGAACGGAGGTAAGTGAAATTCTTTTCTGAAAAGCTCTTGGTGAAGATTTCTGCAATCTGCTCATCAGTTGGGCAGTATTGTAGAATGATGGTCCTATCATGCACTAGCTCCCTGATGTAGTGCATGTGGATCTCTACATGCTTGATCCTCTACCTGGTAACTGGATCCGTGGATATCTTAATATCACTTTTATTGTCACAAAATAGGATAGTGGACAAAGTACTACCAAGATCAAACTCTGAAAGAATGCCTTGCAACCAAACTGCTTGGATGCAAGCATTCACCGCTCCTCGATACTCATCCTATGTTGAAGATAGTGCTATGGAAGCCTGATTTTTGATTGACCAACAAATGGGGCCACCACCAAACATGAATACATATTCAGAAGTATAATTTCAATCAATAGAATCACCCACCCAATCGGAATCTGTGTATCCAACCAGCTCTAGCTCGGAGTCTGCAGCATAGTTAATGTCGTAGGTCCTAGTTCCCTGAATATACTGGAGGATCCTCTTGGCTACCTTCAAATGAAGATCATGAGGCTACTACATGTATCTTGATACATAATTCATGGCATAACAAATATCAGGCTGAGAATGTGTCAAGTACAACAAGCTACCAATCAGCTGTCAATAGATAGTGCAGTCTATGGGAGGTGTGCTTTTTCCTTCTTCAAGGTTGATCCCTGAAAGGAAAGGGAATAGTGCATGCCTACATTCAGCCATGTTAAACTTGATTAATAGGTCTGAAATGTATTTTTACTGAGTGACCATAATCCCATCATAATTTTTCTCAATTTTGAGCCCCAAAAATTGTTTTAGAAGCCCCAAATCACTCATTTCAAAGGCATTGTGGAGAGCAGTTTTGATGGCTGAAATGGAGGAAACTGTGCTACTTGTGATCAGTAAGTCATCAAAATATAAAACAATGATAATTAGATGACCATCATACTACTGTAAATACACATTTGGATCTGATCTACACCTTTGAAAGTTTTGCAAGAGAAGGAAGGCATCCATCTTGGAATACCACTCTCTTGGGGCTTGTTTTAACCTGTATAATGACTTCTTTAGCTTGCAAAAAAAATATGGATCAGTGATGTAGCCCTCAGGCTGCTTCATATATATCTCCTCATGAATATCTCCATGCTGAAAGGCTGACTTAACATCCATGTGATGCACTTCCCAGTGCTTGGATGCTGAAATTGCCAAAACAAGGCGGATGGAGTCTATTTTTGCAACCGGTGCAAAGGTCTCATGGTAGTCCACTCCTTGGACTTGAGAGAAAAAAATTTCCACTAGCCTTGCCTTATATTTTCAGGTGCTTCCATCAGCAGAAACCTTGGTCCGAAACACCCACTTGCATTGAACCAATTTCCTTCCCGGAGGAAGAGAAACTAGCTCCCAAGTAGTGTTTTTCTGAAGAGAATTCATCTCTTCATCTATGGCAACTTGCCATCTCGGATACTTCCGAGCATGGTAGTAGGATTTTGGATCTAAAGTAATAATCAAATAGCAAGTTTCAAACAGCAAATTATCATAACAAGAGAGCGCAATACCTGCTCTTTGGAAATCAGACCGGGTTCTCCTTGGATGATTTGGATTTCCAATGTTGTCTCCTGCGGAGGAGAGTGTTTGTCGAGCCCATGTAGGAATATGATTTTGCATTTCAGGCTCTGATTTAGCATCTAATGATTTTTGCACACTGATTTCATAAATCATAGGATCCAAATCAGGGTCATCACCCCCAATTTCATCATCCAAATATTCAGTAGAATAGGAAGGAAATTCAACAGTTTTCTCCTTCACTAGTTCCACATCTTGAAGAGGCTCATCGAACTTGACACTTCTCTCGATGATGATCTATTTGGTATTGATATCTATCAGCTTGAAACCTTTAGATTCATCAATATACCAAATAAACAGACATTCTATGCTTTGCAGTTGCAAAGCCCTTCTTTTATCAACCGGAATCCAGGCCCATGCAGTGGACCCAAACACCCGTAGGTTTGACACATCCGACTTGTGTCCGAAGTATGATTCGAAAGGGGTATTCCATTTCATAGATGAGTGTGTCACCCTATTCTAAATGTATGCTACAGCATGCATGTCCTCAGCCCACAAATTTGCAGCAAGCTTCTTGGATTCCAATATATAAGTGGTCATCTCCTTGAGAGACCGATTCTTCCTTTCTGCTACTCCATTCTGCTCGGGAGTGTAGGGAATTGAATGTGCAACAAATCATTACTGACATACTCCCCTCCATTAGCAGATCTCAGGATATTGATCTTAATCCCAGAGGCATTTTCGATCAAGGCCTTCAATTTAGAAAGTTTTTCACATACTTCCAACTTCTTTTTGAGAAAGAAGACCCATGTGTACCTTGAAAAATCATCAATAAAAGTAAGAAGATATCTTGATCCATTCATGGATGTGACAGGAATTGGACCATTGATATCAGAATGTACCATCCCCAATATGCATGTAGCCCGGTTTGCCTTCCCCCGATCAAACTTGTGCTCAGGGTGTTTTCCAATCACACAGCCCTTGTAAATTCCCGTGGTTGCCTTGATGACTGGGAGGCCTTCAACCATGGAGTTTTTCTGTAATTTGCTGCAAATATTTGAAATTAATATGGCCAAACCTCTCATGCCACAGCCTACTAAACTCATTCCCATGAGTTAGCAGAGAGGTGGGCTTTGCATTTGGAACAATGAGAACTCATAGGCTTTTGCATGATGGTTTGCAAGGCTTTTAGCAATGAGTTTCCCGAATGCAATTTATGTTATCTCAACATCATTTGGGATGAAAGAAAATCTCGTAGGCACTCCTATATGTGTCATCTGATAGACACTAAGGAGATTTGATGCCAGAGACAGTACATACAAAACATTTAAAAAAAAGCCATTTTCAAGATCAATAGTACCTTGTCCTTGTGAAATGATGGTGGAGTCATCTCCCATGTGGATGGGGATGGATTTTCTGGTCTCCAAGGATGAAAATGAGTCTTTTTCAGCCATCATGTGGTTCAAAGCTCCAGAATCAATCAACAGTTCTTTGGACTTCGAAGTGCTTTCCATGAGGGCATGACCTTTTTCATGCTGTGGTTCCCGATCTTGCTGATCTCTCCTCCGAAATCTCTGCGAAAGATTGATGTGATTTCTATCAAGGAGAGAGGTTGCTTCATCAAGCTTCTTCTTCAGGCATGTTTAGGGTGGAATCCCTTTCCACAATAAGAACACTTGACTTTTTCCTTGCCATGGTGCCCTTTTCCTTTGTTCTTCCTTGAGTCGGAAGACTCATCATGCTGCTGATTTTCAACTCTAGGTTTAGGAGCATCAAATTTAGTTTTTGGATTTTTATACTGCTTTCCTTTACCCTTCAAATTTTTGGGCCCCGAGACATGAAGGGCTTGATCATGGGAGGATCTAATGATCCCCATCTGGACAAGCTTGTCATGTTCACATGTTAGGGACTCAATGAAGGCATTGAGTGTAGGCATATTCCATCCAGGGGTTGTGAGCTTCCCTGCATGGAATGTAGAAACAAAAACTAAATAATTAGCCCCGAGTTTGGAGAGTATGGCGAGGATGAGCTGATCATCCTCCTTCTCCACTTTTCATTTCTTCAAGAGTAAAATAGTATTCTTGAACTTTGTGAAGAAATCATTCAGAGTCTCGAAATTGGAGAGCTGGAGAGACATGAGTTCATTTTTGAGCTGGTAAACCCTCAAGTCATCATGCTTTCCATATAGAGTTTCCAATTTGTCCCATATTTCGTTTGGAGTCTTCAATCCCGCAAGATGGAAAAGAAGATATCGGGAAATAGAGAGGCACAAGAAACCAAAGGCTTCATCCTTCTTGTTCAAGAATCTTGATTTTTCTATGGCTGAACTGGGCTCATCTTCAGTGTCCATGGTAACTCTAAAGAGTCCTTTGGAGCGCAGCTAAATCTCCATATCACCTTTCCATGAGTGGAAATTGTATGGAGTCAAGAGATCTACTGAGGGGGCCATCTGGATCTATTGGAGCGAATGCTTCACCTATAGAAACCTGAAAATCAAAACAAAAAGGGCAATGTAAGGTCAGACAGCCTGCACATTTTAGGCTCTCATCACACCTAGCATAGTCAATCAAGCAAGCTTGATCAACAAGTTATTTACTTGGGGTATTAAGTGGTAAGCCTTGGCTTCTAGTGCAATGTTGGATTTTTGAGCTATTGCTCAAATTTCATGCAGAAATCTGTCAAAAAGCTTGTTTTTGAGATATAGAGCTTCGTCCCGCCATGAGCTGTTATACCATATTAATCTTGTATATGGATCTAGGAACAAAACATCAATCTCATCAAAGATTAATCAACAAATAACTCATGAAATGGTGTAATTAGTCTACAGGAATAGTAGCCGCTTTGTATTCACATAAAGAATGAATGATTACAATTACAATGTCATGCTATAGGAATGAATGAATGAGCAATTCGAATCCTCAAGGAGGTCATTCGAATTGAATGAGTGAGTCTAGCTTAACTGACTGTAAGCCATGGTCCACCCTCAGTTAACCACTGATCAAAACCCTAATTGACTCAACTGAACCCTAACTGAAGCCGGAGTGCAATAAATGACTGAGTCTCAACTGAAAGAGATCAGACACATGTCATAGCAAGCCAACCATCAAGTTCTAGTGCTTCAATGACTCCAATGAACCCCAATGAGGTTAATTGAAGTTGAATTGAACATCAGAAGTTGGTGGAGGCACCGCTGTTGACTCCAGCTCATTAATTAATCATTAAATAATCAATTAAATGAAAGGAGGCGCCTTCACTAACCTGTTTAACTGATTATAACCACCAGTTAGCAATTAGGTGCATTAATATCACTCAGATCACCCCCGGAGTGTTGCAGTTAGCCTCCCCAAATGTAGGAGAAGGATACGTTAGCCTCCTTGACTAAAGGTAGGCATGGGTGTGACTGGATGATGACATTTAATGCTCCACTAATGTCAATTAATGTCAATAATACTTAGGATAGTGGTTTAACTAGGCCAATTTGACCAAAAAGAGTGTGTATGGTGGTAAATGTCTCCAACAGGGTACTACCGCAAGTTTGTTTGAAAGTATGGAAGAATAGTAGCTCCTCTAAAATCGTTACTAAATAAAGATGCATTTTCTTGGACTCCAAAGGAAACTGAATCCTTTCAATAACTCAAAGAGGCCATGTGTAAAGCTCCTATTTTGGCGACACAAGTCTTCACAAAAACCTTTATTATGGAATGTGATGCTTCAGGAAATGGAATTGGAGCTGTACTAATGCAAGAAGGACAACCTATTTCTTTCACAAGTCATCCAATCAAGGGAAAGAACTTAAAAAATCCCATTTATGAGAAGGAAATGTTGGCAATACTACATGCCTTGAAGCAATGGCTCCCCTACCTTATAGGGAGACATTCCATGGTTAAAACTGATCATGATAGCCTTAAATACTTCTTGGAAAAAAGGCTATCTTTAGAAGAACAACAAAAATGGGTAACAAAGATGTTGGGATATGAATTTGAAATCGTCTACAAAATGGGGAAGAAAAATATTGTCGCATATGCACTCTCCAAGAAAGATGAGGTTGTTGAAGAATTACTCTATGCTATTTTGATCCTCCAACTAGATTGGATAGTAGAAGCTATGGATGAATGGAAAAATGATGAAACAATATGGACATTTATTCAAAAGCTGCACCAAGATCCTAGTGCCTCTAATACATTTAGGTGGAAAGATGACTTTTTATGGTACAAGGATCGCTTATATCTTGGTAAGAGTTCCCAGCTCAAGAAAAAGGTACTTTATGAATTCCACTCTTCATCGATAGGAGGGCACTTAGGTTTCTTAAAAACCTACCACAAGGTAAAGAAATATTTTTTGGGGATGGTCTTAAAACAGATGTTCAAAAATTTGTAGCAGAATTTTTGGTTTGCCAACAAAATAAAGTGGAAACAATTAAGACTCATAGTCTCCTATAACCACTTTCCATTGCAATCCAAAGGTGGATAGAGGCATCGATGGATTTTATCATAGGTTTACCAAATTATGAAGGAAATATTGTCATCATGGTGCTTGTTAATAGACTTACTAAATATGCACACTTCTATGCACTATCTTACCCCTTTAAAGAAAGCACGGTCAAAAATTATTTTATGGAGACAGCACAAAAACTACATGGTACTCCAAATATTATATTAAGTAACAGGGATCCCATTTCCAATGGAAATTTTTGGACCGAGTTATTTTCTTGTTTGGGTACTCAATTGGCTCATAGCTCATCTTATCACCCTCAATCTGATGGAAAAACATAGATAGTAAACAAATAGTTGGAAGGGTATCTTCGATGTTTTGTGAAGGATAAAAAAACATAATGGGTCAAGTGGTTACCCTTGGCAGAATGGTGGTATAATACTTCCTTCCACACATCATCCAAAATTACCCCATTTATGGCACTGTATGGCTACCATCCACCATCAATCACATCTACACTAAGAGAATCTAAGGTTCAAGCAGTGGAAGACCACATGGAGCATCAACAACAAGTTCTTCAACTCTTAAAGGACAACCTGAATCTAGCACAAAATTCAATGAAACAACAAGCATATCAACATGGTAGTGAATGGAGATTTAATGTTGGAGATTGCGTGTTTTTAAGACTACAACCATATAAACAGATGTCCCTGAAGAACACCAATACGGATTATAAATTATCACCTAAATGCTACGCCCCCTACAAGGTGTTACAAAAGATTGGTAGTATGTCCTACAAATTGGAACTACCTGCCTCTTCACAAGTCCATCCAGTTTTCCATGTTTCCTATTTAAAGAAGGTTATAGGTGACAAGCTACCAGTTCAAACGATGTAACCAAAACTTGATGAGGAAGTAAAAATCATCTTGGACCCTAAATAAATTATTGAAATATGAACTAGACAACTTTGAAATCGATCAATTTCAAAGTATCTCATTAAATGGAAGAACTTACCCACAAAAGATTCAACATGGGAAGATGAGTCCTTTATACATCAACATCCATAACTACTTCATCATTGAGTACACCACTTTTTGAAGGGGAGGGGCATGTTAAGCCCTTAATGATGACACATTACACCATATAGTGTGGCACATTACCCCCTATATTGTGGTGCATTACATATTATCTATGTAGGCTTGGGTCTATTAGTGGGTTTATTAATTTTTATTGTACACTTTTATCTCCTATATATAGGAAGGAGATATTCTCATTTTGGAACCATATATCATCTTGTAATGTCTTGTACATTGTGTAAGTAGGTTCCTCCCTCAAAGAGGATTGATATTTATCTCTACTATTCATCTTTTAGGTGTGGATTACTCTCTTATTGTATATTTATTCTCTTTTTATGCTATGTCTGGGATTTGGTTGCATAACAATGTAGCTCAGCTAGACTATCCCAATCAAAGGAATCAATTTGAGGGCTTGGAGAAGATTCATTCGAAGCGAATTCATATCCCCATTTTCTATAAAGTTATGAACAGACAGTGAAGAAAATATGACTATAAGACAAATAAATCTCCAAAGGAAGAGTGGGATTGATCAAAGAATGCATCGATTCAACCACTTGATGAAGGCCACTCTCCGAAGGGAGAGTGGGATTGACCACAGATTGCATTGGTTCAATCACTTGATCAACTGAATGTTGAATAGGTTGTTGGGAAACTACAGGTTGTTTAGGAACATGGAATCCTTGATACTCAGACCACAGTCTTCATACCTCTGCGATAGCAGGGCACCAATGAGTAAGGTGGTCTCCATCGTAAATATTACAAGGGAACTTAGTTTGTGTCTTGAATGGTTGGTTTTCTCAATGGTGTCAACATGAATTGCATTGGATGACTGTTTCCCCCCAACATTATTTCCAGGGGCTGGGTGGTTGGGTCCAACATGACTTGCAAAGGTTGGGTGGTTATTTCCCCCAGCATGACCTCCAGAGGTTGGGTGGTTATGTTCAACATAACTTGTAGAGGTTGAGTGTTTCTCCCCAGCATGACGTCCATAGGCTAGGTGACTGGGAACAACATGACTTGTATAGGTTGGATAGGTGTCCCCAGCATGAATTGTAGAGGTTGGGTGATTGCCCCCTTGCTTTCATTTCTTCTTCATATTCTTCCTTCTTTTACTCCTTTTAAACTGGAGGTTACTAGTATCAAAACTTTCACCACATGAGGTAGAAGGAGGAGAATAGGATATTACTGGTGAAGGGGAGACATTGTTTTGATGTGCTTAATATAAAATGATTTCTTGGGAAGCATCAAGAGAATTCATGACATCCAGAGTGGAAAACAACCAAACTGATAGCCCAAGGGTGAATCCAAGAAGATTCAAAGTGGCCATCAAGGGAACACCAACATTCCTAGTAAAAGGAAAAACACAAGAATCCCCTTACACGGTGGTCTCTTGGTTGGTGTGTGTAGGGGTACTAGCCATAGTATCTAAATTAAAAGAAATCAAAGTTTGAGATCGACTGGAAACTAACAACAAAGAAAACACACCATTAGAAGAAAGTCCTAAGTATCTAGACTGGGCACACAAGGATACCTTCCAAAGGAGATCCTGGGATGATGAGGTCCCATAACTAACCAATGAAGGGATACAAATAGTTACTTGGGATCCCGATACAATCAATTTGGGGAAAGCATTTGAATCACCAACTGCTTTTCCAAATATATGTATGGGGTTTCATCCCACATCTGCCTTGGGTAAATTGGGTTATAATGTCACCCATGTAGAGTCCTACATGTGAAGATGCTAAGGATACCAAAATCACAAAGAAATTTCGTCGGAATAGTCGCCATTCCAACTGATGCGCATGGGCAGGGTAGCTAAGCCCAAAACTCAAACAGTACCAAGAACCACACTAGGATGAAAGGTGGTACTGAGTGAGTCCCCTGGCGCACAAAAAATCTTGTGTATGCTCAACCAAGTCTACGAGGGGTATCTCCACAACTCATTATCACATGACATCGTGCTTGACTCATGTGTTAGATGACATTTCCAGTTTACTTCTTTATGAGATAGGATTTCCTGAATGAAAGGACACTATGTTTGAGTTTAAATTTTTGTGTATTTAAATATATTCCTAGCCCAAAACACTAGCTTAGACTAGTGTGTGTTGTCCCTAGAGATAAAATATTACTAATATATTTTAAATATTAACATTCTTTTTAAGGGTTGTTTATTATTCAAAGGTAGTGGTAATGAAACTAATGATGTTTTTACTTGAAATAATTAACAACATGACTAATGTGAAAGAGATTCAAAATGAAAATTTTTAGTTCTCTTTTCTTTTCAAAAGTAAATGAAAGCCACAAAAGAAAAAAACATTTTTTGTATTTTCAAAAAACAAAGATATGGAATGAACTTAATACTAAACCTTAGCCTAAATGCATATAAAGAAAATACTTATTCCTTTTTACTTTTTCTTTATAAATGTCAAATAAAAACAACCTACAAACTAGTGCATGTAGAAAATGTAAACAAAGAAAAAGGACTTCTCCTCTATAATTGCCAAAAAAACCATAAGATGCCCTAAAGTATGACTAGACCTCTCCTGGGAGGGAGACATGCATAAGGGAACAAGTCAACCACCTTGGCATAAATAAGTCAGTCATCAATACTAAAATAAATAGAGATCAGAAGGCTCCTAGGTTCAGTCCATACCTGTTAATAGAGGCTGATCAACACTTTACACAACAAGGTCATGCCAAGGAAGGAGGTGGGAGAAAGAGAAAAATACAAGCCTAAAGGCCTCACAAAGGGATTACAAGTATAGTTAAGAGAAAAATAAAGGGGAGACATGTAACGTCCCCACACCCCATAATGTAGATAAATTAAAAAAAAATCTTTAAGAACCCTTGTTCTCCTTTAGAAACATAGGGCATGGACATTAACACACTCTTCAACATTCAATCTCGGGCTTAGAAACCATTGTAACAGTCATTCCTCCCTTGACAGACCTATTATGTGACCAGAAAACCTCTTCCCCACTGAACCTCTCATTTCCTCCTTCCACCTTCCACCCTACGGAACTTGGAAACTGGAACAAAAAAAACAATATAAACATTAACCTTCCTCCCTTCCGCCTTTTTGCCTTCCGTCTGGAACTTGAAAGTAGGAACTCAAAAACCAACAGAACATTAACCTTCCACATTTCCTCCTTCCTCCTAGAACTCAAAAGTCGGAACTCAAATCCTGACATAACATTAACCTTCCACCCTTCTACCTTTCCTCATTTTTCCTGAAACTCGAAATTCAGAACTCTAAACACGACAAAAACATTGACTTTCATCTTTTCCTCCTTTTCGCCTTCCACCCAAAACTCGAAAGTAATAAATGAAAAACATGATGGAGTCCTTTGAACCTCTTTCCACCTTTCTTCCTTCCACCCAAAATGTGAAAGTCAGAAACTCAAAACAAGATGGATTCCTTCAAACTTCTTTCTGCCTTTCCTCCTTTTGCCTGAAACCTAGAAATTGGAAGCTCGAATTTTGACCTTAGCCTTTTTTCTGTACTTTCGACTTCCTCTTTCTGACCTCAAACTTCGGAAATCAGAAAGTTAACTTTTTCCTTAGAGTTTTTCTACACTTTTTCGCTTCTTCCCTTCACCTCCCGCAAGTGGATCTCAGGGTGAGGAAAACCCACATTTTTCCTTGTCTTAGCTGCACTCTTCCTCCTTCTGCCTCCCCCAGGAGTATTTTGGGGTGCAGAAAGACAACATTTCTTACCTTACCTGAATTTTTTACCATGTAACCAGGTTTCTAGCCTCCATGACCAAAAGCATAAATGTATTGAAACATACAAGGAAAATATAGATGCCAATCCAGGAACAAACATCAACAGTAAACTCTACTAAAAAATTACAAGCATTCAACATATTCATTCATTCATAAGAAAACACATTGCACAATTAATGATAACATAGATACTTATCTTGATGATGAAGTTGTCCTACAACTATCTATGTTCATGCAACATTCCACCCAACCATAGGCCACTTGTGTTAATTAATCTCTCAACATAGCTGCCACCCCTGATATGACATGAATTCCACAAGGAACTAGGGAACAATAGGCTCACACACAGCCAGATAAAAATGCACACTGTCAATCCGACCTTCAGCTAGGTTTGTCAGACTATCCATCCAAGGATTACACAAGGCCAAATGCACAATAAGACATAGTGAAACCAACATACAGCTGGGTTTCTCAGGCTCCTAATTAAATGATTCACACCTGGTCATTTGCTCTCCATGAATTAGCCAAACTAACCAACAGTTGGGTTTATCAAGCTGCTCAGTGCTAAGGCAATGGAAAGGTAGAATTTATAAGCTAGTGAGCTCAACCAAGGAGCTATGGACACCTACACTAGACCTATCCATATTGGCATTTCACACTACCTACACACCTAACACAAGGAATCATCCCCTTCTTCGCTCCATAGTTCCTTGGGATATGCCTTCCCTTCCAGTGCTCTTCATGGTGTGCATAAAATATTTTCCAACCCCTCTTGATCTGTCTATGAGGTTCCTCTCTTCACTAGGTTTATCATCCAATTATGGGGCTCTTCCACTACTAAGTATTTCAAACCAAAATAGGGATATACATCACAACAACCCGTAAGGAAACAAAACACCATAGGATTCACTCTACAACACAGAGAAAATAGGGTCTCATACCACTCTGTAGTTTAGGATAACACTCTAATCCCACAACCAGGGTTTGACAAAGTAAAATACTTGTAGAATGTGTATCAACACTCTGCTAAACCCAAAATTCTCCGCAACTATAGTTGATGAACGAAAATTCATAATCGCGAATGAGTAACTCCCAAAAATTAAGCCACAAGATGGAAGAATAATCAAAATGTTCAGTGCGATTAGGGATGATGGAACAATCACACATGCCCATGGTTCCTTGTTTCAAAATCAATAACGTGGCTTCTCGGACTGCAGACTTGCATGTTTGCATAGGCATATAATCAGACTGCCATGCCTTGCTCTACCTAAGACATTAACTGCCTCAACCAACTTCTCAAAGAAATGAATGATTGAGGATAGAGGACAAAAATGTAGCTGAGGGTTCATGGGTTCCCCCATTGAAATTTGGTCTCACCCTATTGGCTCAGGAGTTTGAATAAATCCCTTCCCTATTCCTTGTAAAATCACGCCCCTATCTCTTTCATGTTGCAGTCCCATAGCTACTTGTGGTATTTTATTAATTGCACAGTTACATGATACATCAAAATATACAGTGTCTGAATCAAAACCATAACCATAGGAATCGACCTTGATCACCTACTCACAAAACACCAAATCAATGGAAGGGAATTGGCCTTGAGCTCCTTTCCATGATTTAAATACAATATATACATCATGTACAATTTTAATACCATGGGGTCAAAACCAGGGTATTACATCCCCCCCTTACAATAGAACTATCCTCAAGGCTTGACAAAATTGAACAAAAATGGATGTGCCAATCGCATGGTGTCCTCTAGCTCTTGTGTGGCCTCTTTAGGACCGTAGTTCTCCCACTGAACCTTCACCTATCCAATGGCTTGATTCTGGAGCATTGTGACCTTCCTGTCAAGGATGTGCAATGGATCAGTTTGGAACTCTCCCTTGGGTTCCACCTGAGTCACATCCCAATTTATCACATGGTTAGGATCATGTACATATTTATTAAGCAAAGAAACATGAAATGTTGATGTATTTGTAACTTCAGAATGTATTCACTTGTATATCTTATGTATTGTACCCCGATGTTCCTATTAAGGAGTATCAATAATGTAATTGAGTCATGTCATACCCCGATGCTCCTATCAGGAGAATCAATAATGTAAACAAGTCATGTAAATTCATAGAGGGTAACCCTCCTTATTGATCAAGTGTTAAATTCCTCGTAGTTGTGGGGCACTAGGGTTGTTAGACTCTCCTAGAGAAGTCAGCCTTGGTGATTTAATGTAAGTCGGGTCATTAGTACCCTAGTTGTGGTTACTCGAGCCTACATAATTGAGTTAGGATTACTTGATCCTACATAACAGAGTCAAATATTAAGTTAATGAAAGAATATAAATAGAGAGTGAACCTCTCTATTTATTACACACACTCACTCAACTGGGGCGCATGAGTGAGAGAGGAATTGTTTTTAGAGATCATCTTTATGCTTTTGGGTTTTAATGATGCCATTGGTGCTTATTATATCTCTGAGGAAATTGCGGCGTTTTCTCCTTTATGGTTCCCCTGAGGAAAATCTTTGTCTCTTGTCTCTTGTGATTATTGTTGTGCATGTTATTCTCTCAGATAAGATCCTAGATAATATTGCTTAAATGATAAAATTATAACATGGTATCAGAGCTAACCTGAGAAGAAGACATTATGTAGCTACAGAATCTAGGGCTTATTACTTCTTGGGTCTCTCTCCACAATCCATCAACAAAAGGATGCTAGGCTAACTCTCCATTGAAGGGTGCATCTTTCTGTCGAAGCAGAATTTGATTTCGGGCATTTTCAGTTTTTGTTGTGGGAAATTAGGGATTTTCATAGAAGAGGAATTTTTGAGTGAGCTGAGCTTAGGATTTTTCTCCTCATCAAAATCAAATTTTAGAGACCAAGGTTGATATTTTTGGTTGGGTAAAACTTCGGGAAAGTCAAACCCTCGTTTGACCTCAGGCTTGAAAAATCCTAAAATACTAAAACGGGTAGTTTTGTTACATTCACTATATCTTGGGATTGAAGAAGTCTCAAGTGCTGAAATTTTCACAAACCAAATATAAAATCTTGATGTACCCTTTGCAAAAATTTTAGCCTTAGATTCGCTGTATTCGGGGAGATATGTTTCCTCCAAATCAAGGCTCCAGCCTCTTCTAGGATTCATCCCTAAACATGAAACCTAGGGAGAATTGCTATATCTTGGGCTACAAAAGTCCAAATGAAATTTCACAATATCTTCCATATAGGGCATGGACTTTAGTTTTTGTGGTAAAATTTTCATACTCTGATATTGAAACAGGGACATGTGGCAGTCTGTACAAGTTCGCTATTATGAACAGTCCTAAAATAAGTCACCTTGGGAAAAATATCATAAGTCCCAAATCGTGAAACCAATTCTGGTAAAATCTATGGTGTTGGAAAGAGGACATAAGAGGTTACCTCAGTACAAAATTTCAAACATAGAGGAGAATTAATTTCGTAGATACCACAGAAACAATATCAATAATTTATGCAGAAGAAATTGGTAAACTGGGGCTTCCTGTTCCGGGAGCTTTCCTCCACTGTGTTTAGAAAAGGAGCACATTGGACAACTCGCCTTGAAGAGGCCTATATTTATATCTAATCAGATCTAAAATATTCCAAGTTTCTGCAAAAATTAGGGTTTCTCTGACAAACCCTATATCATCCAGCTCCGGAACTACGGCATACACCTCAAATCGGTAAGATATAATCTTTTGCTATTTACAGTTGAGGTTCTCATTTCAAGATGACTAATCACACCAGCTTGATGATAAGATTGGTGAAGCTCAAAATTTCCAAGCATGGAAGTATAGGATCTCACTAGTTCTTGAAAGAAATGAATTGGAGACCTACATAAGTGGAGAGGTTCCAGTTCCATAGGGAGATGAGGCTAAAGCTTTACACAAGAAGAACTTGGTCAAGGCCAAGAAGATCATTGCTGATTCAATCAAGGATCACCTTATACCGCAAGTGTCTTCCCTAAGGACACCGAAAGAGATGTTTTGATTCCTTGACCAAGATATTTGAAGGGAAGAACATAAATAGAAAGATGAATTTGAGAAAACTGTTGAAGAATGTGAAGATCTAGAATGCAGAGACCATACAATCATAGTTTACAAGGGTCTCTCAAATCAAAGAACAACTTGAAGCAGTATAAGAAGAAGTGGAGAATGCAGAAGTTGTGATAACCACCTTAAATGGCCTCTGAGGATCATGGAATTCATTCATTCGAGGAATTTGTGCCAGAAGGAAGTGATTAATTTCAATAGACTCTGGGAAGAAGAAGAAGCTTAACTTCTAATAAGAGAAAAGAAGATGGGAGCAACTAAAGATCAAGTTCTCACGATTCAAAGAATATCCCTCAAGCAATGAGGAATATGAAGAAATCAATTCTTGAAGAACCTCTTATCCATCTTGAGCATTTGGATGAGAAATGATTCTATTATGAATAAATAAGACGATGAAGTTGAAAGAAGGAGTCTACCCACGAAACCAATAAAGATAAGTATTCAATTGTCATTTCATGATATTGTTTTGTTATGTATTTATTTATATTCAGTTGATGTATTATGCATGATAGAATGTTTGCATTAATGGCAGTATACTACTAATATGCATGTGATGGGTAAGTAGCTCATGGTGCTATAAAACTCTCCATTGCTACTTATATAGAATGAAACCTCTTTGCTGACATATTGGATTAGTGCACAATCTCAATGATGTCTTGGTAGAGATGGAGGGAATCTAGAAAAGTTTCCATGAGATATGGATGAATGTTGTATTGGCTAAAATAGTTGCATGATTATATCTTTATGCATTAGAATTTTCCATTGTGAATATGCCTTATGAAATTTTTATAACCATACAAATGCATTTGACTTGTAGGAAAGATCGTGTACAATCACCTACAAGAAAAGAAGGATGAGACTTGTTCCAAAGAAAAAGTGACAATAGTTCAAGAAATAATTCAAGATGAAGAATAAAATGACGATACTTTCAAAGAAAGAAAGAGGCCTTAGAGACACTACAGTTATGTGACACTATTAAGTGACATCATTGATGCAGAACCTTCCAGCTATGAATAAAGGGAAGGAGAGTACCAGTTCAAGAAGAATGATGTCTAGGATACAGTATCAATATCTAAAGGGAATTCCACATTGGATCTGCAAGATACAACATGTAGTAGATGGAAACATTGTGGGATACAAGGAACGATTCGTAGCATGAGGCTTCTCACAGAAAGAAGGCATAGACTACGAAGATACATTTGCATCCAGTGGGATTTGAGACACATGACAGGAAGAATCATATGTGAAAATGAAAGAAGGCCTTGTACGAGCTTAGAAGACACCCATGGGATAACACATACATGAGGAGCTTGAATATCACCTATATTGATGAAGATCTTAACCTTTGCTACAAGGTTGAAGATGAAATCCTATAGAGGATGACAAGCTCATAGATGTGCATGAGAAGAACTTTTGAAAAGGTTCAAGATAGAGTATCTTGGTATCCAGTGACCCTAGATGGATACATAGAATCTTAGTAAGCAGATGAAGCTACTTGTCACTTCGATACCAAATGTTTCAATGCATAGAGTACGGAAGGTAGAGGGAGAATGATGCTCCGCTTCAAAGGGAGTGACTGCAGAATATCTTGAGGTTCGACATGGTACAACAGGATGGATAGCTTACTGATGGCTCTAGTATTTACTGAGAGTAAAGTGGATTCCAACCTTTGCTTCAAGGTTAGAGGCAGAAGACTAGTGATGCTCCTGTTGTATGTCGATGACTTGTTTCTAACAGAAAAGTGGAACTCATCAAATTTGCAAGAAGGAGACTTGCTACCAAGTTCGATATGAAGGAATTGGGGATGATGCACTACTTTCTAGGTATGGAGGTGTGGAAAAATGCAGATGGAATATCCTTGGGACAAGGGAAACATGTAGTAGAGATCCTAAATAGGTTCAGGATGATGGATTGGAAGGCCATGACCACACCTATGGCATCGAACCTGAAGCTATTGAGTGGTGCTTCATCAGATTCGGTTGATGCTACGATGTATCATCAGATGATTGGGTCCTTGATGTACTTGAAAAATATGAGAATAGATATTTGCTTTTCCATGAACACATTGAGATAGTTCCTGACAGAGACATGTTCATTTGATTGATGCAAAGCATATTCTGATGTACTTGAAGGGTACAGTTGATTATGGGATTAAGTATAAGGAAGATCAGAAGATTAACCTGGAAGGTTATGTTGATTCATATTGGGAAGCCAGTGCCATCGATAGGAAGAGAACTTTAGGGTGCTGCTTCAGTATGGGATCAGGTGTGATCTCTTGTTTTAGTAGGAAGCAATCATGTGTGGCACTGAGTATAGCCGAAGTAGAGTATGTCGTAGCTTGTTTGGCTAGTTGTGAGGCAGTGTGGCTAAGGAAGATACTATATCATTTATTTGATCTACAGTTGGATGCTACTTGTATATATTGCAACAACCAGAGTTGTGTGAAGTTGTCTAAGAACCTGATGTTCCATGAAAATTTGAAGCATATCAAGATAAAATATCACTATATCAGGGATATGGTGCAGAGAGGATCAGTGAAGCTTCATTATGTTGCGACGGGTGAGAAGATAGCTAATGTGTTGACCAAACCATTAGCCAGAGTGAAGTTTGAGTACTTCAGGGAGAAGCTTGGTGTTCTCTAGATCGAGGTTCCCTCCAAGGGGAAGTGATGAGTCCATGTGCCTTTCTAACATGGTTGTTGGATGTGTTCCTCCCATGGTCATATGTAA
This sequence comes from Pseudotsuga menziesii, assembly GCA_001517045.1. Lineage (NCBI taxonomy): Eukaryota > Viridiplantae > Streptophyta > Pinopsida > Pinales > Pinaceae > Pseudotsuga > Pseudotsuga menziesii. The sequence continues at coordinate 367,278 of LPNX010601670.1, read as the reverse complement.
GTGCAGAGCCATTCTGATGTGACTGTAGGATGTGTTCCCACATGATCAGATGTAAGTGCAGATCCATTCTGATGTGATTACAGGATGTGTTCCCACATGATCAGATGTAAGTGCAGAGCCTTTCTTACATGGTTGTTGGATGTGTTCCTCCCATGGTAAGATATAAGTGCTGAGCCTTTCTAACATGGTTTTTGGATGTGTTCCTCCCATGGTCAGATGTGAGTACTGGGCCTTTCTAACATGGTTGTTGGATTTGTTCCTCCCATGGTCATATGTAAGTGCAGAGCCTTTCTTACATGGTTTTTGTATGTGTTCCTCCCATGGTAAGGTATAAGTGTTGAGCCTTTCTTACATGGTCGTTGGATGTGTTCCTCCCATGGTAAGATATAATTGTTGAGCCTTTCCGACATGGTTGTTGGATGTGTTCCTCCCATGGTCAGATGTGAGTGCTAGGACTTTTTGACATGGTTGTTGGATGTGAGTGCTGGGCAAGCCTTTCTGACATGGTTGTTGGATGTGTTCCTCCCATGGTCAGATATAAGTGTCGAAGAAGATGAATACCTACATGGAGGCTAGGCCTACAACCGGCATGAAAAAGGGTTGGCTCTGTAGAACTTCCAGTGACAAGAATAATTGAGAGATAGCACGAGTTGATCAAGATAGAGGTAGAATTAATGATTATGACCCAGTGATGATCCATCTTTGATGGTGATCCAGTGATGATCCAACTTTGATGATGATCTAGCTTTGATGATGATCCAGTGATGATCCAACTTTGATAATGATCCAGTGATGATACAGCTTTGATGATGATCCAGTGATGATCCAGCTTTGAAGATGATCCAGTGATAATCTAGCTTTGATGATGATCCAGTGATGATTCAACTTTAATGATGATCTAGACTTGATCCAGAGAAGAAGACTTGTGTTGATGAATTGTGTCAAGAGAATACCTTCCTAGTTAAGGAGTGTTGATGTATTTGTAACTTCGGAATATATTCACTTGTATATATTATGTATTGTACCATGATGTTCCTATTGGGAAGTATCAGTAATGTAATTGAGTCATGTCATACCCCGATGTTCCTATCAGGAGAATCAATAATGTAAACAAGTAATGTAAATTCATAGAGGGTAACCCTCCTTATTGATCAAGGGTTAAAGTCCCTACAGTTGTGGGGCACTAGGGTTGTTAGACTCTCCTAGAGAATTCGGCCATGGTGATTTAATGTAAGTCAGGTCATTAGTACCCTAGTTGTGGTTACTCGAGCCTACATAACTGAGTTAGGATTACTTGACACTACATAACAGAGTCAAATATAGTAAGTGAATGAAATAATATAAATAGAGAGTGAGCCTCTCTATTTATTACACACACTCACTCAACTAGGGCACATGAGTGAGAGAGGAATCACTGGCACAAGTGAGAGAGATCAGTTGTCGAAGATCATATTTATGTTTTTGGGTTTTATTGCTGTCATTGGTGCTTATTCTATCTCTGAGGAAGTTGTGGGGTTTTCTCCTTTATGTTTTCTTTGAGGAAAATCTGTGTCTCTTGTCTCTTTTGATTATTGTTGTGCATGTTATTCTCTTAGATAAGATCCTATATAATATTTCTTAAATGATAGAAATATAACATGAAAAACATTATGAGCTCTAGTGCTAGCAGGAAATGCAAGTCTATATGCAACTAACCCTATTCTTTCAAGCACTTCAAACGACCCACAGTATCTAGGTGACATCTCGACACAACTTATAACTTTCAAGGAACTATTCCTTGACCTCACTCTAAGGTAAACATGATCCCAAACACTGAACTCTCTGTGCACTCTATGCTTGCCTGTATATATATTTTGTCTATCTTGGGCTACTTTCAGGTTCTGCCTGATCTTTGCAACATCCTACTCGATTTCCTCGAGCAGCCCTACACCAAGCACAATCATGTTCACTGTATTATCCCAAGTCACTGGTGTCCTACACCTTCTTCCATACAAAGCTTCATATGGACTCATCCCCAAGGATGCTTTCTATCCATTATTATAGGAAAACTATACCAAGTGCAAATAATTCTCCCACTTAGTTGGTTTTTCCATTACATACATGCGGAACATGTATTCAAGAACCTGATTCACTCTCTCTATCTGAACATCAGTCTGAGGATGGTAGGCAGTGCTGAATTTCAACTTTGTCCCCAAATTTGCAGATAGACCCTTCCAAAAATTGGAATTAAACTTGGGATCCCTGTCAAAGACTATTTCCCTTATAAATCCATGCAATCTAAAATTATCCTTTATGAATATTTTTACAATGGCATCAGTCTTATACGTGGAATTAACCAGTATAAAATGTGTTGCCTTTGTCAACTTGTCCACCACAACCATGATGGAATCATGTTGTCTCCAAGTCATTTTCATTCTTGTAATAAAATCCATGGAAACAACTTCCCATTTCCATTCTGGAACTGGCAAAGGCTGCAGCAAACCTGCTGGGTGTTGATGCTCAACCTTCACCTGTTGACATTTCATGCACTTATAAATTTACTCAACAATGTCCTTTTTCATTCCTGGACAAAAATACTACTTTCTGGCTGTAGCAATTGTTTTCTAATATCCTAGGCGACCAGAATATGGAGCTTGATGGATTTCATCCATAACAACTCTGCTTAAGTTTGATACATTTGGAATATAAATTTTGTTTTTACAAGTAAGAAGTCCACCTTATTCCAATTTATATCCCTCATACTTATTTTCAAGGCCTTGCTACTGCAACTTGTCCTTTACTTGAGCATACATTTCATCCTCAGCAGTATGATCAACAATCTATTGTCTCAAATCTGACTGAAAACACCTAGAGATGCCACATGCATTTCATGCACCTTCCTACTGATTGCATCAACCGCTTTATTTTTTTCCCTTTTATGTGCTTGATTTCAAAATTAATCTCACATAAAAACTCCATCCATCTAGCTTTCCTAGTGTTTATAGTTGGTTGATCAAACAAGTATTTCAGACCACAATGGTCTTTCCTTAGCTCAAATTTCTTACCCATTAAGTAATGCCTCCACATCTTGAGAGCATGTACTATGGTTGCAAGTTCTAAATCATGAGTGGCATATTTATTCTCATGATCCTTGAACTTTCTTGACTCATAGCATACCATGTGATTGTCTTGCATAAGAATTCCTCTAAGTCCTTGACCTCATGCATCAGTACACACCACAAAATCTTTTTCTAGGTCTGCAATTTTTAGAACTGGTGCACTTGTAAGAATTTTCTTCAACTATTGGAAGCTTTCTTCACATCTTAGTGTCCATTCAACCTTTATCCCCTTATTTTGAAAAGAAGTGATTGAATTTGCAACCTTGGAGAATCCTTTAATGGACCTATTGTAGTATATTCCTACAAGTCCCATAAAAGATCTCACATCTGTCACATTTCTTGGAGTCAGCAAATTCATAATGGATTCAATATTTTTAGGGTCCACATATATTCCTTCATCTGAGATGATGTGACCCAAATAATGGATTCTATCTTTATAGAAGTCACATTTTCTCAACTTTTCATACAAATTATGCTCGCTTAACAATTGCAATGTCAGTCTCAGATGTTCTTCATGCTCTTCCTCATTCTTAGAATAAATAAGAATGTCATTAAGGAAAATAAGAACAAACTTGTCCAGATACTTACCGAAAACACTATTCATGAGACACATAAATGTAGCTAGGGCATTTGTGAGACCAAATGTACCACTACAAACTCGTAGTGTCCATACCTTGTTCTAAAGGTTGTCTTATGAATATCTTCATCCTTGATTCTTACCTGATAGTATCCAGATCTCAAGTCAATCTTGGAAAATACCTTTGCTCCTCTCATTTGATCAAAGAGGTCATCAATTTGAGGTAAAGGGTATTTATTCTTCACAACAAATTTGTTCAACTATCTGTAATCAATACACAACCTGAGCATACCATCTTTATTTTTCACAAACAGAACTGGTGCTCCCCAAGGGGACACACTTGGCTTGACATACTTATTTTCCAACAACTCTTGCAACTGCATCTTCAGCTCTAGAAATTTTGGTGTGCTCATCATGTAGGGTGTCTTACACATTGGTGCTGCTCCAAGCACAAGTTCAATTGTAAAATCTATGTCTCTTTTTGGAGGAATCCCAGGAATTTCATCAAGATAAACATCCCTGAATTCTTGCAATACAGGAAAGTCCTCCAACCTAGGAGTTTCATTTTCTGTTGCCTCCAAAACATGAGCTACATACAATCTGTAACCTTTCCTACAAAACTTCTTCAGCTGCATTGCTGAAATCTGCCTAACAGAGATCACCTTTGGAATCCCTCTTACAACCCTTGGATTTCCTTCTTCATCAATGCATTCAGAAGTCTTACTGTAACAATCAAGCTTAACTCTGTGTGCTTCCAACCAATCCATTCCAATGAGAACATCATAGGAACCAAGTGGTATAACATTCAGATATACATAAGTGACCAATCCATCCATAACCAATCGAAATTTCTCTACCACTTCGCTAACCTTTCTCTTATTCCCAGTGGCTAGTTGAACTAACCATGCTTTTCTATTCTTTAACTTCTTAAAAGCACAAATATGAACAACTCCAGGAGTAATATAACTATGAGTAGATCTAGGGTCAATGAAAATAGAAACAGATTGTTTAACAATCTTATCTTCAACTTCAACTACAATTGACTAATGATCTACCTAGCGGTCCTCTAGATCTTCATAAATTCTAGGTATAGTCCTTGCAACTTGACCCACAGTTTCATCTTCTTGAATGTTATGATATTGACTCACATTCCCATTTCGATGAGGACAGTTCATGCATAGATGGGGTCATACACATCCCCAACTTTAGAGTGGTACTCTGATCTCTCTTGGATCTCTTGGCCTATCTTCCATCACTCTAGCTGGCTGAGTTAGGCCTTGTGATGGATTCCTCTGTGGATTTCGAAAGTGAGAAGGTTTGAAACCTTTCTTCCTCTGATCAAACTTTTCATTCTTCTTATCCTTCCATGCCTTATGGATATCAGGTTTTCCTTTGTTCTGATCATAGCAATACTTAGCCTTCTTGACAGACTCTTCTAGAGTTCTAGGTTCATTAAATTCAATCCTGTCTTTGTATGACTGAGGTAGTCCACTCAAGAAATGCTGAATTTTTACTTTATCATATCTGATGTACCTGACATACCTCAACAACTCCAATAATTTATTTGCATATGATTCCATGGTTAGTTATCCCAATTTTAGCTCATGGAACTCTTTAATCTTATAATCATAGTACCTATCAGAGAGGTTCTTCTTCCTAAAATACTTCTGGAACTACTTCCACACAATCTTCTTTTCATTGATCTTCTTCACTTTCCTGAAGTTCTCCCACCATATGGATTATATTCCATTCAGATTGAATATGGAAACCTTTTCCTTCATGATTCCAGAGTAGTCTTGGACTTGAAAATACTTCTTCATCCCAAGAATCCAAGATTCAAATTCTTGACCAGTAGTTATCTCACCATTAAAGGTAGGAGGCATTTTCTCTTTGAATTTATCACATGAACTTTTCATGTAATGCCTCTTTCTCCTATTCCTATGAGATGAGGAGCTTGAACCCGCAGTGAATCCTTCAAAGTCAGATGATCCACTAAAATACCCTTTTATTCTTCTAGAATTGCTCTTACTTCCTTCTAGGTTCACGGCCCTATGCCCATAGTTCATCCTTCTTTGGATTTCCACCAAACTCTACAACATGGATACATTTAGTTGATTCTGCTCTTCCTGAGCTTTAATCATTCTCTCATCATATTGTCTGTAGATTTTCATCTCCACCCTTAGGCTTCTCATGGTGGTTACAAAATCTAGGGGAGTATCTTGAAATATTCTCCTATTAGATTTTGTCTCGGCATTTCCAACTCGAACGTTTTCCCCCATAGCATCTTCCTCGTGCTCATAGGGACTCTATGCATCATTCATGTTGTAGGTTCTAATGGCTGATCCAAAAAACAACTCTTCCAATCTGTATTTTGACTCCGCAAAAATATGTTAATAAACATCATTGTTAGCTACATAAAAATTTCAGAAATTAAATACACTGCGGGTTGCAATTTTTCAACCAATAGCTCTGAAAGCTATTCTCTTGGCCCATTCAAGCACAATGCTATAACCAAAAACTCTATTAAATTTTCAACATGACCCATTTAGGCCCTAATGTTGCAACCAGCAGCTCTGATACCAATCTGTAACGTCCCCGTACCCCATAATGTGGATAAATTAGAAATTTTGCTTCAAGAACCCTTGTTCTCCTTTTGAAACACTGGGAATAGATGTAAACACACTCTTCAACATTCATTCTTAGGCTTAGAAACCCCCATAATAGTAGTTCCTCCCTTGACATATATATTATGTGACCAGAAAACCTCTTCCACACCGAACCTGTCATTTCTTCCTTCTGCCTTCTACCCTGTGGAACTTGGAAAGAGGAACACAAAACATGACAGAAACATTAACCTTCCACCCTTCTTCCTTTCCTCCTTTCACTCGAAACTTGAAATTTGGAACTCAAAACCTGAAAAAACATTAACCTTTCTCCCTTCTACCTTTCCTCCTTCCGCCCGAAACTTGGAAGTCGGAACTCAAATCCTGACGGAACGTTAACCTTCCACCCTTCCTCCTTTCCACCTTTCACTTAGAACTTGGAAGTCAGAGCTTGAAACATGATGGAAAAATAAATTTATGCCTTTCTGACTTTACTCCTTCCACCTGGAACCCAGAAGTCAGAAACTCAAAACACGACAGAGTCCTTCAAACCTATTTTTGCCTTTCTGCTTTCCCGAAACTTGGAAGTTGGAAACTCAGAACACAACAGAGTCCTTCGAACTTCTTTCTGCCTTTCTACCTTCCAAATGGAACCCAGAAATCAGAAACTCGACTTTCGACCTTATCCTTTTTTCTTTACTTCCGACTTCTTCTCTCTGACCTTGGACTTCAGAAATCAGAAAGTTAACTTTTTCCTTGGAACGTTTCTGCACTTTTCTACTTCGCGTCCCTCCACCTCCCACAGGCAGATCCCGGGGTGCAGAAAACCCACATTCTTCCTTGTTTCGACTGCCCTCTTCTACATTTCTCCTTCTATAGGAGGGTTTCGGGGTGTGTAAACACAACATTTCTTAGCTTAGCTGCATTTTTAACCATGTAACCAAGCTTCTAGCCTCCATGACCAAATTCAGAAATGCATTAAAACATACAAGGAAAACATAGATTCAAATGTAGGAACATACATCAACAGTAAACTCTATTGAAACATTACAAGCATTCATCATATTCATTCATTCAACCATTCATTCATAAGAAAACACATTGGACAATTAAGGATAATAGAGATACTTATCTTGATGATGAAGTTGTCCTGCAACTAGCTATGTCGTTGCAACATTCCACCCAACCATAGGCTAGTTGTGTTAATAAATATCTCAGCACAACTGCCACCACCGAGATGGCATGACTTCCATAAGGAACTAGGGAACAATAGACTCACACATATCTAGATAAAAACACACATAGTCAAGCCAACCTTCAGTTGGGTTTATCAAACTGTCCAGTCAAGGATTACACACGGCCAAATGCACAAAAAGAAATAGTCAAAACAACCTACAGTTGGGTTTATTCTAAGGAAATGACTCACACCTGGTCAATTGCTCACCACGACTCATCCAAACCAACCAACAGTTGGGTTTATCAGGATGCTAAGGCAATGGAAAGGTAGAATTGCTAATCTAGTGAGCTCAACCACAGAACTATGGACACCTACACCATATCTATTTGGCTTGGAATTTCACAATACCTACACACCCAACACAAGGAAGCATCCCCTTCTCTGCTCCACAGTCCCTCGGGCTATGCCTTCCCTTCTAGTGCTCTTTAGAGTGTGCATAAAATATTTTCTAGCCCCTCTTGATCTATCTGTGAGGTTCCTCTCTTCACTAGGTTTATCATCCAATTCTGGGCCTCTTCCACTCCTAAGTCTTTCAGACCAAAATAGGGATGTACATAACAATAACCAACAATGAAACACAACAACACAAGATTCACTCTGTAACACAGAGAAAACAAGTTCTCATACCTCTCTATAGTTTAGGATAACACTGTAATCCCACAACTAGGGTTCAACAAAGGAAAATACTTGCAGAATGCGTAGCAACACTCTGCTAAAACCCAAAATGCTCTACGACTCTCGCTGATGCACAATGCATAATCATGAATGAACAACCCCTAAAAATGAATCTATGGGATGGAAGAATAATCAAAATGTTCAATGCGATTGGGATGATGGAATGGTCACAGATCCTCTCAATTGCTTTCTTCAGAAGAAAGAATGCAACTTCCCAAACTACATGTAGGTTTTCTCAAACACACAATCAGACTGCCATGCCTTTCTCTGCCCAAGGCATTAACTGCCTCAACCAAATTCTAGAAGAAATGAATGATTGAGGATAGAGGAGAAAAAGGTATCTGACGGTTCATGGGTTCCCCCATTGACATATGGTCTCACCCTATTAGCTCAATATTTTGACTAACTCCCCTCCCTATTCCTTGTGAAATCATGCCCCTATCTCTTTCATGTTGCAGTCCCATAGCTAGTTGTGGTATTTTGTTAATTGCATAGTTACATGATACATAAAAATATACAGTTTCTGACTTAGCACCATAAGTACCATAGGAATCGAATTTGATAACATATTCACAAAACACCAAATCAATGGAAGGGCCTTGGCCTTGAGCTCATTGGCATGATTTAAATACAATATATACATCATGTACAATTTTAATACCATGGGATAAAAACTGGGGTATTACAAGACACTACTTCCTAGTGGTCTTACACAGCAAAGAGACCTAGGAGGACCCCACAAACAACAATAGACCACCCCAAAAAGGTCTAAAAAAGTGAAAGAACCACTGAAATAGGGCATATGTGGGTTCCTTATGGAAAAATAGCATATGATATGCAGGTACACCACAAGAAACTCACATATTGTTCAGGGATACACTACTATGCAATGCAGCATCTGTGTATTGGTAGTCAAAGGCCCCAAAAAGGTCAACACCCACCTCAAAAAAATAGGGAAGGTTCCTAAAAAGGATTAAGGATGACTTCTAACCTGAAAGGAGGACTTAGACCTTCAAAATACACTAGAAAAACTAGACTAGGAGAAATAGATAAGGCTTCTCTAGTGGAGTTTCCAATTCATTTGTTAAGGAATTGTTCCTATAGTTGGGGTCTAGCACACCAACATACTAAGGATATACAGAATGATATACAATGCTCTGTGAGTACAAATATAAACAAGGTTTCAAGGGTTAGAAGGGTTCATAGCTGATATACTGAACGATGATCCAATCTTTCATTTATCCCTCCTCTTTCTCTCCAATCCAAGATACCTGCAAAACAACTTCAAACCTTCCTCAAACCAATTTGACCACATATAAAACAATTATAATCAAGATAATATGAAACCCTAATTCGATAAACATTAGCATCTGATCATAAAAAATAATTTGGAAAGGGAAGAACATCAAATATTTATTAATCAATGGAAGAAGTACATGATATATCTTCTCCTCATGCAAGGCACCTTGTGAAACCTTCGATTTGAATCTCCTGATTCTCTCCTCCAAGAATATTAGCCTCCAATATTTGCATCAAAGGGAGATGACATATAAGGAAAATTTAGGGGGAATGAGAGTCCTAATTTCACCAGCATAAAAATATTAAAGGCTATGTCCCCTTTCATGGACCCATATGAAGAGTTAGGGTCGAGGATGGATCAGTTACAACCAAAGAGGAAATTCAAAAACCACCCAAACCACCCAAATGTTGACAATTTTATATTTTTTTTACCACTACAGGAGTTATACATAGGTTTCCCACTGACAACTTGCATATTCAAAGTTGAAATACATAGGTTTCCTTTTAATAACTCGCATAAGGGTAAAAAAAGTCATTTTTAAGGGTATTTCCAAGAGTTTTCAGGAGTTGGTTTCTTATGGAAAGTTGTTCCTTAGTCCAATACCTTTCCAATGGTCCAATAAAGAGGTTAAATAGAGTTATAGAACTCTTGATATGGCCCTTTGATCCACATATTCCCTTTGGGTGACTGACAACAACTTTCATGAAGTGTCATCATGGAATTGTCGTCATGTGAGAAAACATGTAAATGTCATCATGGACAGAGAAGTGCCATTTTAGGGTACAACAATGTCATATAGTACAATCACTTAATTACCCCATAACCCCACCTCAACGCCTAAATCACTTATTTACCCTATATCCCCACCTCAACGCCTAAATCACTTAATTACCCTATATCCCCACCTCAACATATTAAACCCCCACACATCAATGAATGAAATTATATGCTTTTATTAAAAATAAATATTCATTAGAGAAAATTTGGGGTCTAAAATTGGCTTGATAAGAAAACGAGCCATTGATGCATAGGAATATGAGAACCAATATAATTTCACTAAAATGAGTCAACCATAATGGTTGACTTGGCATATTTGTCATAAAAAACTACTATTTTTAATTCGTATATTCAACAATTAAATGCAATCAAATGATTATATGGTAAATATATCATTATAATTCTAAAAACAAGGAGTTTATATTATACATCAGAACAATTTTGAAGTCTAAAATGGGAGCACTCGTTTTATGCAGAATGAATTTTGCATCCAATGGGTGTTCTCACTCGAAATTTGAGTAAAACTACAGGGAGATAGTTTGAAAATACAGAAAAATAAAAGTTTATCTTTTCATTCAAAATTTATAGCTATTATTTTATTATTTTCCTTAGGAAACCCATTTTAAACCTCAATTTTGTTCTAATGTATAATATAAACTCATTATTTAAGAATTATAATGATATATTTATCATATAATCATTTTATTGCATTTGATTTTTTCATTTGTTTCATATTCCCCATGTAAATCTAAAATCTATAGATAATTAATGCTGAAATTATTTATTAGTCATTTATCTTAAATAAGTAAAAACTCAAGGTGCACATTTTCACACCATTTTTATGATCAATACATATGCACCAAATTTATAACAGAAAGCTCACGTTTCTATTTGTATTACAATCTATATAGTTTGTTGAGTAAGGGTAATCTAAATAATTTACTTGAAAATTAAATTTAAGTCGAATCATGTAATAGACATAGAAAATGTGTTGAATTGCTAACCAAGGGAAACACTTTGACCATGTAGTGAACCGAAGCAAGATAAATTAATAATTTTTAATGTTTACATTGAAATATCTATGTTTAATTGAACTGGTTTTTTTTTATCCACTTTCATTATGGTAAGGTTGGTTTCCAAATAAATTCCCATGTCCCATGATATGATGCCCCATCATATATGATGCTTGTTTTCTTGACCGACGTTGGTCGTATTTTAAGTACCCAATTGGTCAAATACATAGAAACTAGTGTTTGGGAGCTCGAGAAGTATGTAAGCTGAGCACTAGAAAGGATAAGATGGACATCGTCCCGACATCCCCCCTAAACAAAAGTAAAGGTAAATGAAAAGAACAAAGTAACATCGTTTGATAAATTCCGATTGATTGTGAAGAGCCTTATTGTTACTCCAATGTAAACATTAAAAATAATCAATTTCTCTTCGTTTGGTTCACTATGGGATCAAAGTTCTTCCTTGGTTAGCAATTCATCGCATTATAAATGCATATTACATTATTCGAATTAACATTAATTTATAATTTTTTTTTGGATTACCCTTATTGAACAAACTAGATAGCTTGTAATAGGATTCATAAGAAAGTATCATTGATAAGTTGGAATTCAAGAACCAATAGAGTTTCAAGAAAAAGAGTCAACCATAATGGTTGACTTGACATATCTGTCATAAGAAAATCTACTTTCTTAATTCATCTATTCAAATTATCTCCCTGTAGTTTTACTCAAATTTTGAGTGAGACACTCATTGGATGCGGAATTAAAATCCACGTCCAACGAGTCCCACACTGTAGATTAAGTTGATTAAGTTGTCATTGATACCAACAGTGTATGGTCATTGATGGTAATTGTTGACTCCCTGATGCCCATTATGGGACCCTTGAGGGTTAGTGTTTAGTTTGTGGTTGTTTGTGTCAGTGGATCCCTTTTGACCTTGTCCAAGCCCAATCTTGAAGCCCTTGGAGGCCTTGGAACAGTGACAAAATCCCTGGTTACCCATTGAATTGGTCAAGTGCCCCTAAGTTGTATCTTGGTTCCATTTGAGTCCATTGTCGAGTCCATTACTCATGGTTGATATTTGGTTACTGGTCTTTGCGCTGCTTGCTATGTTTGTACTTGTTTTAGTCTCTTGATTGGTTGTTGGATGGATGATGTGGCTCATGTGTGTAAATTCCTTGATGTGTTGATGGTGAATCCCATTGCTTGCATTAGACGGTCTTGAGGTTGTTAAGTTCTTGTGGGTTCCTTGATTCCAAAACCTTAGATCTTGATCCTCTTGCATGTGGAGACTTAGGTCTTGGAATCCACACTTATGGTGGTATGTTGGAACTCATTCTTATGGGGTCCTTGGTGTCCTTGAAAGTTTAGGCCTTAAACCCACATATATGGTGGCATGATGACCCTTGGACATTATATGATCATTGATGGTGCATTTGGAAATGATTTGGGTCTTGGAATCCATACATATGGTGGTTTGTAAGCCCATTATTGTTGGAGCCTTTGATATGATGTAATATTTGGTCACGATTCCCTCATCACTTGGTGATGGATTAAGTCCATGGAAAGTATCTTGTTTAAATATCTATGAAACCCTTGCATGTGGTGCCTTTAGTCTTGAACCATGGTGATGTTTGGTCCTATTTGTGGTTATATGGATATTGGGATGTATATGGAGGTATAACCCATGGACATGCCTTGATATCTTGAAGAATACTTTTAAAATCTTGTAGTTGGTGGTGTGGTCTATGACACCCTCATGTGCGGGGTCTTTGATGTCTTGGACATATTGAAGAATTTAAGAGTATTAGACCAAGAATTTTAAAATAAACCCATGATAGGGGTATAGTCCTCGCCAATCCATTCTATTTATATGTGGAACATCTTCTAACTCCTTACGGTTGAAGAGATATGAATTTTTGAAGTTGGTGTACCCCACCCTTTTGGGTGAGCCGACCAAACAACAAATAATTTAATTATTTGTAATTTTGAGTTGCATGTCGACCAAAGATAATAACTTACATAAACAGCCTATATAAATAGAATATCAAACATTTCATTTGTTCATCTTTAATTCTCTCAGGAATTTCGCAACTCTTGGAGAAAAGTGCGAAATTTTGTGAAGAGAAATTTCTGGGCATCTTCACTAAAATTGACATAACTTTCTCATACAGAATTGGAATTACAAAATTATTGGATCATTGGAAATATTATTACAAGGGCTATGTGATGACATGATATAGATTTTATTTTGGTTTGTTTACTATTTCTTCATCTTATGATCTTCAAAAAGTTATGGTTCATGCTTCTAGGTTTCTCTTGTGATGGCACATGTCTCTCATGGATAGAGTTCATATCTGATCGTAGTATGTGAGCCTCTATATTGGTATATATATTTGAAGTTATTATGGAGGATATTATGATAATGTTGTGTACCTTTATTCTATGATATGATACACTTTATAATGATAATGCATGTGATAATGATGTACACTCTATGAAGTTGATGCACTCCTATACAATATGATGTACATGCATACAATAGTGTGATGATGCTCTCCTATGCATTATGATTTATACTTGACATTGATGATGCATACATGGTGCACACTGAGATGATGATGATGCATATTTAATGATGATGATGATGCATACCATATGATCGTTGGAAATATTATTACAAGGGCTATGTGATGACATGATATAGAGTTTATTTTGGTTTGTTTACTGTTTCTTCATCTTATGATCTTCAAAAAGTTATGGTTCATGCTTCTAGGTTTCTCTTGTGATGGCACATGTCTCTCACAGATATAGTTCATATTTGATCGTAGTATGTGAGCCTCTATATTGGTATATATATTTGAATTTATTATGGAGGATATTATGATAATGTTGTGTACCTTTATTCTATGATATGATACAATTTATAATGATAATGCATGTGATAGTGATGTACACTCTATGAAGTTGATGCACTCCTATACAATATGATGTACATGAATACAATAGTGTGATGATGCTCTCCTATGCATTATGATTTATACTTGACGTTGATGATGCATACATGGTGCACACTGAGATGATGATGATGCATACCATATGATCGTTGGAAATATTATTACAAGGGATATGTGATGACATGATATAGAGTTTATTTTGGTTTGTTTACTGTTTCTTCATCTTATGATCTTCAAAAAGTTATGGTTCATGCTTCTAGGTTTCTCTTGTGATGGCACATGTCTCTCATGGATAGAGTTCATATTTGATTGTAGTATGTGAGCCTCTATATTGGTATATATATTTGAAGTTATTATGGAGGATATTATGATAATGTTGTGTAACTTTATTCTATGATATCATACACTTTATAATGATAATGCATGTGATAATGATGTACACTCTATGAAGTTGATGCACTCCTATACAATATGATGTACATGCATACAATAGTGTGATGATGCTCTCCTATGCATTATGATTTATACTTGATGTTGATGATGCATACATGGTGCACACTGAGATGATGATGATGCATGCCTTATGCTAAGTGACAACAGAACATAATTACTTGTTCAGAAATTGTGTATGATGAGGTGTACAATGATGTACATGAGCAATGTATGACAATGAAATGACTTGTTTGTATACATGGATGATTTGGTAGTGATCAAAGTGTAAAGGTTATCAAAAATAGATTCAAAGCTTGGTACAGGTTGGTTCAATTGAGTAGGATTGGCTTAGATTTCCTTATGTGCAGTTGGTTTGAATCAGATTGGTTGAGTTTTATGCGAAGTTGGTTTGATGCAGATGGACAGAGTTTGGTGTGTAGTTGGTTAGACTCATATTGACTGACTTAGATGATTGATTTGTACAACGTGATTGGATAGGTTACTGGTTTAGGTGTGGTGTAGTGATGAGTTGATGAATAATGATTAGATGATGAGCAATGTGATACAAAATATAGTGATCAATTGACGAGTAGTGATCAGATGATGAGCAATGGTTAGTAGTGGCAGCGATTGTGTAGTGTGGTATCATTTGTGCAGTATAGTACAGTTGTTGATTAGTAGGTCCACAAGATCATTGTATTTGTAGTTTAGTATTTCAATGTCTATATTCTTATTTGGGTGGCAAGATGGGGCAAGGAAAGGGGGTTCTATCCTCCTTCTAGTTGTAGCCAGAGAACCAGGGAGTTGTAGCTTCCTTCAGGTTGTAGCATGTAAATCAGGGGGTTGTAGCCTCCTTCCAGTTGCAGCTATAAAATTAAAGTCTTTGTAATAAGGGGGTTGTTGCCTCCTTCCAGCTATTTCTGGAAATTTATTTTAGAAAGGATTCCGTGGTTTCCCCCCTAGGACTTGGGTTTCCATGTAAATTTTGGTGTTTTGTGTTTGATGCTATGCTTTTTATGTGATGATGATATAATGATGATAATAATGTTGATGATGATATAATGATAATGTGACAATGAATATTATTGAATAAGTTGTTGATTATTAAAAGTAAAAAGTAATAAAAGCTGTGCACACTGATTCACCCCCCCTCTCAGTGTACTTGGTGTGTCCAACAAGTGCTTCCTTAGTTAGCAATTCATCGCATTATAAATGCATATTACATTATTCGACTTAGATTTAATTTACAAATATTTTTTTTTGGATTACCCTTACTCAACAAACTATATAGCTTGTAATAGGATTCATAATAAAAAGTGTCATTGATAACTTGGAATTCAAGAACCAATAGGGTTTCAAGAAAAAGAGTCCACCATAATGGTTGACTTGGAATATTTGTCATAAAAAAATATACTTTCTTAATTCATATAGTCAACTTATCTCCCTATATTTTTACTCAAATTGTGAGTGGTACACTCGTTGGATGCAGAATTAAAATTCACATTCAATGAGTACCCAAAATGTAGACTTTTGATAGACCCCACCCCACGGAAAACGAGAAATACATAAAAAAACGTGTTATTTGAACTACATAAGGTAACACTTTTTTTTAATTTTTTTCATGGGGTGGGGTCCATCAAAATTATGTAGTGTCGGCATTTGCTAGATGCAAAATTTAATTCTGCATACAATGAGTGCTCCCACTCGAAATTTGAGTGAAACCACAGGGAGATATGTTGAAAATATGAAGAAAAATTTATTTTTCTCTCTCTTCATCTAAAATTCATAAATATTATTTTATTATTTTCCTTAAAAGACTCATTTTAAACCCCAAATTTTCTCCAATGACATCAATATCTTCCCTCGAAGGCTAGGTATACCAAGAGTGGGATTTCAAATGGTCTTGCTTGATTTGTCAACACTTCAATATAATAAAGCATATGTTATGGGATTGTTAGTTTTTATGGAAATCATGGTAGTATATTTAGGAAAAGTACTTAGTTTTTCTTTAATGGAGGGCCCATTGGTTTATGTAATTGATTGTTAGCTTTTGCGATTACTTCCAAAATGTTTATACTATGCTTGGGATTACTTCTTGTGATGTGGGGTATATAATTTGTTGGTGATCCTTGGTTGTATCGTGATGGGAATATACATTAGAGATAACTTACCCATGGATTTCTATTACTTGAATTGATTCTCGTGGAACATTTAGTAGGTTGGAGACCTTTGTGTCTTAGTAAATATTTTCATGGGTTGCACACATTAGAAGAGTGGTTATTTACCTGGAAGGACAATCCACTTGGAGGAGTATTGACCATTTAGGATCATGGTGTTGAGACCTAGGTATATTAGTGATACTTACATGATGGTTTGTGCTTAAATTGAGGATTCTTGGGTTGGGGAGTGATCATGTAGTTGTGAAGTACCCAAGGGTACTGTAATGCCCCTATTTTGAGTCCCTAATCATATGTATTCGTTATTTTATTTTTTATTATGGAAATAGGTGATGAGACTATGTTCTCTAGACATTATTGTAAATAATAAAATATATGGCTTCAACATGGACAACTAACGAGAATGGGGGGCCATGGACTCCATAGGTGAGGGGGAATGGGGAATTCCTAGTGCACTCTATACTTGATGACCACCCAAACACTTGATGATGGACACAACTTTACCCTTTTGCACCTTATGGATTTTTTGTAACTCCCTCACAAAGGTTTGGTAGGCACACTTGCACTAGTGCGTCCTATTAAGAGATTGGTGTTCCCCACTTGGAGATAATGGCTTTTCTTCACTACTCATGTAAGAGGTTTCCTATTTTTATGTTGTATATCAGTTATTAAACCTAATTGAATCCCTCTCTCACCTCCCATGACTAATTTATTCCTCCTTGTCCTACACTCCTTAGTTTTTAATAACTCCTCTCATTTTTCTATTCCTGAAAATGGAATCTATCTAAACTTAACCTCTAATTCACCCCAACTCAAGTTAAAATCCTAGAGTTATAATTCCATCCATGAATTAGAATTTCCTCGTTCAGATATAAAACCAAGTACTACCTTCCTTGGGAACAATTACTAGTTACCCCATGTTATGTGATCTATTCATGCCAATGTGAGGAATGATGTTAGGAGAGCTATGTGCATTCTGAATCAGTGTGAGTTGAGATGGTTTCAAACCATTGATATATTGTATTTTCAATTGTTGAGACAACAATAGGTCCTCACTCCCATTTCTTATATTTTCCCCATCTCATCACGTAAATCATAGGAAGAACGGTGATGTCCCGAGGGACTTGTGCAGTGAAGGGAGTCACAATTCCATTGGGTAGTGTACATGGAAAGGAAATTAGATGCTTCCAATATTGATCTTTCTTTCCAAATTTTATATTGATCTATGCCATTTCTTAAGTGTACTCTCCCATGGATTCCTTGTCCTTAGCTTAGGGGTGTCCTGTCCAAGTAAGATTTGGTTATACTCTGCCTACGGCTTAGAGAAGATAAGAAATTTGTCCTGTTGAAGTCAATTTCTCTTCAAGAAGATAAGAACCATATTATATGTTTATTCAAGTGTTTATCTATTGTGTCTATCTATGATAATGCACCCTTGGTGGATTTTATAAAATATATTTGAATAGATGCTCATTTTGTTAATGATCAGATGCAGGATTAGATGGTTTTCTACTTGGAATCTTGCTTGAAATATTTGTTTATGGATATGAAAGGTAAGTATATGTTATGACAACTTATACTCTATTTATACTTTGTATTTTATGCATAAAATATTCCCTTGGAGTTTGAGTGAACTATGATTTGGTTTGTTGATTTTTATGCTAACTTTTGGATGCAAGTTGAGTGGCTTCTCTTCGTTTTATTGCGAGCATTCTTTCTTCCTTATCTAAATTTTGATTCTTGTTTTGTACACGGAAGCCTTCACACCTAATGTAGAGAGTATATGGCTGTAGAAACAACTTCTAAACCTGATTTGATAAACACTTAATGGCTATAGATGGAAACCCCTAAACCGAAAACTGATAACACTTGCACTAGCAAACCGAGAATTGAAAATCTATTAATGTTCACATGTCAAAATCTAACTTTGTATTATTATGGTTTATTTGGTTGTTCATCACAACCCAAAAATGTGTTAATAATGTTTAGTTACATATTAAATTATAGTTTCAAGCGGGATTGCATTCATGTTTGAATTGCAAGTGCATCAGGGGGAATGATACATATTGTTTCCCACTTTTCATTTAAAAGGATGTATGATTATTTATTTGGAATTTAGGAATTTTGGCCTAGAATTATATCCCTTATGCCATAGTTCATTTACCTTGTGTTTGGAATAATTTCCTGAAAACTTTGCCCTAGAATTGCCACTGGAAATATTGGATTGGAGGTGATGTGGAATCCACTTACCAGTCGATTTGTGATTGGAGTTATGTTGTAGGATTATGGAATCATCCCTCTCCCCCTGGTTCCGAGGTCTTTAGCAGTGTGGGGGACACTATAGAGTGGTATCAAAGATTAGGTTAGAACTCTGAGATTGTTGGGCCTTCTATGATATTTTTAACTCTATATTTATGCGTTTATTATGTTAAAATATTAATGTTACAAGGATGCAGTTACAACTATGATTTACAATCTTACGTGACAACTACAATTTTATGATTACGATCAGAATTACTATTTTGTTTTATACCATTTTGCAAATTTTTACAAATTTTAAAATTATTACAATTTTTACAATCTTACAACCTTACAATTTTATGAATTTTTTCAATCTTTCAATTTGACCATCTTATAATTACAATTTAATTTACAAATTTACAAATTACAGTTAAAACTACAATTTTACAGTTTTATGACTTTCAAATTTTGTAATTACAAATTGCACTTATAATTGCAATTTTGTTACAAATCTACTACTCTACAATCACACTCACAATTTTACAATTAAGGTTACAATTACAATTTTTCAATTCAACAATCTTACAATTTGCAAAATTACCATTGCATTTACGAACACAATTTTACTACTACAATTGCAATTTCAATTACAACTACAAGTATGATTTCAACTACTTTTGCAATTAGGACTACAAATGCAATTTCAATTTGCTAATTTCCTTATTGCAATTACAATTTTAGTTTCGATATGTTCATTCTTACAAGTTACATTTATAGTATAAATTTGTTTATTGCTTATTTCAAGTACAATTAATAGCACATTATTACAAGTGTATAATCGGCTAACAATTTTTAAACAATGAGCACATTGCAGCTTTCAATATCAATTAGTGAATCAAAGAAGTTGACTTAGTAAGTGTAGCGAAGGGTAAGATACTGAAATTAGACATGGAATTTGAAGATGGACATAATCCATGCATCCTCTAAGAATTATTTTTTGTGAAAAGCCTTAAAATAGGGGAAGTAAGTACACATGGACATAATGGAATCCTTGAACCCTTAAGTATGGAATACTTAGTATAGAGTTTGAATATGGAAGTAAGAACCTCTAAAAATGATAATGAAAGGATCATACACATCCAAGATAATATCATGCATAGTTTGGAGCAGTTTCAAGGATAATGAACAAATCCAAGAAGAGATCATGAGAGGTCTATGTCATTTACAAGAAGGCCTCATAAAATGCCCTCCCCAGTTTAGAAGAAAGGGTATTCATCAAGTAGCTTGGAAATAAGTATTGAAATATCCCTAGTAATACATAATAGGTGAAGGTTTGAATGGAACAAAATAGTGGGATAACTAAGGAGAATCAGTCCTACAATCCTTGATTGAGAAACAAAGCATGGTGAAGATGCAAAATATTGGTTATTGGGACATAGGAAGCTCTTCTAGTTGCACCAATACTCATCAAACATGGAAGGAAGGGTACCCATCTACAATTTTAAAGTATAACATCCATTTGGTGGGATGATATAGTTAAGATGAAACTTAAGATATTGAGTAAGATATAGTTTCTTGGAGGAATATCAAAAAGTACTTCTATAAGGAATACCTCTCAGAGAACTACTATGCCAAGAAGATGGAAAAGTTATTTGAACTCAAGTTTGGCATCATGACCATGGAGGATTATGAGAAAAAATTCTATAACTCATGAAGTATGATGGATTCATAAAAGATGAGAAGGTGAAGATTCAGAGGTTCCTAAGTGGTCTACCAACATTCTATAGAGACAATATCCAATACGATAGACCATAATTTTTTAAGAATGTCATTTGGAAGGAAAAACATATGTATGCTATAAATAATAACAAAGGTCCATATCAAAAGGAATGGAAAGATAAGAAATTGCATAAGAAAGAGAAAAGAAAGAAAGGTTTCCAGCCTCCACCATTCAGAAACTATAATAATTCTTATCAGAGACAACCAAAGTAAAGCAAAGCTGAAGGAGGAAAGCATTCGGACACAAAGACAAAATTTCCTATTGAATGTTTCTTATGGAAATATAATCACTAATTCAATACTTTCCCACATAAGGGAATCATCATGGATAATATTGACAACATCGAAGAACACCTAACTTTTAGTGATATTACGATAAGTATTCTAAGAATCGACGCAACCCTGGATGGAAGGAAAGCTTATCATTAGTCTTGAATGATTGATGTAGCAGGTAATATTTATAATGAATCTATAGCTATTTTGATTGATTATGTATCCATCCATAGTTATATTTTACCTAACATGGATGAGAGACATTTTAAAGAAAATAAAGCTTGAGACTACAAGTCTAGTGCAATTAGCTACATGAGCCAAGAGGAAGGTAATTTTATTAGTAAGGAAGTGTCTTTTGGACAAGAATGCCTTGAAGAAATTTGTAGACATGAACATCATACCTTTTGTTTCATATGATATATTTATTTGCATGGATTGGTTGGATGCACATCACACCATACTTGACTGTCACAACAAGACTTACACTTGTCCAGATGAAGAAGGCAATCGAGTGATAGTGAGAGGTATACCTAGACCCACATCTCTAATACAAATCAAAACTCTACAACTGAAGAAGTGTTTATAGAAATTTTTCCAATTTTATGCAACTCACATGGAGGATCCAAGATAAGGAAGAGATTCAGAACTACAAGGCTACACTATTCTACAAGAATTTCCTGATGTATTTCAAGAAGTGACAAGAATGCTACCTCAAAGAGATATCTAATTCTCTATTCATTTGGTGCCGGGTGAAATTCCTTAATAGAAATAACCTTACTAGATGAGTACTCCATAGTTGAAATATTTACAGATACAGTGATAAAAGCTACTGAATAATGGTTACATAAGTCCTAGTGTGTCACCTTGGGGAGATCCTATATTGTTTTCTAAGAAGAAGGTGTTGCGTTTTGGGGTAAATAATGATGTCCTCCATGTGGTATACTGACACTTATATAAGTATAGGAAGGAGGGTAGAGTGTGAGATACACTCTTAAAATTTTCATGGATCCAATACAGGAGACATGCAGTGAGTTAAGTCACTTTTTTCCAATTACATGAAAAAGTGCAATTTTTTTAATGCAACAATATGATTTCAACACAAAAATGAAATTAGGGTTTTGGAACCCTAATTAGGTTTTGGTGACCTAATTTCTTAGTGATTTAGAAAAGGACATTGAGGGTGTAAAAATTATTCATCTTTTGTGAGTATCAGGAAATCAGAGCAACCGAGAGCATCAATTGACCAAGGATGGAGAACCATTTGATATAGATGGGGGTGTATCCTTGGGGGTAATGAGAGGAAAGAGATTTAGTGATTGAGGATTTATTTCACCCAGGAATTGAGAGAGATATTTCACTATGAATATTTAGAGACTGAAGAGAAACAATAACAACAAATGCTGGTGAGGAGGACATGAGAAGTAGCACCAATAGAACGTCACATGTGTGGGTGACAAAAAGTAGTTCTTGACACATGTGAGAGGATGAGAGGACACGAAGAGATGAGGGTCCTTCATTAGTGATTGATGAGAGGCATTCAAGGTTCATTCAAAGTCAAAATGAAGACAAAACAACTGGGACGTGGTTTTTAGGAGTAGGGACACAATCGTATTGATGGGGGAACGTTTTCAGTGTTTGAAGACTTTGATATTCTTTCAAAGTAGATCAGAGTAGAGATGGAGTGTTGAGAAATGATTATTTAGATATTATATGAAATGTAAAGCTTCTAAATATTGGTAGAGTTCAGTTGATATTTCCAGCGTGTGGGTGTACTACTAGGGCGCACTTTCTAAGAGCAACAGTTGCAGCAACATCATATGTAGGGATTTGTCCCTCCAGGTTCATTTATTTTTTATCTAACTAATATTGTACTTATTCTTCATTATAGTTTCTTTGGGATCGAGAGAGAATAAATTTCCTCTATAGATTGTTTTCCCAAGTTGGGTTTCCAAGATAAATTCTGATTCATTTGTGTGATTTCTAGTTTATGAGTTCTATGGATGTTCATGTGCTGCAAATGATAATTTAGATAGAAGTGTATTTCATCTAATATTAGTGAATATTGTGGTCATGCTGAATATATGACTTCCCATAGTGAGTGGATACCTCTCATAAAATTTATAGAAATATGGAACTCTAATAATTTGTATATATTACAGACAACTGAACAAAGGAAATATAAAAAAAAGTATCCTTTTCCAAGGATTAATGGCTTGTTCGATCAACTGAGAGGATCCAAAGTGTACTCAAAGATAAATCTGAGATCGAGATATCACTAAGTGAGAGTCAAGAATGAATACATTGGTAAGAAAACATTCAGGACCAAGTATAGTCATTGTGAGTTCATAGTGATACCTTTTGGATTGACAAATGCACTAGCAAGATTCATGTGTGTGATGAATGGAGTTTTTAGTAGTACTTGAATAAGTTTGTAATTGTGTTCTTGGATGATATTCTCATTTATTCCAAGACAAAATAAGAACATGAAGAGAAACTAATATTTGTGATACAAGTACTTAGAGAGCATCAATTGTATGCTAATCTAAGTGTTCATTCTATCATAATACAATCCACTACTTGGGGCACATCATATCAAAAGAAGGAATATCGGTGGACCCTAATAACATAAGGGATATAATTGATTTCTAAGCACCAAATAATGTCTCAGGAGTAATATCTTTCATGGGATTAGCTATATACTACCAAATATTCATCAAGAGTTTCTTGAAGTTAGCTCATACCATCACATCTTTGTAAGGAAGAGTGTGAAGTTTGAATAGACTTCCAAGTGTGAAAGCAGTTTTCAAAGACTCAATAACATGCTTACTAGTACACCGGTTTTGAAGATTGCATATCCTAATGAAATATTTGTGGTGTGCACAAATGAATGTAAGCAGGGATTTAGTGCAGTATTGACTCATGATTTCCATTTCATCAGTTACGAATCTAGGAAGTTGAAACATCATGAAAAGAATTATGCCACCCATGATATGGAGCTTGCAGCTATCATTCATGCCTTGAATGTATGGATGAACTATTTGAAGGGAAATAAGTTTGAGTTTAGGACTTATCATGCTGGTTTGAAATATATGTTTGAGAAACCTACTCTAAATGTGATGCAAAGAAGGTGGATGGAATTGCTATGTGAGTATGAATTTAATATTAAGCACATTAAAGACAAGGAGAATAAGGAAGTTGATGCCGTCATAAAGAATATACATGTGATGCATGTATGAACTATAAGTACTAGCAAATCATATATGAAGGATAATATCATTAAATAAAATGCTACGAATGAGAATTACCAGTAGGTAAGAGATGATTGCAACACAAGAAAGTACTGAAGAAGTTTTATAAGTACATGATGGAAGAGAATTGAATCTTGATGCATAAGGACATAGTTTATGTGTCAAAATATAGAGATATAAGGAATATGGTTCTAACGCATATTCATAATATACCTTATGTGGGACACTGACGTTATCAAAAAATGGTATCATCTATGAGGAAGCAGTACTATTGGTCCAGAATGAAGAATGATGTAGAGTACATAAATATATGCATGGACAACCAACTAGTTTGTTGCATCCACTACCAATACCTGAATGGAAGTGGGATGTAGAGACGATGGATTTCAACAAAAATTTGCCTAGGACAAAACTAAAATATGATGCCATCATGGCGGTCATCGATAAGTTGAATAAAGTTGCACATTTTATTCCAGAGAAGACAACCCATATGATAACAAACATTGCAGACATATTTGTGAAAGAGTTTTCCATACTACATGGAATTCCAAAAGATATTATGTCACACAAGGATGCAAAATTTACTTCTAGCTTTTGGAAGAGATTGTGCAAATGAATTGACACAAATTTGAATATGAGTACAACATACCATCCTCAGATAGATGGTCAAAGAAAGAGTCAATCAGGTGATCGAAGATATGTTGATAATGTATGTGATGGATAAACCATCAAAGAGGGAGGATTATTTATGATTGGTATAATTTTCCTGCAATAATGGGTATCATGCCTCTCTAAAGATGAGCCCCGTTGATGCATTATATGGGAGGAAGTGAAATACCCCAATCAGTTGGGATAATCCAACATACAGAATCATCATTGGATTTGAACTTCTAAAGTATATGGAAGATCATATGGTTATAATTAAGTAGAATCTAAAAGCATCTCAAGACAGGCAGAAGAGTTATGTAGATAAGAGTAGAAATAACAAGAATATTAAAGTTGGAGATCCTGTCTTCTTGAAATTTAGACCCAAAAAGAGTTCCTTAAACTTAGGAAAATATTCCAAGCTAGCTGATAAATATTGTTGACCTTTTGAGATCCTATCTAGGATAGGTCCCATTACATATGAGCTTGAATTTCTTTCTTCCATAAAAGTGCATAATTTATTTCATGTATCTTTGTTGAAAAATTATGTATCTTATGTCGATCATGTGATTGATTGGAATTCTATCCACGTGGAAAAAAAATGGGATTTCTTGGTACAACCAGTTGCCATTATTGGAATAAAGGTAATGTTGCTTTGAAATCGATAAATCAAGAAGGTAAAGGTTCAATGGGTCCATTACAGTCTTGTTGATGCTACTTGGGAGCTGGAAGATGTTATGAGGGAGGAATACCCTCATATATTTTGAAATTTTGTAAAGGCATGTATGTAATAAATATGCATAAAGGATGATGCATTTTTTTAAGGGGAAGGGAGATGTAATGCCCCAATTTTGAGACCCTGATCATAATTACTTGTTTTTTTATTTGTTTTTATGGCACTAGGTGTTGATAATATGGTATTTAGACATCATTATAAATAAATAAAATATTTATATTCAACACGGAAAACTGACGAGAATGGGGGGTCATGGAATCCATAGGTCAAGGGGAATGGAGACTTCCTGAGGAAATATAGACGTGATGACCACCCAAACACTTGATGATGGACCCAAATTTACCCTTTCATACCTTATGTATGTTTTTTAACTCCCTCATGAAGGTTTGGTAGCTCCACTTGCACTAGTGCCCCGACTTGAGTGATTGGTGGGCTTCACTTGGAGATAGTGCCATTGCTACCATACTCATGGGAGAGGTTTTCTATTTTTAAGTTGAAGGTAATTTATAAAACCCAATTGAATCCCTCTCTCACATCCCATGACCAATCTTTTTCTCCTCAGCCTCCACTTCTCATTTTTAGTAACTTCTCTCAGTTTGCTATTCTTGAAAAAATGCAATCTATCTCAATTTAACCTCTACTTCACCCCAAATAAATTTAATCTCCTAGAGTTCAATTTTTATCCATGAATTCAAATTTCCTCCTTCAATTATAAAACAAAGTGCTACCTTACTTGGGAACAATTACTAGTTACCTCATGTTATGTGATTTATCCATGCCAGTGTGAGGAATGATGTTATGAGAGTGTTGGCCTATTTTTCTGACCTAGGCCAACAAGGAGATTAATCCCACACAAGCAGCTTAAAGCAGCTCCCGGTGTGTTTGGGATAGCAAAATCTCGCAGGTTATGGTCCTGCTACCAACTGAATTTTTCTCTTAAGGAGAAACTAAGATTCAGTAAAAATCTATCCTAATGTTATTTCTATCTAAATAAACCCTGAAATTAGTTCTCTACTACCTAAGTTATCCTATAATTGCTTTCTTAAGGAAAGTCTTTGATTTTTGAAGATTTTATATTTAATATTCTAAATATAAAAGACTATTAAAATTATTCTAAAATTTACACAAATTCTATTTAACAACTGTTAAATATAAACTATACTATAATAACACTAACTAAACTATCCTATCCCAGCTGAGAGCAATTTGAATATTATATTAATTATTAATTAATATAATGATGAACAAAAAGATATAGGAGTAAGATTTAAATGAAAATATTTAAACCATCCACACTAAATCATTCTGTTATAAAATACCTTGACAGAGAAATTGAAATAAGCAATTACTTCAAATTTTCCTGAAATGTTTAATTAATTAACAACTAATAAACAACATCAGATATTTGAATAAAAGATAATGTTCAAAATGAAATCATCGCAAAAATACAAATGAGATCAAACAGACATAAATATATATATCATTATATCTTGAATTTTCAATAAAACACTGATTAATTCAACTATAATAACATACTAATTCAAATAACAATATTGTGTTGACAAAGTGTAATATCACATAATGAGTACAAGCATAACGAAGTATACGGCATCAATATTATAAGCAGAAGATTATATACTGAAATATAAAAAAGAGTATCCAAAATAATACCGATCAACGATATCAGTCTGAAAATTTACAGTAACATTCCACCTCTGAAGATAAAACCTCAGTCAGGAACCAAACTAGTACCAAAATAAAATTTCAATGATGTCTCTCTTCTGTCACTCCATCCCCTTTTTTGCATAAAAATTACTAGTTTATATAATCCTACTAGTCTTTCGATTCAGTTTTTTTCATAAATGCTGTATGCAATACTATAAGAGTCCTATCACTATTAAAGTGCATCGAATCTCTTCAACAGACACTTGTCACTATGGGATAACAATAATAAAAAATGACTAGCCTGAAACATCTGCTGATTTAAAGGAACTGGCACATTCATGGCTATGTCAAAATTCCAATCTTCAAGAAGCATCAATGTCTTCCAACTGAAATCCAGAATATTCTGTATTTGTTGAGGATAGTAATACCATGTCCACCTGTTTAAACAAACATGAGAATCTTATTAAAAATCAATTTTAATAGAAATAACAAAAGAACAATAAATTATGTGCGTGCCTGTAAAATCTACGATTTTGCAGGCATGCAAATTTTTTTTTATTACCTATTGACAGAGAGATAAACCATATAACTGAAAATAGAAACAATCATCAGGTTCTACTTTGTAAATTGATCACTCTTCTGGCTTCAGAGAGTTTGGCTTTGAGCTTGATGATTACTAGCTTCTGTTGTTCTACTTGTTCGAGCAAGTGTTGGTTTGTATCTATCATTGATTTTTTTGCTTTCTTGTATTGGTTCTTCTTGATGTTCATCTCCTTCCATCAGTTAATCCAGTTTAATAAATATTCCCTGAATGTCTTATTTTCCACCTCTTTCAAGGCTGCGTTAGCTTGACACTCTTTTAGTTCATTTTTCAATTCTACAATTTTAGTCTCGTATACCCTGTCAAGGACCTGTTGGAGAGTTTCTTCCTCCCTGTCATGACACGAATCATCTGCTTGAGAAGAATCAATATTTTCTATATCTTGACCAGGTGATGGAAAGCTCATAAAAGATGGCTCGGGGCCCGAACCGTAAGCGTCCATACATGATGGAGCAGCTTCAAACTTACCTGACTCTGTAATGTCTTTAGCCAATTTTTCATGATTATTCTCTATAAGAGTAGGTTCATCCATATGCGTGGTTTTAGGACCCAATAATGGAACATCATCCTCAAGATGGACAATCACTGGCTGAGTACTCTGTTGAGTGGCCGTAAGAATAGAGGCTATAGGTGTATTATTCATACTTCTAGTAATTCTTCTTGTATGAACAAACACAAGACCGTTTGATTCAAAACCCCCTTTGTCACAACATACCTGCACTAACTGCTCTATTTTACGCATGGACTCATCACCATGTTATCGAGGAGTATATAGTTCAGAGGGGTTTTCATAATTAACAGCATCAACATCTTCATTTTTGGTTAATTTTCCCTCTGCCTTTGTAGGTTTACTAAAGCACTTGTCAGATAGGGATTGGTCCAAGGTTGTCTCAACGTAATAGGGAGCTACATTCATGACCCCATCATCACCGATACAAGTATTTATAGGCGGATGTGCTTCCTGAAGCTCTTTATCCTTTGATTCAGATTTATGAACGTCATCAACTTCAGATTTTACTGTAGCCTTGCGTTTCCTACGGGTTTTTGGGGGAGGGTTTGGCCAATATTGAGTTGGCCCTAATTGACATTTAATCAAAAACTCATTCCAAGATTTACAATTAAGAGACAGTTGATGCTGAATTAAAATTTTGACTAGACCATGATGGAACAAACTTCTATCAGGATTACCAATGGTAGTTTG
The DNA here is from genome assembly GCA_001517045.1 of Pseudotsuga menziesii. Classification (NCBI taxonomy): domain Eukaryota; kingdom Viridiplantae; phylum Streptophyta; class Pinopsida; order Pinales; family Pinaceae; genus Pseudotsuga; species Pseudotsuga menziesii. The sequence goes on along the minus strand of LPNX010601670.1, from coordinate 338,046 downwards.
AACCGAATGCGCCATTTTCTTCAGACTTTGCAATAGGTAAAATGGAAGATTAATCTTAAATCCTTTTAATGCTAACAGTAGTCGCAAATGATAATAATGCAGATGAGAGAATCGTTCATCACATGATATGTACCTGACCAAGATCTCATAGAATGCTTGCCATTTTGGCTTTAGAAACTTAACCGAAACCCCAATCTTTAGTTTTGCACTGGCCGATAAAGGCAACAGCAAGGACTGGAATTTCTTCTTATTCACTTTCCCACCTTTAAACCATGGCTCTCCAGTTTGGGGAAGCTTCATAGCTTCTGCAATTTTATCTTCATTAATGATAAACTTGAAATCTCCAATCTGAGCTACGTTTTCTTTAAAACTCAAAGCAAACTGTTTAGTAACCTCCACATTATGGCCACTAAAACACCTGAAGAACTGACCCCATCCAATTTTTTCAAATAACAGAGCATCTTTCTCATCGGCTTCAACAAGCTCTGGTCTTGAAATTTCAAATCGACTAAGTGGAGCCATAGCTCCCTCACTACTACTCTGGTTATGAATTGAAATGAATGAAGTCGTGAAGATGGAAGGAATAGGCACCCAGGTATAAGAAATTACACAAAATGTCAAATCCTCACATGCTTCATACCTGACAAAGATGAGAACTCCAACTTTGGCCATTTTAACCAAATTTGGAGATGATGAACACTACAGCCAATGTTTTCGCTATGATAAATGAATGGACTAATCATGACTAACTGAAATGCTTCAGAAAGAAGAATGCAAAGGATATTTCAATATCTAACTAGTCCTTCATATCAGAAATAATTTGATTCAGGGTTTACAAATCAAAATATTTATGACATTAAATATGGAATGATGATCTCGTACAGCATCATGAAATGGAATGCTTATTCGTCATATGTAACATTAAATTCTACTGATACGATTCCATTATTACCAAGGGG
>LPNX010601670.1:283677-327737 GCA_001517045.1 Pseudotsuga menziesii | reverse complement strand
CTTGAGCTTCAACAGCTTTCCATCTTTGTATCCAGTCATGATGACTTGGTTGTCAGAGGACTTTCTTATTTCAACTATTCCATCAAACATGTGGATGGAATGGACTTGCTATCGAATTTCCACCATGGACAGCAGGCTTCTCTGCAACTCAGGAAGATAGAGAACGTTCTTCAACAAGAAATCAGGGAATCCAGGCATCTTCAGATGAATGGTGCCCATTCCCTTTGGTTTAATACTTGACTTATCTGCAAAGTAAACTATGCCATCTATTGATTCATCAAGTTCTTCAAAACAATCTTTTCTGAATGTCATGTGTGATGTTGCACCAGTATCAAGCAACCAACAATCTTTGTAAGATGAAAGAGAAGTCATTTCATTAAATCCAAGATTACAATGTGCAACAATACAAGAATCAAAAAATTTACTAGCATCTTGGTCATCTTTCTTCTGGTTGTGCTTGTCTTTGATTGAGTCCCATGAAGCCCAACACTGATCTGATGTGTGCCTCGTCTTTCCGCAACACTTGCACTGCAAGTCTGATCTTTTGTTTCTGCCCCCTCTACCTCTGAAATTTCTCCTTCCTTGTCCTCTCTCTTTGCCGCAATCTCCCTTGAAAGGGTCTTTGGATTGGTCTTTGCTGGCAAGGGCAGCACCAATACTAGATGCCAAAGAGTGCATCTTTACAACTGTTAGTGTAATTTACAATAATAAACTTGATATGACAAAGAGAAAAACAATAACCTTGCAGGTCTACAGTCTCTGCCAAGGTGTGCAATGCAACTTCAGGTTTTAAAGAGATACAATAATAGTATCGCAGCTTCAATTCGCAGTAATTTCAGAGAGAAGAAATTCAGTACAGGGTCTTCCAAAAGGCAGCAATGAAAATGGTGAAACCAGCAAAAAGGATAACAACTTTCAATATATACTCAGCTCCAAAACTGTAGCATATATTATTTCAATATACTCAGCTTCACAACTCAGTGATATCAATCACGAGAGGAATTAGGGCACAAATTAGGGTTTTTTTTGTGCACTTCCAATTGTCACAGGCAATACATAAAAATATTATGCAGCTCTTCAATGCAGCATGTAAATTCAATATATACCTCAAATTATAAAGCTGGTCTCACTTGCTTACAACGCTCCTTCAGTAGCATACAACTCGGCCTTCAATAGGTTTTCAGCAGTCTAGGTTTACAAAGCTCAAAACACCAGCAACATATAAAAGTTTCCAAGCAGCTTCAATTTTTATATCAACCAGAAGATTTAATTATTCTTTCAAGGCAGCCTTCAAGTAGAATGCAGCTTTCAAAATAGTCGCCAGACTCTCTTCAACGCAGCCACCAGTAAACAGTCTCCACGCTCAACGCAGTCTCACCAATCCTACCTCATTTATCAATAGGCAATCTCCAATATAATAGTGAGCAGTCTTCATAAAAAAATCAGTCTTAGGGTTTGTGCATTCCCCAAAAAAAAAACATCATCTCCAATACAAGATGCAGTCCATGCTCAACATATGTTAGTGAAAGCAAATCAGTCACGTAGATATAAAATCAACACAGTAAAAATATATGAGTCACAATATAGTGTAACAGGTCGCATTCTTCAGGTTTGGTATCATTCTTCAGGTCGCATTCTACAGGTTCTCCACGTAGTATGTAAAACGCAGTATATTATCTCCACGCTCAGCCTCTGGCAGGGTATACAGGCTCATCAACGCAGTATATTATTCTACAGGCAGAACAATATAGTATATCTTCTCCACGCAGCCTCTGGCAGGGTATACAGGCTCATCAACGCAGTATATTATTCTACAGGCAGAACAATATAGTATATCTTCTCCACGCAGCCTCTGGCAGGGTATACAGGATCACGCAGGCAGTCTCCCACCGCACAATCTCTCCACGTAGCGTACAGGCTTCACATCTCTCGCAGGCAGCAATATATCAGTCTTCAATACTTCAGTTTTCACGCAGGTACTGATAGGTATTTAGTACTGGATTTATTTTGTTGCGCACATAAACAAAATGGTAACCACGAGTTCCAAAGACAGAGAGAGCGAGAATGTCCTCCAACGCAGCCTTCAACAGGCCTTCAACGCAGTATATAAGATATTCATTTTCTGTTCTACGAGGTGGAGGAGTTACACAACGCAATCTCCATGCTGGTAATAACTCCACGCAGGTTGAAAACCATACAGTTACACAGTTACACAACGCAATCTCCACGCTGGTAATAACTCCACGCAGGTTGAAAACCATACAGTTACACAGTTACACAACCTACACGCTGGTAATATATTAAGCTTTCACACGGCAGGCACACCCTTCACGATGGCAGTCACTTTATTAGGTAAAAAAAAGGATTAGGGTTTATGCGGTCTCTCAATGCATCAATATGCAGTCTCTCAACGCAGTGGTGAGATATCAGTTAAACACAGTCTCAAACTTCAGCACATTCTCCAACAATATGGACTGGCGCAGATCGCAGTCTCTTAGGGTTTATGACAATGGACTGGTAAAACATCTCAATAATGCATGCACGCAGAGAATATGCCAGACTAGCACATTCTAGACTGCGGGCAGAAATTTTTGAAACGTCTCCTGGCAAGAAGACGCAGAGGGCATATGCCAGAGCTGAACCGGCAGAGGAAGCAGGAGAATGGCAGGCAGACTAGCAAGCAGGAGTTATGGAGCTTGGCTCTGATACCACTTGTTAGGTATAACTCCCAATTGATTATTCTATTCATGGATAAGCATTCATTTATACATTCATGTGACGGTTTGTTTAACCTTCCGTCCAGCCTTTTCGGCTTCCAACTATTCCTATTTATTTATTTACAATATTATAATCCCTAACGGATTATATTCTAACAGATTCAAGAGCATCAAGGAATATGGCCTCTATCAGGGAGTTCTTAAATTCCATGTATTCGAATAGTGGCCCAACTTTTTGAATGAGTGAGGAATCTGAGATCTAGTCCAAGGGAGTTGGAAGGATTGAACTTAACAATGGATATTTCAATCATTTCCTCTATGTACCAGACTTAGTAGCAAACCTGATGTCAGTATACCAAATGAAACATACTGGAGAATCCAATATATTAACATTTACTCCATATGAATTTGAGATAGAAGAAATATCCTCCAACAAAGTTGTGGCATTGGGGTATGCAGATTACCAAGCTAGGATGTATAAGTTCTCCAAATTTCTTCCCAATTCCAGTGGGAAAGCACTTCTGTCTCATGCCAATGAAACCTCCAGGCTATGGCATGCGATATTTGGCCATAAGAACTAAAAATACCTTCAAGCACTAAAAAATGATGACATGGTGGAAGGGCTTCCTCCTATCAAATATTCCAATGGTGCATGCATTGGTTGTGTGGTGGGAAAGCATCCAGGGTGCAACTATGAGAAGGGGAAGGAAAGGAGAGCTACACAAAAACTTGGATTTTTGCATTCAAATCTCATTGGTCCTCTTCCCACTCCCTCCTATGTACGATTAAGGTATGTTCTCACTTTCATAGATTATTTCTTAATGTTCTATTGGGTATACTTCCTTAAGGTAAAATATGAAGTCTTTGAGACTCTGAATATTTGGAAGGCCCTGGTTGAGAATCAAAGTGGGAATAAGATTAAAATTATTAAGAATTATAATGGTAAAGATTATGTGAATAAAAATTTACAGAACCTATGTGAGGAACGTGGCATCCACATGTAGCATTCAGTCCCCTACACACCACAACAAATAGGTGTGGCAGAGAGGAAAAATAGGGCTCTCAAGGACATGGATACATGCATGATTGAGGCTAAGGCTTTGAGTCCTAATCTATGGGATGAATCCATTAATTGTGTTGCATATATTCATAACAGATATTTACACAAATTAGTGAAATGGAAAACACCTTATGAGTCTTGGTTTGGTCACAAACCAAATATCTCACATTTCAGTATTTTTGGCTCAAGGGCATGGGATCGAATTCCATCAGAAAAGAGGAAGGAATTTCATCCACAGAGAAAAGAATGCATAATAGTGGGTTATGGTGAAGACACAAAGTGATAAAATCTCTTTGATACATCCACACACAAAAATTTCATTGAAATAACTGTGCAATTCAAATAGGAAATTATACCACATTTTGAACTAGCACCAGGGGAATGCTCTTCTCCTCAACACCATGATGATGTAAGTGATGATTCAAACTCTATTTTTTATGATATTTATGATAATGATTTGGATGAATATGATGTTTCTGTACATGAATCATACTCAAGGGGTGGGAAGAGAAAACCAGACAAGCTGCTAGGGATTTAGCAGACAATCCTCTAGATCCTAGGAAGACAAGGTTACAATTTCACAATGCTTCTTATGAAAGTGAAGTTTCCATTGCTGATAATTTATATATGATTGTTGGATCTGACACAAATTCATATTAGGAATCATATCATGACCCAATATGGAAATCAACCATGCAATATGAATTCAATTCTCTACAAGAGAATGAGACTTGGGAATTGGTTCCCTTGCCTCCCAAGAGGAAGCTTGTGTAATGCAAATGAGTATATAGGACCAAGTTTTCTGCTTATGGTTATAATATTAAATATAATTCCATGTTGGTTTCAAAATTATTTTCTCAAGTCCAAGGAGTGGACTATACATATACCTTTGCACCGGTTGCAAAGATGGATTCAATCAAGCTAGTTTTAGCCATTGCTGCTAGTAAATGCTGAGAGGTTCACCACATGGATGTCAAAATTGAATTCCTTCATGTTGATATATAGGAATAGATATAAATGTAGAAACATTAAGGTTTCCAATAGGATCCTTCCCTTTTTTTCAAGTTGAATAAGTCACTCTATGGCCTTAAGCAAGCCCCAAGGGCTTGGTATGCCAAAATGGGCAATTTTTTGCTATCAATTGGATTTGTTGGATGCAAATCATATAATAATTTTTATTTGCAGAATTTTAGTAATGTATTGCAGGTAATTATACTGTATTTTTATGACCTTTTGATTACAGGTAACTGCACTAAATAAATTAGATCAATTAAAGCATCTTTACACAGTGAATTTGCAATGGCTAATCTAGGATTGCTAAAACAATTTCTTGGCTTGGAAATTGAGAAATATGAAAGAGGCATCATGATCAGCCAAAAAAATTATTCTTCAGATATGATATTAAATTTTAATATGGATGAATGTAAGGTGTTAGCACTCAGAATGTACCCAGGTTGTAAAAGGTATACTCAAAGGTAATAGCAAAACCACTTTAGGAAGAAACTGGTATTTTCTTCCAGAGAGGGATCTCTCAATAAAGATTTAACAAGACCAGATTTAAAACAGCATTCACAGATTTATGTATTTGGCTGAAACAATAACATAACCATTGGGCATGGAGTCATATACAATACAAAGATACCACAAAGACATATACATGATATTCATCAAAGGCAAGGTAATCATATCATCACAATCATTCAAATTGATTCTGGTGGAACAGAAGAGATGAAGAAACAACCCATTAATATAGAGCATCAACAAGGATGAGTTCTATATCAACTTTAGCAGAAAAATTCATATAATATCTGAAATGATAACCAGAGCATAAATACATGAATTCTGATCATCTAACGCTATATTCCAAATACGAGGAAGAAACAAAATGGACTGTTACACAAAGAAGGTACAATCACATAAAAGAAAGAAGCACAGATTGTAATATCAACGACACATGAATCTCTGACAAAAATATCATGCATTCACTTTGTTATTTCAAAAACAGATATATTCTCCAAAATTATTCACGGCCCGATGGGTTCCAACCCCCATCTCTTAAAAAAGATGCATATTTATACATAAAATGATCGGTGCTCCAACAAGAAGATCAATAACAGAATGATCGGCTTAATTTAGAGTTTGTAACTAAATTCCTAACCCCTCGGAAGTTTGTTACAACTCCAATCCTAACAGACCACAAAGTATGAATCAACTTGACAACAAACTTTGTCCCATCAGCTCCATATCTTTGCCCCATCAACTCCACGTCTTTTCCCCATCAGCTCCACGTCTTTGCCACATCAGCTCCACGTCTTTGCCCCATCATCTCCTCACTGCATGACACCTGTTCTTAAGGATGGAGAATATACTTTGTCTTGCCAAACCGCTCCACAGCTTTCCACTACTCCGAACTTGGGGTGTCACACTCCATCATTTCTCGAATAGCTACCTCGAGCTCCATATATGCTTCATAGGACTTTCTGGGCAATCTGCTCCTGATGATAGCGAACTTCTGCAGAATCTCGAAATCCTCTGTGAGCATATCCACGATGGTCTTCCCTGTCAGGTTTTTCTCCAAATCATTGAATTTGGTGTGATCCATGCGGCACTGAACAAGCAGGTTATGATAATTTTCTTGTGAGAACATGCGCCCTTCTCCATCCCAGAAAGAAGGAAATCCGTCCTTGAACAGTTCTTTAAACTCCTGTTTAAAACTATTTACCTGCAGCAACAATCCTTCTGACTTATCATGGACTGTTTTGATTAAGTGATGCTTATGGATGATTTTCTTTGCCCACATCACTATTGACACTCTGTCCTTTATGCCCAATTCCTGCAACTTCTGATATGATAATGAGTTTAGAAAATTTAATGTGTTCTGAGCCATAACAAGGGGTCTTTTCTCCATATGTTCGTTAACCAGTGTCAACCTCTGGTGGGCCAGATTTATCATTATATTCAAATCATCAATGAAATTTAAATAGTTCCTGAACTTGGTAATCTCGATACACAAGGTATCCCGAATGATGTGTTTTTCCCCCTGAAGAGGGCCTTTGCCAATGCATTTTTCTTTTAGCTCATTAAATTTCTTCTGTAATTGATTCCTCTCTTGCAGTATTTGTTTCTTGATTTCACTTACTCTAGCCAATTCAGCTTTCATCTTCTCATTCTCTGCTTTCAAATCTTTGATTGCTTCTTCCTTCAAACTCACCTGGGACATTGGTACTAAGAAATCATCAGTAGAGAAATCATCTAAAGGCTTCTGGATATTTACAATAGACAGGTCCTCGCCGGTGGGAGTCTGGCCCATAAACTCTTCCATAATCTCCTTCTCTTCATTCTGATCTTTTTTCATCAAGGAGATTTGGGATAACAGTTCCTCCCTTTCGGCTTCCCACTTCTCTTTTTCTTCTTGTAGCTCTCCTGCTCTTCCTTTGTATTCCATCATCTGCTGATGGAATTTATCCTTTTCTTCTTGGAGGGCTAGCAACTCAGATGACTGAACATGTTCAGTACCTGGGATCTTCAGTTTCTTCTTCAGGACCTGGAGCGCATTATCCTTTTCCTCTAACAACCTTTTGACCGCCTGTGTACTGTCTGAACTAGCAATGTCTGTCTGCAGCTTCTTAATCTGAACAACATTTGCTTTATTTTCCACTTTCTCATGTTTCAACTGAATCTCCAATTTATCTATAAAAACCTGTAATTTACTAATCTTCACCATGGCTTGTAGTAAGTCTGAGTAGAGGATATCGCTGGTCTGTTTGTGGAGTTGAATTTTATCTGGAGTGCTGATTTTGTCTAACCGGATCTCCATTTCAGCCATTTTCCTATCGCTTACCATAGCCATTTTAAAAGTATTCCTCTCGGCATCTCTAGCAGAGACCAGAGAGGTCTTTGAACTATACAAACTTCTAACCTTTGGGAGCAAATTCCTCGTTTCCTCCATAGACTGTTTCCTCTTTTCCATGTAACTGGCTTTTAGGTCTTCCTCCGACTTAAACACGTGGCATAATTCCGAACTATCTACATCACCCTCTGTACTTTTAAAAGAGAATTGACTTACTTGTACTGCTTTCAGGGGAACTAGGGCACCTCTTTTGGAACCATCAGAAACCTCCTCATCTACAAATTCGCCACTTTGCAGTAGCTTTGTCCTTTTATGGGGGCCTTCCTCGTCTACATCCATACTCTCAGTTTCAGACAAACTCCTCTTGACCAAAATACCAGCACCTTCTGTTATTTGGGCTGCTGTCTCTTCATCGGACTTTGACCTGTCAGTACATTGTAGCAAATTGGCCATTTTAGCTAGCCCCTCAATAGCCTGATGCTCAAATGGTTTATTCCTGTTTTCCTGTTTTCTCAATGAGATCACCTGGTGGGGGTCGTAGTTCATATTTACATCTTTTATGAAATCCATATTCTCCATCAACTTTTCTACAAATGCCAGGGCACCTTTACCTTTAAAAATGAAAGGGACGAATTTAAATGGAAATTTAATATTCGAAGATTTCTTGAAAGCACCAAAGTGCTCTTCCTCAGACAACAATCTCTTCCTCATGAACTCTAGTGCGAAAATCCTTGGGGTCAAGAAGGATGGTAGCCTATAAGGCTGACCCGTAAAGCCATATATTATTAACACTGTGTAACCTCTGTACAGGAACCAGTCCCCCACCCGATCTTTGGGTGACGACTGCATTAAGTATCTCATTTCGTCTAGGACACGGGGTAGGTCCTCATCAAATAATATTCTGTACATTTCGAACATGATCGAATTGGCAAATTCGACCATGTTGATTTGCTTGGGCAAATCAGAAGAACATAGATCACTTAAGAATTTCAATTCAGTAACATTAGAGCACAATAACATGTTAAGAAAGTATGTTTGAAACCTAAAGAACTGGACTTTGGGAAATTCCGTTAACTAGAGGTGGATCGCTTCGGCAAGGTACTCATCTAATTAAGCATGGGGATTGACTGGGACTCGGGACTTAAAGAATTTTTTTTTAATAAGAAACCAAGGATAACATCGCCTATATGATAATCGTCATCTAGACCTAACACTTGACAGACCAAAGACATTACCAGTTGCACCTCAGTTCTAAAAATGTGCAAGGGGTAAGGTGAGAAAAGGCTTTCAAGAGACTGACCTTCCTTCAAGATACTTGACAGGAATCGAGAGCAACTTTCACTTTCACAATTTTTGAAAAACTCGGTAAGGAAAGATTCATTTAGAGACTCATGATTTATAGGGTAGCTTTCGGTCAGACTAAGGTTTTCTCTGACGACCGTAGCATCAATTTTACACAGTATTTTCGATGCGGACCTACTCACAATGATCCTTTGAGAGGGAGAATAGTTCACCGCGCAGCATTTAGCAAATTCAGGGAAGTGGAGGGTTTGCTCAAGGGAAAAATGGTACAAAAAAGACTTGCATTCATTTAGAACGTCATTCCCTTGTGAAAAATAAGACCACAATTTCTCTTTGCTGCCAGACACGCTCCCTGTGGACAGGAAGGGGTCACAGACGCCCCTGTGTCTGTCTATTAAAAATTCCTCTCTGTCATCCGCGACCCGACCAGACACACGAACCTTGCTCCCTTGGTCCATTTCTTAATTTATAATGGTAATTGGACGAAGGAGTTACAGGATTAAAGTCCTACCTGGCGTACTGTGGAGGCGTGTGTTCGAAACATGCCTGGTACTGACAAATGGAAGCTCCCAAACCACCAGGTCCTTTTCTCTGGGTCTCGAGCAAATAAAATAATCATTGGTGAGGTCAACCCTGCCTTTATAGGACCACCCAATTTTCCACGTGGACAGCATTAAATTCTGCAACCACCACTTATCCCTAACTGCCATGCGCTTCCATTTTTCGGTTTCATCCCAGACCGTAGATCTGGTTTCTCTTTAATTTCTAGCCTTTGGATCACGTGCCATGTACCCCGTTCCACCCAGTGCCTTGGTGATAAACAACGTGCCAGTCTCTATCCCGGAATGATCTCCCACCGTCGATGAAATCACCATTTATCATGAGCCGTTGGATTGGGTGACACGTACCGGATTCCGCTGGGAGTTTGGGACTTATCTCCCGTGCAATTTTCAACCCCGGAATCGATCCCAACCGTTGATCATTCCGCCTTTAAGTTTCGACCGTTGGTTCAAGCACTATGTAATGAATTCCGCTGGGCTCCTTTCTTTTATCCAATGTGCAGCTTTAATCCCTAAAACTGTTCTCAGCCACTGATGTGCTACCCCTTTAACTCTCCACCGTTGGATCATACGCCACATACCACATTCCGCTGGGCACTTCGAAATTATCCACCGCACTAGTTTAATCTCTGGAAATCGTGATAGCCGTTGATCTGACTCGCTTCGATTTTCAACCGTCAGATCGCTCACCGGGTAACTCATTCCACTGGGTGCTGTAGGCTTATTGATCGAGCAGGTTCTGGTTCCGGAATCAATCTCGACCGTAGATGCGATCCGACTGCGCCTCTCCGCCGTTGGATCTAGCAGCCTGTACCTGATTCCGCCGGATTGTGTCATTTTAACCGCTATGCAAGTTTACGAAGCGGATTGGATGTAGACCGTTGATCTGCCCGAACCAACCTGACGGCCGTTGATCTGTGCGCCTGATAAGCGCCCGATCAAAATTTTATCTTCCTTGCATCTCCGAGGAGCGGAGAGAATACCAGCCGTTGATTTTCTTCCTTCTTCCATCGCGGCCTAGGATCTTCGGTGACTTGATCGCATTTTGCTTATAGCTCCATTTTTACGATATATCCTTTGATCCAAGTATCCAAACAACCATCTTTCTTACTCCACCATGGTTTCTTATCCTCTTGATAAATAATGGTGTTAACAGCTGGCTTCATCTGGGGATGATATCCTCCCTGCGAGGTATCAATGAACTTGTAGACCAGGTGCCTATTTTTTATTTTGCATACTAACTCCCAAAAACCCATCTTTTGTCTTTTGTAAATATATCATTTTTATATATTTTAGAAAATGAACGGTAGGCCTCTTGGATCTTAGGGATTTCACTGCGAGCTTCAAATGCACTCGACTTACCATTCATGTTTATTTGTAAAGAAAAACAAGTATATACAATCTATGATACAAAATTTTACCTTCCCCTTCAGGACAGGTAATGCTTCAGATATCTTCCATTTACAGGGTTGCTCTCCAGAAGAACCCCATTTGTATATTCCAACAAAAACGCATTCTGTCCTCTGTACCCAGCAACAACATAAGGCCCGACCCACATAGGGTCGAACTTTCCATGCTTGTCTTCGTTAGGAGTATCCCACTTCAAAACTAGGTCATCAATCTGAAACTGCTCTTCCTTGATCCTTCTGTCAAAAGTATTCTTCATCTTCTCTTGATGAGACTGCACTTTGTCATAAGCCTTACTTCTTCGTTCTTCCAGCTCAATGATCTGATTTATCCTCCACTGTATGTGATTTGGTTCTTCTTTCTGATCCTGGAAATATCTCATAACTGGTACCCCCAATGATGTTGGAAAAATTACTTCAGCACCATATACCAGTTGAAATGGAGACATGCTGATCGCTCTTTTAGTACTAATCCTGTCAGCCCATAGAGCATATTTTAGTTTGGTGTGCCAGGACCTCTATTTATCTTCCAACAGCTTTTTGATAATCCTCACCAGGCTTTTATTTGAAGATTCAGCTAACCCATTCCCTTGAGGATAATAGGCAGTAGAATGATTGAGGATTATATGATACTTATGACAAAAGTTAATCATTTTCCTAGATTTGAAAGCAGCTGCGTTGTCTGTTACTATCCTCTTTGGACAGCCGAACCGAGACAATATATTTTCTTCAAGAAACTCCATGATCACATTCTCAGTGGCCCTCCTAGTGGGAATTGCTTCTATCCATTTAGTGAAATAGTCTGTAGCTGTCAAGATCCACCTGTGCTGACCTAATGAGTTGGGGTTTATTTCACCAATAAAATCCAAACCCCATTGCTGGAAAGGAGCCTCAACTGTTATTGGATCCAGAGGGAGAGACAGTACCTTTCTCTTACCGTCGAAAATTTGGCATTGATGACATTTGATGGTTTCTTTATATACATCAGAGAATAACGTAGGCCAATAGTAACCAGCTCTTAGGATTTTGTTTGGAGTCACCTTCCAAGAATGATGTCCCCCGCAGTCTCCTTTGTGAAATTCTCTGGTAACTTGCTGGGCTTCGTCCTCCAATAAACAATTTAGTAGAACTCCTCCAGGATCCTTCCAATAAAGATATTTATTTATGATACAAAATTTAGCAGACTTCAACTTTACAGATCTTTCTCTCGATTTACTTAATCCTTCTGGCGCTTGCAAATTTCGGAGGACATATACAATACCAGAATACCATGGAGATGCTACAAAATCAGCCATCACTTCTATCTCTGTGTCCACTTGATCAGACTGGTGAGTCAAAAAATTGATCTGTAAAGATTCACAATTTGAGTTTGTCATCATCTTTGCTAACCCTTGTCCTTTAACCATCTTCATGGGTTTTATTTCTATATCATATTCCAATAATGTAGCTATCCATCTCTCCCTCCTGCCTTCGGGGTCTGGTTGAGTCAAAATTGCTTTTACTGCAGGGGTTGGAACATGTGCAATTACATGGGAATGCAAAAAATATATTATGAAATCCTTTAATGCTTTAATCAGAGCATAGGCCTGCTTTTCCATGATATCATATTTCAACTCTCCATCCCATAGCATTTTACTGAAAAAGGCTATGGGTTGTTCCAAATTTTCGTCATTCTTTTGCAATAATACTGCTACTATAGTATGTTCCGAAGCATATGAGAATACTGAAAAATCCTTGGTGAAACCTGGACTTATCAAAACAGGAGCTTCTGAAATTGCTTTCTTGATTTCCCGAAATGACTCCTTAGCTTCTATATTCCACTTTATTTCATGACCCTTCTTTAACATATTTGTAATATTCATCAAGATCTCGGTAAAGCTTGGTACAAATCTCCTCAAAAAATTTACCTGTCCTAGAAATGATTGTATCTCCTTTTTGCTTCTAGGTTCTCCCACCTTTAGAATTGCACTTACTCTTTCAGGGTCAATCTTTATGCCATCCTTGGATATTATGTGGCCTAGCAGCTTTCCTTCTTCTAATGCAAAATTAGACTTCTTAGGGTTCAGAGATATGCCATACCTCCTACACTTCATGAAGATCTTCTCTAGATGATGGAGATGCTCTCTATCAAACTTTGAGTAGACTGTGATATCATCCATATAAATCACCACGAAACTTCCAATTTCTTCTGCAAAGGCAATGTCCATAGCTCGCTGGAAAGTGGCACCTGCATTCATCAAACCAAAAGGCATCTTTGCATACATGAAAGTGCCCCATGGTGTAGTAAAGGTAGTTTTCTCCTGATCTTCTGGCAGCACTTTAATCTGATTATACCCGGAAAAACCATCCAGCATCGAAATCCTTTCAGCTCCCACCACTTGCTGTAGTATATGATCCATCTTGGGTAAGGGATAGTTGTCTTTCATGGAGACCTTATTCAAATTGCGGAAATCTATGCACAGTCTTATCTCTCCATTCTTCTTTCTGACAGGAACCAAATTTGCAACCCATTTAGAAAATCTGAGTGTAACAATGATCTTAGCATCAAATAACTTCTTTATTTCCTTCTCAATGACAGGGAGCAACTTAGGATTGATCCTCCTGAGTTTCTACTTAAAAGGCTTTGCTCTAGGCTTTATAGGAATAGTGTGCTGTATGATATATGTATCATATTCTTTGAGATATTCATAACTCCATGCAAACACATATGTATATTTTTTCATCAACTTCACATACTCCTCTTTCTCTTTTTCTAGTAGCTTCTTGGATAATTTTATGATTTTAGGATTTTCCTCAGTGCCAATATTTTTATCTTCAACGGCATCACCAATAGGTTTCACTTTGGGGTTCTTGGCAACATCATTTTGATCAAATAGCCTTTCTAAAGGGATCAGGCCTCTTGGTATGAAATTATTTTTCAGCTAGATGATATCCTTGCCTCCCAAGGTCTTCTTTAACCTCTCAGTGTCTTCTTCTGATTCAATTTCTTCGTCATCTCCAGGGGTCCTATCACTATCATTTTCATTTTCAAAATGAGTATTCACAAACTCTCCTGACAAATCTAGAAATCTTCGGATCTGCATATCATCTTCAAACACCTGCCAGTATTTGGAATTGTCAGGGATAGAAGGTCTGTTCAAAATCTCCACCTGGTATTCTTTTTGACTAGTCATTGGGGTCTCAAATCTTCCAGCAGATACTGCCAAAGAATCAGCCACCAAATTGTCAACCCTGGGAACAACCTGAATCGTATGCTCTGTGAAGAAATTACCAAGCATATCCCATACTTCATTTCTGTAAGCCCTCATCCGAGGATGCCTGGCTTGATAACTCTCATTTACCTGGTTTATCACCAACTCAGAATCTCCCAAGATCCTAACTGTCTGAGCTCCCAGATCCTTCAAAGCATGTAGCCCCAATAACAGAGCCTCATACTCTGCTACATTATTCATGCATTCAAACAGCAATTTGTATGACAAAGCTTTGAAATCATGAATAGGAGAAATGATGTAGACACCAGCCCCAGCACCAACCTTCGCAACAGATCCATCAAAGTACATGATCCATTGGCCTTCTTTTTTCTGTTTTACCTCCAAAGCTTCCTGCTCTAAAACTTCTTTTTCCCCATTTGCCTCAGGCTTCTCTTGCTATGCCTTTTCTTCCTCATGTGGGACAGCCTCATTAAATAAAATGGAAGACCCCAAATCAGTATCAACCACCTATATGTGATGGACTTCAGGTTTATCTTGACTGCTAACCACATAGGGAGTCCTTTTTCACTATATAACCTTCTGCTCCCATCTGGAACAGGAATCGTGGCATATGACATGTCCATTTGTAAACTACCTTTCAGCTTGGAGGTCCAAGATCTTGACAGCAATACCCCAAATTTGGGTGGAATATCTGCCACCACCACATCCATGACTATAGTTTTAGATGGCAATTTATTCAGGGTCACCACCATGTCTTTAATTAAACCAAGGCATTTTACTCTCTTAGAATCAAATGAGTATAAATCCTTATATGGTCTAGTCACTTCTAATCCCAGACTTTCCACGACTCCTTTGGGCATTAGATTATGGGAGGCCCCTAAATCCAACATAGCATTGTGGACCACTTTGTCAAGCACATTTAGACTTAAATAGAAACGAGGAACCTCTTCACCTTCTAGATTTTCAACCTTTGGTCCAAATGAAATAACAAGATTATCATCATTTAGTTCTAAAATATCTGATTGCCATTCTCCTTGGTTTTTGATCATTTTGGTGATAGTATCTCTGTATTCAGTGTTTCTCAGTAGCTCATTAAATGGAACAGAGATTTTTAGTTTTGAAAGTTCATTCTGTAAGTTAAAACCAGCACCAATATTTTCCACATCAATCGGAGTCGCCTTCTTTATTATTTTAACCCTTTGTACATCATTTTCAACCTCTTTACTCACAAAGGGTTCCTTTTGTAGTCCTTTCCCCTTTTCTTCATTCAAAGAACTAGAGGAAGGCTGATTTGGATTTACCTTCCCTTTATTTATGGGGACATCCCTATTCCTTAGTCTCATTTTCCTTTGCACATCATCCATCGCATGCAAATAACCTCTCTGATAGAGCTCATTTTCAAATTCTTCATTTGGACCTTCCTACGCAAACATGTTATGTTCTTCTTCGATAAGATATATTTCTGAATCCTGTTCTCCAAAGAGATGAATCTCATTTTCAGGTGGATCTTCTTCATCACCAACATAATATTCAGGGAAAGGCGGACGGATAGGCTGTTCTTCTTGATTTCTTGGATTCCTCTGCTGGTTCTGGGGAGGGACAGGGGGATTGGGTCTTCTGAAATTTGGATTCCTGATTTGGGGATCCCCCTGCTCCCTGTTGAAGGGCCTAGTATCCATGGTCAACTTATCCATCAACTTTTCCATAGTCTTCAACATCGTCTCAAATTTAACATTAGCGGAAGAAGATGAAGTAGAAGGCATATTTTCTTCCCTTCTCCTGTCCATGTCTCTATGTTTTATCTTCCCACTAGCCATCATGTTAGCCTCCACTTCTAGGGCATCAGTAAACATGGCAACAAGAGTTGTCGATCTCCTTTCCCGTAATGAAAATGCAAAATCATTATCAAAAGCTCCAGCATAATGCAGTTGAGCAGCTGCAGGAGAAGGTTTTATATCTTCGGGAATAGAGTTGTAAGCCCTCATGAATCTGCTTGAAAATTCATGAATAGACTCAAAACCCCCCTTCTTAAGACCGTTGTACTGAGATAAAAGCTGCAGAGGGTTCTGTTTATCATCCCACCTGTCCAGAAAGGCGTTTTGAAAGGCCTGAAAATTTGCTATAGACCCATTAGGCAAGTCCTTAAACCACTTCTTTGCCTCCCCAGACAAACTTTGGGAAAATAACCGCAGTTTGACATCAGGATAGTCAACTTCTTCCAAGTCAATGAAATCTTCAAACTTGGCAACATGCTGTTTTGCGGTTATATCACCTTCCCCATCGAATAAAGAAATCCTCTGAGAATAATTTTGGGGGAGATCATGTAGTACAGCTGGCAAATGCAAGGGAGCAAATCTAGTGGCCATTGGTCTGTGCGGGTTCACAGGAACTGCAGTGCTCTGAGAATGCTCGGAGGCTGTTGTTTCAGCTTTAGAGGTTTGTTGCAAGTCCTTCCAGAGGGAATCTAACAGATAGGATTCTAACCTACTAGGATCGGACCCTGTATTTTTGAGGTCGGATTCAGACCTAGCTCTCAACCCACAAGGAATGAACTCAGTGTTTTTTAGGTCGGGTTCAGATCTAGTTCTTAACAGGGTCTGCACAGTATTGACTTCCCATGCTGGATTAATATGGGAATCAGGTGATGACGATGGGCTGAACAAAGGGAAATCTAACTTCTCTTTATTCTTTCTCTTAAACAACTTTTCTGGATCTTCAAATCTTTTCAGGATCTTGGCATCAGAGTTACCTCGTGTATGTCTTCTTGAAGCCAGAATGTCGTTCTTGAATTCTGAAACAATTTCACAATTAAGTCGCCAGGGCAAATATACAACCTTCTTTTCTCTTTGAAATTCCTGTTTGCTCACAGAAATATCTCTTAATCTTTGTCGTTCTCTCGGGGTAGATAAGCACCTTCGTCCCCGGCAACGGTGCCAGTTTGTTAGCACTCAGAATGTACCCAAGTTGTAAAAGGTATACTCCAAGGTAACAGCAAAACCACTTTAGGAAGAAACTGGTATTTTCTTCCAGAGAGGGATCTCTCAATAAAGATTTAACAAGACCAAATTCAAAATAACATTCACAGATTTATGTATTTGGCTGAAACAATAACATAACCATTGGGCATGGAGTCATATACAATACAAAGATACCACAAAGAAATATACATAATATTCATCAAAGGCAAGGTAATCATATCATCACAGTCATTCAAATTGATTCTGGTGGAACAGAAGAGATGAAGAAACAACCCATTAATACAGAGCATCAACAAGGTTGAGTTCTATATCAACTTTAGCAGAAAAATTCATATAATATATGAAATGATAACCAGAGCATAAATACATGAATTCTGATCATCTAACGCTATATTCTAGATACGAGGAAGAAACAAAATGGAGTGTTACACAAAGAAGGTACAATCACATAAAACAAAGAAGCACAGACTGTAATATCAATGACACATGAATCTCTGACAAAACTCTCATGCATTCACTTTGTTATTTCAAAAACAGATATGTTCTCCAAAATTATTCACGGCCCGATGGGTTTCAACCCCCATCTCTTAAAAAAGATGCATATTTATACATAAAATGATCAGTGCTCCAACAAGAAGATCAATAACAGAATGATCAGCTTAATTTAGAGTTTGTAACTGAATTCCTAACCCTTAGGAAGTTTGTTACAACTCCAATCCTAACAGACCACAAAGTACGAATCAACTTGACAACAAACTTTGTCCCATCAGCTCCATATCTTTGCCCCATCAACTCCACGTTTTTTCTCCATCAGCTCCACGTCTTTGCCCGATCAGCTCCACGTCTTTTCCCGATCAGCTCCTCACTGCATGACAC
This sequence comes from Pseudotsuga menziesii, assembly GCA_001517045.1. Classification (NCBI taxonomy): domain Eukaryota; kingdom Viridiplantae; phylum Streptophyta; class Pinopsida; order Pinales; family Pinaceae; genus Pseudotsuga; species Pseudotsuga menziesii. Next base: position 309,776 of record LPNX010601670.1, on the reverse strand, counting down.
CTGTTCTTGAGGATGGAGAATATACTTTGTCTTGCCAAACCGCTCCACAGCTTTCCACTGCTCCGAACTTGGGGTGTCACACTCCATGATTTCCCCAATAGCTACCTCGAGCTCCATATATGCTTCATAGGACTTTTTGGGCAATCTGCTCCTGATGATAGTGAACTTCTGCAGAATCTCGAAATCCTCTGTGAGCATATCCATGATGGTCTTCCCTGTCAGGTTTTTCTCCAAATCATTGAATTTGGTGTGATCCATGCGGCATTGAACAAGCAGGTTATGATAATGTTCTTATGAGAACATGCACCCTTCTCCATCCCAGAAAGAAGGCAATCCGTCCTCGAACAGTTCTTTAAACTCATGTTTAAAACTATTTACCTGCAACAACAATCCTTCTGACTTATCATGGACCGTTTTGATTAAGTGATGCTTATGGATGATTTTCTTTGCCCACATCACTATTGACACTCTGTCCTTTATGCCCAATTCTTGCAACTTATGATATGATAATGAGTTTAGAAAATTTAATGTGTTTTGAGCCGTAACAAGGGGTCTTTTCTCCATATGTTCGTTAACCAGTGTCAGCCTCTGGTGGGCCAGATTTATCATTATATTCAAATCATCAATGAAATTTAAATAGTGCCCGAAATTGGTAATCTCGATACACAGGGTATCCCAAATGATGTGTTTTGCCCCCTGAAGAGGGCCTTTGCCAATGCATTTTTATTTTAGCTCATTAAATTTCTTCTGTAATTGATTCCTGTCTTGCAGTATTTGTTTCTTGCTTTCACTTACTCTAGCCAATTCAGCTTTCATCTTCTCATTCTCTGCTTTCAAATCTTTGATTGCTTCTTCCTTCAAACTCACCTGGGACATTGGTACTAAGAAATCATCAGTAGAGAAATCATCTAAAGGCTTCTGGATATTTACAACAGACAGGTCCTCGCCGGTGGGAGTCTGGCTCATCAACTCTTCCATAATCTCCTTCTCTTCATTCTGATCTTTTTTCATCAAGGAGATTTGGGATAACAGTTCCTCCCTTTCGGCTTCCCACTTCTCTTTTTCTTCTTGTAGCTCTCCTGCTCTTCCTTTGTATTCCATCATCTGCTGATGGACTTTATCCTTTTCTTCTTGGAGGGCTAGCAACTCAGATGACTGAACATGTTTAGTACCTGGGATATTCAGTTTCTTCTTCAGAACCTGGAGCGCATTATCCTTTTCCTCTAACAACCTTTTGACCGCCTGTGTACTGTCTGAACTAGCAATGTCTGTCTGCAGCTTCTTAATCTGAACAACATTTGCTTTATTTTCCACTTTCTTATGTTTCAACTGAATCTCCAACTTATCTATCAAAACCTGTAATTTACTAATCTTCACCATGGCTTGTAGTAAGTCTGAGTAGAGGATATCGCTGGTCTGTTTGTGGAGTTGAATTTTATCTAGAGTGCTGATTTTGTCTAACCGGATCTCCATTTCAGCCATTTTCTTATCACTTACCATAGCCATTTTAAAAGTATTCCTCTCAGCATCTCTAGCAGAGACCAGAGAGGTCTTTGAACTATACAAACTTCTAACCTTCGGGAGCAAATTCCTCATTTCCTCCATAGACTGTTTCCTCTTTTCCATGTAACTGGCTTTTAGGTCTTCCTTCGACTTAAACACGTGGCATAATTCCGAACTGTCTACATCACCCTATGTACTTTTAAAAGAGAATTGACTTACTTGTACTGCTTTCAGGGGAACTAGGGCACCTCTTTTGGAACCATCAGAAACCTCCTCATCTACAATTTCGCCACTTTGCAGCAGCTTTGTCCTTTTATGGGGGCCTTCCTCGTCTACATCCATACTCTCAGTTTCAGACAAACTCCTCTTGACCAAAATACCAGAACCTTCTGTTATTTGGGCTGCTGTCTCTTCATCGGACTTTGACCTGTCAGTACATTGTAGCAAATTGGCCATTTTAGCTAGCCCCTCAATAGCCTGATGCTCAAATTGTTTATTCCTGTTTTCCTATTTTCTCAATGAGATCACCTGGTGGGGGTCATAGTTCATATTTACATCTTTTATGAAATCCATATTCTCCATCAACTTTTCTACAAATGCCAGGGCACCTTTACCTTTAAAAATGAAAGGGCCGACTTTAAATGGAAATTTAATATTCGAAGATTTCTTGAAAGCACCAAAGTGCTCTTCCTCAGACAACAATCTCTGCCTCATGAACTCTAGTGCGAAAATCCTTGGGGTCAAGAAGGATGGTAGCCTATAAGGCTGACTAGTAAAGCCATATATTCTTAACACTGTGTAACCTATGTACAGGAACCAGTCCCCCACCTGATCTTCGGGTGACGACTGCATTAGGTATCGCATTTCGTCTAGGACACGGGGCAGGTCCTCATCAAATAACATTCTGTACATTTCGGACATGATCGAATTGGCAAATTCGACCATGTTGATTTGCTTGGGCAAATCAGAAGAACATAGATCACTTAAGAATTTCAATTCAGTAACATTAGAGCACAATAACATGTTAAGCAAGTATGTTTGAAACCTAAAGAACTGGACTTTGGGAAATTCCATTAACTGGAGGTGGATTGCTTCGGCAAGGTACTCAGCTAAATTAAGCACGGGGACTGACTGGGACTCGGGACTTAAAGAATTTATTTTTAACAAGAAACCAAGGATAACATCACCTATATGACAATCGTCATATAGACCTAACACTTGAAAGATCAAAGACATTACCAGTTGCACCTCAGTTCTAAAAATGTGCAGGGGGTAAGGTGAGAAAAGTCTTTCAAGAGACTGACCTTCCTTCAGGATACTTGATAGGAATCGAGAGCGACTTTCACTTTCACAATTTTTGAAAAACTCGGCAAGGACAGGTTCGTTTACAGACTCACGATTTACAGGGTAGCTTTCAGGCAGACTAAGGTTTTCTCTGACGACCGCAGCATCAATTTTACACAGTATTTTCGACGCGTACCTACTCACAATGATCCTCTGAGAGGGAGAATAGTTCACCGTGCACCATTCGGAAAATTTAGGGAAGTGGAGGGTTTGCTCAAGGGAGAAATGGTACAAAAAAGACCTGCATACATTCAGAACGTCATTCCCCTGTGAAAAATAAGACCACAATTTCTCTTTGCTACTGGACACGCTCCCTGTGGATAGGAAGGGGTCGCAGATGCCCCTGTGTCTGTCTATTAAAAATTCCTCTCTGTAATCCGTGACTTGACCAGACACATGAACCTCGCTCCCTTGGTCCATTTCTTAATTTATAATGGTAATTGGACGAAGGAGTTACATGATTAAAGTCCTACTTGGCGTACTGTGGAGGCGTGTGTTTGGAACGTGCTTGGTACTGACAAATGGAAGCTCCCAAACAACCAGGTCCTTTTCACCGGGTCCCGAGCAAATAAAATAATCATTGGCGAGGTCAACCCTACCTTTATAGGACCACCCAATTCGCCATGTGGACAAAATTAACTTCCGCAACCACCACTTATCCCTAACTGCCGTGCGATTCCATTTTCCAGTTTCATCCCAGACCATAGCTCTGGTTTCTCTTTAATTTCTAGCCTTTGGATCGCGTGCCATGTACCCCGTTCCGCCCGGCACCTTGGTGATAAATGACGTGCTAGTCTCTATCTCGGAATGATCTCCCACCGTCAATTAAATCACCGTTTATCATGAGCCGTTGGATCGGGTGACATGTACCGGATTCCGCTGGGAGTCTGGGACTTATCTCCCGTGCAAGTTTCAACCTCAGAATCGATCCCAACCGTTGATCATTCTGCCTTTAAGTTTCAATCGTTGGATCAAGCACTATGTAATGAATTCCGCTAGGCTCCTTTCTTTTATCCAACGTGCAACTTTAATCCCCGTAATTGTTCTTAGCCGTTGATGTGCTACCCCTTTAACTCTCCACCGTCGGATCATATGCCATGTACCACATTCCGCTAGGCACTTCGGAATTATCCACCGCGCTAGTTTAATCTCCAGAAATTGCGATAGCCGTTGATCTGACTCGCTTCGATTTTCAACCGTCAGATCGCTCATCGGGTAACTCATTCCACTGGGTGTTGTAGGATTATCGGTCGAGCAGGTTCTGGTTCCAGAATCAATCTCGACCGTAGATGCGATCCAACTGCGCCTCTCCGCCGTTGGATCTAGCAGCCTGTACCTAATTCTGCCGGATTGTGTCATTTTAACCGCTATGCAAGTTTACGAAGTGGATTGGATGTAGACCGTTGATCCGCTCGAACCAACCTGACGACCGTTGATTTGTGTGCCTGATAAGCGCCCGATCAAACTTTTATCTTCCTTTCATCTCCGAGGAGTGGAGAGAATACCAGCCGTTGATTTTCTTCCTTCTTCCATCGCGGCCTAGGATCTTCGGTGACTTGATCACATTTTGCTTATAGCTCCATTTTTACGATATATCCTTTGATCCAAGTATCCAAACAACCATCTTTCTTACTCCACCATGGTTTCTTATCCTCTTGATAAATAATGGTGTTAACAAAAGGAATGCAAGTGCCCATTCCTTTCTGGCGTAAAACTAGGTGAAATTGGTGACTCTTCTTTGGTAGATTGCTCATTGTGCAGACAACTAGTTGGGAGCTTGGCTGATTTGTGTACCTTGGCTATGTGTAAGCCTTCTTAGTCCCTTATTCCTTGGGGAATCATGCCCAGCTTGGGGGTGGCAGTGTTGTTGAGATATTGATGAGCACACTGGCCTATGGTTGGGTGGAACGTTGCAGAGAAGTAGCTGGTTACAGGACAAGTTCTTGATAAGATAAGTATTCTTGACTACCTCGTTTCTGCTATCATAATTGATGCCGAATGAATTATGGTGAACATCTTGAATGCTGAATGAATGTATGTTTGCTTCCGATGTGTATGTGAATGATTATGCGTATCTGCATGTTTTTACTTCCAAGCATTTTATTTCAGTATTTTATGTATGTTCATGTTCATGGGCGATTTTCCCATATGTTTACAGTTATGGTAGTGTCCTCTTCACCGGTTGAAGGGTTGGGGACGTTATAGAGTGGTATCAGAGTGCATGTTGCAGCATGGGCCTGAATGGGACGTGAAGATGCAGTGATAGAGCCATCATTGCATCATTGGGCCTCAAAGGGCCATGAGAAACTAGTTAACAGAGGCAGGTTTCCCTCTGCCTAAAAGAAAAATGGAATGACAGAAAAATCTTCAAAAAATTTCGTTGAAAATTTTTCTAAGTGTCGAGCGCATCGGATCATCGGAGGACTAAGTGGGAAGCACCTCCAATACAGTGGATAATTTAGTCGGAAGGCCACCTGACGAGGAATAGGCGGAATGAATTCACAAAATTTTTCTAAGTGTTAGGTCGTCGGCTCATCAAAAAACTTAGACGGATAGACCTCTGATGCAGACCCTGCCAGCGATGAAAATTAGTTGAGTGAGTAACCAACACCACAACAGAGATCTCCGAAAGACCACCGAAAGTTTCCAAAGTTTAGTGGATGGCGCAACCTATGAAGCAAAAAATGTCAGTGGAAGAGAAACGAATTTTTCACCAAAAAATAGATGATGAAGATGCCGCAATTTCGACTAAAATTAGATGATAAGGGCGCCGACGCAGAGGAGAAAAGAGAATTTTTGAAAAATTCTCTAAGTAAGGAAATCATCGGGGAAGTTTAGTTGATCGATCGGTGACAATTAGTTGGTTGAGCTGTCGAAACGTCAATGAGAATTAGATGATGAAGAAGCCGATGCGGTGGTGGACGTCGGTGGAAAATGAATGTTGAGGGTGTCGATACATTTGCAGACAGGAGAAAGAGGAAAAAAATTTCTGAATTTTTTTTGTAAGTGCGGAAAACATCAGAAAATTTTAGTTGATGAGACTGCCGATGAACGTCATCGAAAAAAGTTAGTGGTTTGGACCGCCAATGCATCGGAGAAGATTAGAGGATTGGATCACCAACACGTCAGAAGAAATTAGTTGATGGGTCTGTCGATGTGTCGGGAGAATTTAGTTGTCTTGAGCGCCGATGGACGTCGAAAACGTTTAGTTGTTTGTGAGTCCGTTGTTGCGGCTGTCAGTTGGACTATCACTTTGACGATTAGAGTTTTCAACCATCGATATTGCTCCGGTCACCGATGCAACAGAGACATTTGGATTTGAATCGATGACACATAGTGCTTAGATTTTTTGACCGTCGATGAGTTTTATGGTCCACGGAACCCACAGTTGGTTTGTTGCCCACTGTTGCAGCCACCTAAGGAACTATCCACCCGATGAAGAGTACTTCCAATTGCCGATACAGCATTATGGAGTTAGTTTCCTCACCAATGCCGTAGTGTATAATAGTTTTGATCGCCGATATACAACATTCCTTGGCATCGGCAATAGTAGTCCGGAAGCTTAGACGGCTAAGGATCCGATACATCGGAAAGTTATAGATGATAGGGCCGTTGATGAGCGTTGGAGGAAAATTGTTGTTGGGATCGTTGAAGTGTTGAAAAATTAGTGGGGAAGAGATCTGATTGGGAAAAATAATTTGGGTTTTTTCCAGTGGGATTTCTCAGCAAATTTTAGTGGATTTTTTAGTAGATTGTCAGTGGATCACAGGGCTGAAAAGGAAGAAAATTCTAGGTGGCTGAAGTTGGCAATTCAGACCAGAATACAGTTGTATGTAAAAGTGTATAATTTTTGGTGAAAATCGTCAATCTAGAAGTGGTGTGCTTTTCACATCCAAAGTCAGAATGGAGCATGGGGATAGGCATTAGAAATCTTATCCAACAGGGAATGAGGAGCTCCATGCAAAGATGAGGGTTTTGAAAAGGGAAATTTCCTTAACCCTACCTTGCTAACTATATTATGTTTTATACATAAAATGTATGAGGATATGCCTTGCATGCATAGGATATTACATGTTGGAAAAAATAGTGAGAATTATACATTTATAATGAACCACTAATGGTAAATATTGCATTGGTGTTGGCATTAGTGGAAATGAAAACGTGAGCATGGATGAACATGTTGTTGATGCTGATGAATGTGACGAGCAACCCTATGGAGAAAGGGATAAGGCACCAAATCCAGGATCAAAAGTTGGTGAGCAAATTCTGCAATCTCCTGCAAGAGACCAACCAAACTGGTAATGTCAAGGGTGTAAGTAGGATCCATGCAGGTAATGGTTTAATTATGACAATTGTATGGAGTGGTAAAAGCAAGAGATCTCATACCATGTGGTTATTTAAAATTTATACTACCCTATGAATGTTGATATGAACTTAATAACCAGGACAAGTGAGGACTGGTGGTCTTTATTAAAGTAATGCATCCTATATTAGCTAGTCATGGTTAGGCCATAGTATGTTTGAATGCATAGTATTCCTGAATCAATACAAGGTAGCATGGAGTGGATATGCATTAAGAGATTTTATAAATCTTGTAGTTATGCATTGAATGGATGCACATGAAAAGTCTGAGTAAATGTTGTAAATATGCATACATAAGTGGGGGTGCAAATGTTGTGATGCATTGCATGAATGGATCAAGATAGTGCATGTGTTATTATGACTAACCAATGGCTGAAAAGATGAATTGATGATAATTCTAGAATCCTTTCAAGAGCTTTTATGAATGCAGGATGGTAAGTGCATGAAGAGGATAGTCATGATTGATTGGCTACCAGAAACGCCCTATGGAAGGGCAAGGTGGTACAAATGATACGTCTGTGAAGTAAGGAGTATCTAAACATTTCATTTAACTTGCATAAATGATGTGACTTTGCAATTTTAGTATGATAATGATTCAAGTGAAGTAAATGAGTTTTGGTGATATTGATATGCTAACAGTTGGAAGTATTTGAATTCTATAATTCTGAAAATGCTTCAGTAATTATTGCAGCAATGAAAAATTTAAATGCATCAAGACTTACCAAGTGTTTGGCTGATTGAAGTTCAGATTTTAGGTAGATTGTTTGGGTCATGGAATATGGGTAAGACCATGACAAAGGCCGAAATCTACCCTGTGAAAGAGCCAAACCTCATGAGAAGAGTCTCATGGCTATGAAATTAGTCTATATGTAGAATGAGTTGTCAATTTGAATTTGTAAATTTTAGATTTGAGAAATTGCTGACAACTACTAATCACTATTGGCTTGCATAGAATTGTCTCATGAGGACGTATTGTAAGTGGGTGTTCATGTTATGCTAGTAAGCATAAAATCATAGTGGCAATAGTGGTGCTGCTTACAAGAGACCAACAAATGAGGATCACCTCATTGCCAAGCAAATCAATTTCTATAGTAGACAGAGTTGCAAATTCACATTGAATTTAATGCCATTGCTTGGTTATGGAACAATCAAATTTGGATTGCATTGTTAGACAATGATTGACTGTTTGGCTACTTGATGAATGTTCCAGTGGTACACATTGCAGGAAGACCATGTGTGATGGCTTGCAGGAGCCAAACTTCACGGGGAGGTTTTCCCTATCTTGGAAATGGGTTTTAGGTGAAACTCCATTGGACATTTTGGAAATGTCCCATATGCACTACACGTTTGGTAAGCAACATGAGTGAGATGGTATAGATTATGTCAGTAAGACATTTGTGGGATATGAAATGTAAAAAGGAGTTGGGATGGAAAATCGAGGGACTGTCAACTTAGAGAAGGGAGCCCCCATTCCTCCTTAACGAAAGAATATTGCATCGGCAAATGGCTAAGTGTTCTATGACCCTAGCTAAGAATATGCATGTCAAATTATTAGATTCAATATGTAGAGCATGTTTTGATTTTATTTCCATTATGATAGATTGCTTGAGTATGAATAGGGCCTACATGGCTCACAATGGAAAGGGGTGGACACTTTTCCTGATGTTGGGTCATGAAAGGGTTTTCAATATTGACTACACCTTAGGGAGTGGACGCACTCCTGGTGTCTCAATACTTGATAGTGAATGATATGAAATATGATTACAGTTTTAGAGCAATAACGTTGATGAGTTTGCTTATATTGCTTGTGTTGACAGGCTAAACAGATGCAGATTGGTTGTTGATATAAGTGCATTGTTGATATAAGTGTATTGTTGATATAAGTGCATGTGTTATTGTTGATGTCCTGATAAACCCAACTTTGTTGGCTTAGATGATTGGTTGTTGATATAAGTGCATTGTTGATATAAGTGTATTGTTGATATAAGTGCATGTCCTGATAAACCCAACTGTGTTGGCTTGGCTGATTTGTTCCTTCCCAGTCGGCGTGAAGGTGTACTGGCTGGACATTAATTATTTGATGTTGAGGAGTAGCCTGCGTGCTGACCTAACATCCAAGTCCATAGGCAATTCCAAGGCTTGCAAAGCAAAGCGGGACCCTGTGGACCAACGAGGAAACACACAATATAGATAAGTATTGGATTATCTTGCAACTTCTTGCTTATGAATATACTTGTGTATATGGTTTGTTTATAATCTTCTAACTCTTGTTTAGAGACAAACCGATGAGAATAAACTAAACATGTGAATCTATTCAATATTTGAATATAGGTATTGCTGGGAGTGAGGACTATGAGGGAATCCTAGGGGTGCATGTGGACATGTGACTGTCTTGAAGAGCTCAAAAGGAGCGATAATGAAAAAAGGTGCTAGTTGGACTATGAAGGCCCTAGCAGCCAAGAGTTGTAGACAAACCATGTGGGGAGGCTCCATGGTTTAAAGGTCAGGAATAGACTGGAGACACTAAGTGTCATGGCCAAGAAGGGTTGGTCCAGCATTCACGGTGAAGTGAAAGAGGCTAAGAGCATGAAAGCCACAGTGGTGGTGTGAGTTCCAGAATGGAACAAGACAAAGAGGGGAAAAACTCTTGCTTCTCTCTCTTTCCTTTTTTGATGATATATATATATATATATATATATACTTATGCATTGTGAAAATAGAAGATTGTTGAATGCATGTATGGCTGAAAATATAATGTGTTTATTTGTTTAAAATAAATTGTGAATGCTGGAATAATTAATTCCCTGCCCAAGAATGGACATGAATGAGCTCATGTGCCTGTTGGGAAGGCATGAAAAATATGAAAGTCTCCTTGATAAGACTGGGACTGTCATGCCAATTGGGCAATTAATTGACTGATTTTAATGCCTATATTATGCTTGGTCTAACAGAATTACAATGGTTCATTTCACAGGTGAGAAAAGTGAAATCCAGTCATGCACATTGATCATGGTAGCAGACCAAAAGCTGTTGGACTTGGCTGGAATTCTCCTTCAAACAATTGCAAAGACCCAAGAAAATCGTGGAGAGATGCTCAAGATATAGAAAAGGCAGAATGAGATGAACCATCATATTTTGCAAGACTCTATATGTTTGCAAAAGGAGGTAAAAATCCTTCTGGAAGCAATCCGTAAGGTAAAGAAAAGTGGATCAATGATGGGGCATTCGTCCAATCAGTCTGTTATGAAACATTCCAAGCATGAAGACTCAAAGGAAATTGAGCAGGAAAAGATGAAGTATCCAATGAAATGTTGGAAATGCGGAGGACATCATTACCACTGGGACTGCCCAACAAGGGAACATTAAGAGGGTAGCAGCCACAAAGTTCCTAGACTTGGGGATGAGCCGAAAGTTGAGAACCAATGGGAGAATCTCGTGGAAGCCAAAAGGCTTGGTCCTAAAAGTTCAAAGTAAATAATTGAATGTAGGACAGATCTACAAAATTTTGGAATTTTGGTTGTGTAAAATGTATATGTATTCCTACATATTGGAACACCGAGGTTGGTGTTATTCCAAGGGGGAGGGGAATGCAACACCCCAATTTTGACCCTGTATGCATTAAAGATACATGATGTATATATTGTAATTAATCGTGGTGTGGAGCTAAAGGAAAAATCCCCACCATTGATTTGGTTGTGTTATGTTTCGGCAATTGGGATCGTTGCTGATGGTATATCGTGCTATCCAACACATTATAGTTTGGCATCATGTAAATATGCACTCTAATTAAATGAACCCACAACTAGCTACGACAGTGCAACAATAATGAAAAGGGCATGATTTTCCTAAGGATAAGGGGGGGGGGGAATTATTGAGCCTTGATCCTGTGGGAAAATCCATGTGTCAACCACCCATTTAAAATTCCTATTGTTAGTTGGGGGTAGTTAATGCTGGGTAGTGGTGAGTGGCAGGCTTGTCCCCATGCACACTCCACCAGCTGGGTCATTCCTTTACATGGGTAGGAAAAAACTCCAAGAGATGCTTCCACTATCCCACTTTCCATCGTTCTGTTCATTTGCACGCACGAGAATTATTCACTATCCATCTCTTGCAGAGACGTTCTGTTCTCTCATGCACTGATTGGGATTCTTCATCGTTTCCACACACAGATCTGGGAAAAATCGATTACTGTCACCCACGCTTTTCCTAGGGGGAGGAGCCATTCGCATTTTCTGCGGGGGCATATGTTTCCTTACCAATTTGGTGGCTTGTGTATATGATTTTCCTCCTGTCCATGCTGAGAGCCTGTTTTCTCTCCCATTTTGGGACTCTGTAATGTCCCTGTTGCTTCATTGTGAGATCGGGCTGTTGTTCTTCCCTTGATTTGTGGGTTGTTGTCATTCTTCCCAAGATCTGTGGGTTGTTGTGGTTTCACCTATGCTTTGGGCTGTTGTGGGTTGTGAGTGAGTCATTTTGGCCATGATAGGGCCAAGAACGACTCAGGAATTGATTTCCCTTGTCCAAACTATGAATCGCTTGGTTTGCTGCGAGTATGCAGTTGTTGGTCTTCAGATTGTGTTGAGTGGGATTGAAGGCTGGGTATGCTTGAGAAACTTAGTGTTTGGGAGCCACACAGATAGAGTTATATGGCTAGCTTTCTTCTCCACAACCCCTGAAGAGCACTGGAAGGGAAGTCAGGGCCTGAGGGACTGTGAAGTAGAGAAGGGACTGATTCCTGGTGTTGGGTGGGTGTGGGTGTCTTAGAAGTCAGGCTAGCTCTAGTGTAGGTGTCCTTAGCTCTTCCATGAGCTCACCAGCTTAGCATTTATCTTCTCACAGCTCCTTGATAGCTTTATAAACCCTACTGTGTCGGCTTGGATGATTTGTGTACCTTAGCTATGTGTAAGCTTGCTGAGTCCCTTATTCCTTGGGGAATCATGCCCAGCTCGGGGGTGGCAGTGTTGTTGAGAGATTGATGAGCACACTGGCCTATGGTTGGGTGGAATGTTGCAGTCATGTAGCTAGTTGCGGGACAAGTTCTTGATAAGATAAGTATTCTTGAATACCTAGTTTCTGCAATCATAATTGATGTTTGATGAATTATGGTGAACATGTTGAATCCTGAATGAATCTATGTTTGCTTCCGCTGTGTATGTGAATGATTATGTGTCAATGCATGTTTTTACTTCCAAGCATTTTATTTCAGTATTTTATATATGTTCATGTTCATGGGTGGTTGTCCCAGATGTATGTTCATGTTCAGTATTTTAGATCAGTCGATCCTGCAGTACTAACTCTGTCTTCCTCTGCAGGGGTGTTTAAGGGTGTTGCTGTTCCTCGTGTGTTCTCCACTATAGATCCTGATGCTTCTACTCTAGGGTTGTCATGGATTATTTTGATGGGTGTTTCCTGATAGTGAGCCTTGGTGGAAGAATTGGTTCTATCAACCAGATTGTCAATGAATGTTCTTCTTCCCAATGTTGGACCTCATCCACGGCCTTGACCACCTGCAACGTTAGAGTTCTATGGGGTTTTGGGATGTATAAGATGGTCATGCTGTACCCTTATTTTATTCATGCAACCCAAAACATGCAAACAAAAATACGAAGGAAGATTGAATAAAGACAATTACTAGATGCAACTACAATAGTGTCTAATACTTATCCTCCTGGGCAACGACGCCAAAATGTTGGGCACCCTATATGCAAGTTAATTAAATATAACATACAGAGTGTTCAATATGTATTGTCAAAACAAGGAAGTCTTTTATTTCAAGGATAATATGCACTATATATGCTTAAACACTAAGTTGCTATAAGTAAATGGTCCTAATTTCCTGTTCAGCCACACTCATCCCATAATCCACTTAATCTAGTTTACTTTCTCAAGAATACAGCCACAAGTACCTTTTACGATTCTTAATCTAGAATTGAAAGATTTAGGAAATAATATCTAGATTACTTTTGCAGAAAATGAAATCTTGATTGTCAAACCATCTAATGATCCACCCAATTATGCTGATTAAGTTATTCTAGAAATCTAAAGGACATGAATTGAATTCAGTTGTTCTAGAAATTCAAAGTACAGGAATGAAATTCTGCAACTATAAAAGCAAAGGAACAAACTGCAAAGATCTATAGGAACAACAATTGAAAGAACTAGGGATGAACAGGTCTATTACAACTATCACACAGTTGCATAAGGGACAATTACCTATATAGTCGACTGTCACACCATACCACTACAATCTTACAAGAAATGCAATTACTGTTAATCCAATTACACACTATAAATCAATAACTGTTGCAGCTTAATATGAAGAAAGGAAATTATCACAAAATCACAGAACATAATAGATACCTAATTAACTTAGCAATCCTTGTGGGAAGGTGGGCCCAACCTTCACATAGAGATGCTGGAAATCACACACGTTAAAACGTCGAGATCTAAAGTAACTCCTTGTATTAAAAAGGGTAGATGAATCACACAACCTCAATCACAGCTGATACAATAATTTAGTTAAATGTTCAATTTCTGGCTCAGAATAGTTCCCCATATTTATACAATTACAATCATAACATCCTCTTCCTATTATTGGGCAGCCATGAAGATCCCTGATCTTCAGGCTTCCCTAATTACAATAAATTGTTACAGTCGTGGCATGATGAGATTAGAAGATATAAGGAAGTTGTTATTCGACCCAAAAATAATGATCCTGATTGATTGAGAAGATATCGCGCCGATTACAGCTACTTTTGAGCAGTGGCACACTATTGCCTCCAAATCTGTCGCAATCTGTTGCAACTACCCTTGTACACCTCGCATGGACTAATACACTGGAACCGCGTTCTTTGGGAACTAATGGAATGGATGGAAATCATCTTTAGTAATGAATGTCCATCCCTCCTTTGGCATGTTCGGCCCACTACACCTGTATTCTCTATATCTCAAAATATATTTATAAAACCATCATATGTTAGCATAAATTAAGATGTAAAGCCTTGATTACCACAATCCTAAGAATTAATAAAATAAGACAATGATTAACCATACCTTTATGACTTGAGGGTTCATGTGAGGGAAAAACATCTATTTATCCTGCAGAATAGGGTAGGATGAGGCAAAAAGAGGTGGATAAGAGTGGTAAAAAAGGGGCCATTTCTGGGACCAACACTTACATCAGCTGTCGATCATGGTCCATGACCATTTCAGATAGGATTGAGACAAAAATCCTTACCTTATACCCTCCAGCTCGACCTAGATTAGAAGATGAAACTCCACTATGGATGGAGCTTGAGGAGGAAGATGGTGTTCAACCGTCGTTAATGATAAGGAAAGGCTTAACCTTCAAAGATGAAATAGAGGACGCTGCTATCAACAATTTCATTAGTGAGCCTACATTTTCCAATACACATGTTTACCAGATCCTGAATAGTACCCTAGATGAAGAAAAACAAGAAAATATTACAGAGGAGACTTTAGTTAGTGACACTAGTATAATTCTAGTACTCAAGAATTCAAAAAGTATTCCATTTGAGATAGAGCCAGGTAAAACACTGAATATCAATCTGAACCTCGCTCCTGATGAATTGGAATGTCTGGTCACACTCCTGAAAAAACACAAGGGAGCATTTTCTTGGGAGTACACATATATGAAGGGTATCCCTTCTAATCTGTGCATGCACCACATTTACATTAAAAGAGGCTCCCGACCTATGTGCCAACCACAACGAAGGATGAAACCCAACCTTAGGGACATAGTGAAAGAGGAAATTCAAAATATTTTGGAAGCAGGGTTTATTTAGACAATCTCAGACAATGAGTGAGTTTCTCCACTCGTGATAGTACCAAAGAAGAACAGGAAATGGAGATTCTATGTGGATTATAGGGTGTTAAACAAAGCGACACAGAAAGACAATTTCCCTTTTCCCTTCATCGATCAGGTACTTGAAACCTTATCTGGGAAGAAATTTTTTTCCTTCCTGGATGGGTTTAGTGGGTACAACCATATCCAGATCGTTCCTGAAGACCAAAATAAGACCAATTTCAATTGTCCCTGAGGTACTTTTTCATATAGGGTACTTCCCTTCGGTTTGTGCAACGCACCTGCCACATTTGAGAGAGACGTGATTGGCATATTTTCAATGATGGTCAATAATAGCATGGATATTTTCATGGATGACTTTACCCCTTATGGAAATGACTTTGAGGAGGCACTAAAAAACTTAGAGAAGGTTTTAACACGCTGTGAGCAAACCCAACTATCTTTGATCACTGAGAAGTTCCATATGATGATGAGCGAGGGTGTAGTTCTGGGGCACTTTATCTCTGTTGATGGTATCCAGATAGATTCATCCAAAATCAGGGTAATTGAAAACATACCCACTCCTGGAACACAGAAAGAGGTACATAGCTTCTTAGAGAATGCTGGTTATTACAGAAGATTCATACAATTGTTTTACAAACTAGATTCTCCTTTACCTTGTTGATGAAGAATGTACAATTCATTTGGAATGGTGAGTGCCAAACAACGTTCACTGAACTTAAGAAGAGGTTTTATAGAACTCCTATATTAAGGGGGACCAATTGGGCTCTGCTTTCCATTATTCTTATGATGCCTCTGACACTGCCATTGGAGCAGTGCTGGGATAGAAGGATGGTCAGGAACCATATGCAATTTACTATATCAGTAAAAATTTGGCCCCTGCTGAACTCAATTACACTGTTATAGAAAAATATTTTTTAGCCATTGTTTATTCCATCAATAAATTCAGACACTACATCACTGGATATCCCACATTTGTGCACACTGACCATTCAACCATCAATTATTTAATGAAAAAACATGTTACAAATGCTAGTATAACTAGATGGTTGCTACTATTATAGGAGTTCGACATTACAATTATTGACATACCTAGAAAAAAGAATGTTGTTGCTGATTTTTTATCTCATTTTACTAATAGTGATGACAGTATTCCATCTGAAGATTCTTTTCCAGACAAAAATTTGTTTGCAGTATCAGCTCATTCCCCATGGTATGCAGATGTTGCTAACTATTTGACTACAGGAAAGCTTCCTACACATCTGTCAATGAAAGAGAAAAGGAAGATAATCCAACAAAAATTCTAGGTATTGCTGGATAGATGGTCATGTTTTCTACACAAGCCCTGATCTTGAAATTAGGAGATGTGTAAGATAGGATGGAATTTTCAGTATCTTGAAGGCTTTTCACGATGAGCCCTTTGGGGGACACTTTGTTGACAAACGAATAGGTCATAAGGTATTACGAATGGGCTATTATTAGCCAACAGTTTTTAGGGACACGGAGAATTATGTACAGGCTTGTGATAGCTTTTAGAGGATGGGCCAACCTAACACATTGGATGAGATGCCCCTTCAACCACAAATGGTGGTTGAACCCTTTGAAAGATGGGCCTTGGATTTCATTGGGCCCATCAATCCTCCATGGAAGAAGAAAGTTTACATCTTAGTTTGCACCGATTATATGAAAAAATGGGTGGAGGCTGTGGCCTTGGTCAAGGCCAATGATCAGGCTGTAATAGATTTCCTAAATGAATAAATATTCGCTCATTTTGGGGTACCCAAGGAGATAATCACAGATGGAGGACCGCGGTTTGTGTCTCACAAACTGGAAGCTTTGTTACAAAAGTACCATATTTACCAAATAATAACTTCACCTTATCATCCATAATCTAATGGCTAGATGGAAAGTACCAACAAAGTGATTGAATCTATTCTCACAAAAACAGTCATAAGCCATCACAGATACTGGGTTGACAGACTTCCAGAGGTGCTATGGGAATATCGCACTACTTGGCGCAATACTATGAGATTCTCTCCTTATGACTTGGTGTATGGTAAGAATGTTGTCTTTCCTATTGAATTCAAAATCAGAACGTTAAGGATAGCTATGGAGGCATACTTAGATTTAACAGAAGCTCAGAGGAATAGATTAAACCAGTTAAATGAACTCGAAAAAAAATGTACAACTACTGTACATTAGACAAAATTAATTCAACACCGATCTAAGTGGAATGATCGGTTCATAAAGAAGAAAGTCTTTTGTGAAGGAGACTAGGCATTGTTATATGATTCTAGGTTCAATAGAGACTTCAAAGGTAAGATTTGAACAAGATGGTTGGGTCCATACCAGATAAACAAGGAATTTAACAACGGTACAATACACCTGGTCACTATTGATGAATATCATACGCCATTATTTGCTAATGGTCACAGGCTGCAATTGTATCACAAGCAAATTTCAAGGGACACATTTATCTCGCATGTCACAGTTGATCCAGGATACCAGTTAAAGAAAGGGCAAGAATTTTTCTTTGTCCCTGTCAATCTTTAAGAGGACACTTTGATTTCCACACAGGAACTTGTACATAAATAAATTGATGTTTTTTTATTTTTATTTTTATTATTATTTTACTTTACATTTGATTGGTTTTATTTGAAGAATATGTGCAAGAACTTACATAATGAGCAGCGGTCATGACTAGGCCTAATGACTGTAAGCGCCCTAATTCATGTTCCCATTTCAAAAGAGCTCCTTAAAAAAATGAATTATTAATAGTTCAGTCATAGCTGCGACTCTGTTAAAATATGCCATTTTCCTATTTTCCGCAGCCGTAACCCCATAAAATTTTGACCATTTTCATGTTTTTTCATAGCGGTCATGACTAGGCCTAACGACTGTGAGCGCCCTAATTCATGTTCCCATTTTGAAAGAGCTCCTTAAAAAAATGAATGATTAACAGTTCAGTCATAGCTATGACTCTATTAAAATATGCCATTTTCCTATTTTCCGCAGCCGCAACCCCATAAAATTTTGACCATTTTCATGTTTTTTCACAGCTGCGACTCCGTTAAAATATGCCATTTCCCTATTTTTTGTAGTTGCGACTCCATTAAAACTTGCCTATTTTCCACTATTTTTTCACAGCTGTGACTCCGCCAAATTCTGTAGATTTCCCTATTTTCTGTAGCTGCGACTACACCAAATTCCGCAGATTTCCCTACTTTTCGCAGCTATGAATCCGCCAAATTCTATAGATTTCCCTACTTTCCGCAGCTGTGACTCCACCAAATTTCGCAGCTGTGTCTCCTCCAATTTTCGTTGATTTCTCCTATCTCTGCAGCTGTGACTCCGCTACATTTTTCCTATATTTCTGTTCTCGCACCTACACTGGTGCTAAGTTTTCATTGATTTTTGTATCTTCACAGCTACGACTCCTCTAGATTTATCAGCAAAACAACTGCGACTCCTCCAGATTCGGCCACAAATGTTTCCATCCATGACTTTGTTGGGTTCTGACTCAACTCATAGCTCCAGTTCTATTTCTGTCAAGGATGAAAAGAAAATTATTAATTCATCAGGGATGAGATTATAGAAGCACACATTCAATTATGTTTTGAATTGGTGGTTGCTGAACTATTACGGGAAGTCATGGTTCACCTTGTGTTGTGAATGTATAGATTCTGACTATCTACATGGTTAGGCGTTAATTGGATTTGACAAAATTAATCATGCTTTTCCTTTTTGTACCCATCATTCAACCCGTACTCATTTAACTATCAATCCACATGATCTAACTAGTACTTAAGCTTAACATACGACCATCGTCTTTTTCCTAATTTGGGGCAAAATATTACCAATTACTCCTTGCTTACGACTGTCTTAACTTTCCTAATTTATCCAACTCCAACCTCCAATGTTCGTGCATGTTCCTGCACTGCAACTTCATTTCTAGGCATGTAATTTGATAAGTTCACACCATAATTCAGAAAGAGATATGATATGGGTATCCCAGCTTAGCATGAACCTACATATATGGGGGCCCTACATCGAAATGCAGAGTTTTTTTCCATTTTCGAAGCAACTGGTTGGACCCAATTCTTTCAATGCTTAAATGATTTTCATTGAGAAATAAATCTGCAGTTTTCTCTAAATTTGATAGAAACCTATTCAAAAGTTAGAGGTCTACACATAGAGGTTACTAAGGAGATTGTGGCTGAGGTTACTGGTCTTCCTCGGGTGGGAAGAACCTGGTTTGGAAGAACAACCCACAATGTGGCTGCAATGAGGGAGTTTCTGGTAGCTTGTGAATAGGTCTTCCAAGTGAAGTGAGGGATAACACTAAAATCAATGCCTCAACCTTGGAATGAAGTGGAAGTATTCCTGAAGAAGTGCATCACATATGAAGGTTGGTATCATACTGTGTATTTCTCTAATTTTCCCTTACTGTCTCATTTATGCAACAGGGATTTACTTAACATCCCATTTTATTTATTTAAAGACCTACATCATATGATGGGGTTTGTAATATCATCCCGACACCCTTACTATTCTCTCATCCATAGCGACCTAATTAAACTGCTTATCATAAGGGCCTTAGTACAATGGAACCAAACCTAGGAATAGTTCACTGGCCAGCCTCAGATAATTCATGCACCTACACTTTTGGGTGGTGTCCCAATAGAAGAGGAAGAAGAGGAACCTGCATAGTTGGGAGGAGTGGAAGTAGAGGAGGAGGACCGGAGTCCCTCCAATTCAGTTAGGGGGAGAGATGAGACAAATTCAGAACGAAACCCAACTAGTCAAGCGGAAGATTAGGGAGAGGTTGCAACAACATCAAACCCTATGGGAAGAATAGATAATGTGGAAGCTCTGGTAATAGAAGCTGAAACTGGAGTAGCATTGGATGTTGTGACAGTGGAAGCTAAGGTTGTGGGAGCTATTACAAAAAAAGGATATGCATAGATCCTCACCATTGAATACTCTCCTGAATGGGGAGGAGCCTTAATCAAGGAATAAATTGAGATGGTAGAGACAAGCAAAGTCACTAAAGAGGGAGATGTTCCTTCTACATCAGTTGCATAATTAGAAACCCTTGTACCGCAGAGGAAGAGAATAAGATCAAGAGAAGAAGGATAGGCATCACGACCAGTGAAGAGAAGGAGAACCAGATCTGTCATAGTAGCAGAAGCCTCACAGGAAAGATGGGTGAACATTGAATCAAATATTTAATTCCCCATCTTGAGACCCAGGATAAATTCCACCCCACAAGAACCTATTGCAGAAGAACCTCAAATTGAGGGAATTTTATATGAAAATGGTTTGCTGAAGGAAGATGTGCAAGCACTCTGAAAGGAATTGGAATGTTGGAAGGAAACATGCAGGAAATAGGTGGAAAGAAGGTTGCACACATTAGTAGAAGCTGCAGATCAGTTAGAAGGATAACCTCCTACTAAGGAAGGCGAAGAAGTGGAAAAAGTGGCCCTGAGTGTGGGGAAATTTTTAATCAATCAGGATACAAAGTCACAGTGCATGCATGCATTTTTGGCACAAAAACCAACATAGACAGTTGAAGAAAAGAAGGAAACACCTTCGGTGGAATTCAGGGGTGAAGATGAACTAGAAGTGGAAATGATCCTCGATATAGAAGCAAGGTAGGATGAGCAATTACAGTCTCAGCCACTGGAGCAACTAGAAGAAGTGGGAAGACAGGGTGTTCTTACATAAGAATCAACACCCTTAGAAATTTTTGTTGAGGCTGCTACTCAAATGAAATCAGGTGAACCGAAGGTTGAGACAATCCTTGATATGAACTTAGAAGTTTTTACTATGACCCTAGAACAATCAGAGGACACAGAACTAGTGGAGGGATAACCTCAGCAATGAGAAAATGTTGAGGTTGATCAGGATGTTGTCACACAAGAACCAACATCCTTAGGAATTCTTTTGAAGACCCCGATCCAGCAAGGAACAATTGAACCTGAGGTGGACATAATTCTTGATCTGGAGCTAGGGGAAGATGAAAAGATTCAGTCCCATGCATCAGGGGACATTGAAGTATTCAGGGACCAATCTCATCTTTCAACGGATATGGAAGTGACTCAAGAGAAACCTCAGCAGCCTGAAGAACTGGGAGGGTAGGAAGTTGTTACACAAGAACCAAAACCCTTCTAACTCCCTGTCGAATCTACAGCTAAGACTAAAACTAAGGAAGATGTTATTACACAAGAACCAAAATCTTCGCAAAAAGATGACAAAGTTGATAGAAAAGGGTTTCAAGAAGAGGATTTTGTTACAGAAGAACCATCATCCTCAGAATTGATTGTAGAAAAACCTATACAGGATGAGGTCATTGGAACACTGGTAGAAGAGGAAGTTGGTACACTTCTGATTCAGAATGTTCAGGCTGAAACATCGGGTAATAAGGTATGGACTCAATTTTCCCAGAACTTTGTCAATTTAGAGTATGACAATGAGAAGGATGCAGGAGATGGAAGGATTCAAGGTCTGATAGAAGAACTCTCACTGCTGAAATTAGAAGTAAAGAAATGGAAGAGTCAGGTGGACAGATATTAGGAAGGGATGATTCCCCTTGTTGAGCATAGAAATACTATTAGAGAATTGAGGGAAATATGAGCATAAGAGTTAACATTCCAGAGGTTTTGTTGGGAAGAAGTAAATAAAGAGTTGAAGGAATTGAATAAATTCAAGTCCATGCAGAAGGAAAAATATCAATTGTACACTCTCTCCCGCGAATTGATGATTTCCAGAGCTCCATATCCCTCTTATCCTGTATTTTTGTATGAACAATTTACTTGGTTTAAATTGAAGGAATTGAAGTAAGGGAGACCTAATTATGAAGTGGCATCCTTTGCCCAGTTTCTAGAGACCTTTATGGAAAGCAACTTCACCGAGAAGAACATGTTGTATGAATTTTATTTACATGAAATGGCTTTCCCTCTAGACCATCATTCGAACCCTGCTCCTTACTTAGGAGATGTCCCACTGAGGGCTTTTGCTTATTTTGTTAGCAATCATATGCAGTGGGAGAATTCCTTCTAGAAAATTTCTCAGAATGAGTATAACTCTAATATTTGGATTTAGAGTGAACCTCAATCTCCTCGCCTTATTATTACTCTTCAGGAATAGAGGTTTACATATCCCATCAAGACCCAGTAGCTGGTTGAAATTCAAGAACAAGTCATCTCCACTTGTGTTAGCCAGATTTTCAGGAAGAAACATTTGGATTTGGAAGGCAGTAGGCATAGATGGTAGTATTCTCCTTCATCATTTAAGAAAAGGGACCCTTACTACTTTAAAAACTTTAAACATGCACTCCCTAGGGTCGAGGGATATGTTGACTATATGAAGAAGTGTGGAGTTAAATGGTTGGGACTTGAATTCAAGTTTCCACTTATTTGGTGGCCAGGAAGGCCGTATAGGGATGATTTTTCATTGACATAGGAAGAGGAGAAGTAGTGTTGGAAATATTGAGTTTCCCATAACAGATATCTAGATGGGAAGGAACCACCTGAACTCTCCTACAATTTTTCCTCTCTCCATGAACGAGGTACAGTTACAACATTAAACTTAGACTAGTGGAGGTTGTTGCATAAGGACATGCAATAGGATAGTTGGGGGGACATGTTGGGTCTTGAAATGCCCCTTTTTGACCACACCTAGTATACCCTTTATTCCTTGTCCTGCTCTATTTTATGCACCAGAGATATGTTCTTTCCTCACATTGAGCCTTGAATCTGTGTAGGTATGATTAATTATTGTTTTATCTTATTAATGCCTATTATTGTCATGATCAAAACTCTATCTCTTGAATTGTACTAATACATCGTGATTTCATAAAGATAGTTCAATCTTTGAGAAGTATAGGTATAAAAGCCCCAGTGGTTTGAAGGGAATATGAGCTTTTGATGCCACTTGTCACTTTCTAGTCACAGCTCCACATGCTAGAAGCAAACAGAGGCCGTCATTCCATGTATTTATGCAATATGCTAAGCTGCAATAGATTCAGCTGTGACAACACGCCATTGCTTAAGTTTTAGCTGCCACATATGGGGTATTCCTTGAATTGGTTCTGTTTATTCACTAATGGCTCACGCAATAGGATTCCCTATATTCTCTGCTCTCATTCAATTCCACTCACAGCTATATGTAACACCCTAGTTTTGACCCCGTTGCATTAATTGTACATGATGTATATATTGTAATGAATCGTGGTGTGGAGCTAAAGGAAAAATCCCCACCATCGATCTCGTTGTGCTATGTTTCGGATTGAAATGATCACCGATGGTATATCGGGGCACGCGACATACATATTGAATTTTGGCATCATGTAAATATGCATATTTAATTAAATAACCCAACCAGCTATGTTCGCCGCAACTAAATTGAGAAGGGGCATGGTTTTCACAAGGATAAGGGGGGGGGGGAATTGTCCAACCTTAGGTTATGGGAAAAACCCATGTGTCTCCATCTTGTCTTATCCAACTACCACCTTAAATGTTCAACTGAGTAGTTGAGGTAGTTATTGTTTTGGGAGTGGGGGTGGCAGGATTGTCAGTCCTTGCCCCACTCGCACACTCCACCCGCAATGGAACCTCACGATGGGCAAAAGAATGACTACTACACATTCTCGCCGTTGTCTATTCATCCGCATGCATAAGCAGAGCTATTCATCCTCACGCAGGGACCATTATCGGTTCATTATTCTCATGCACAGGATTTTTCCTGGTTTTGGGCTCACACAGCGAGCTGGGAGCTGTGCTCTTTCATCCACGATTTGCTGTGAAGGGTCATTCACGTTTTCGGCTGTATGACCTCCTCACAGACTAGTATGGTCGTGTAATTTTCCTGTCATTTCAATTTTGAGATTTGGACCGATGCTCTTCTCGTGAGTTGTGGTTGCCACCATCCCCTTAAGACTTGTTGTGTTGCTGGGGTCTCCCTTACTGATTTGTGGCCATGCATATGTTTTTCCTCTATGTTTTGGGGTCTGGTGCAAGTTTCTCTCACACACAGGCTGGGAGACTGTAATTTCTTCCCCAGTGTGGTCTGTGTAAGTTTTCCCCAGCGGCTTCGATTGTGCAGAATTGGCTGTTGTTCTCCATGTTTGTTGTTAGTGTATGCTGATACGTTTGGGACTATCATTTTCCCCATGTTGTTAATTGTGTGCACTGATACGCTCGGGGCCTGTTGAAATTTTCTTGGGAGTCGTTTTCCCTATTAAGCTATAACAGCTGATTGATTGCATGTGTGCAATGGTCGATCTTTGGACTGTGTTGGGAGCAGGGATGGGGGCTTGGTTTGCTTGATAAACCTAGTGTGTTTGGAAACCACACAGATAGAGCTAGAGGGCTGGATTTCTTCTCCACAACCCCTGAATAGCACTGGAAGGGAAGGCAGGGCCTGAGGGACTTTGTAGCAGAGAAGGGACTGATTCC
The DNA here is from genome assembly GCA_001517045.1 of Pseudotsuga menziesii. Taxonomy (NCBI): domain Eukaryota; kingdom Viridiplantae; phylum Streptophyta; class Pinopsida; order Pinales; family Pinaceae; genus Pseudotsuga; species Pseudotsuga menziesii. Next base: position 285,284 of record LPNX010601670.1, on the reverse strand, counting down.
TTGTGTTGGGTGTGGGTGGGTGTCTTAGCAGTCAGGCTAGTTCTATTGTAGGTGTTCTTAGCTCTGTAATGAGCTCACCAGCTTAGAATTTAGCCTTTCCCAACTCCTTGATGGCCTGATAAACCTAACCATGTTGGCTTGGCTGTCTGGGTGATGGCCTGATAAACCCAACTGTGTTGGCTTGGCTGTGTTTTGTGTATCCTTGGCTATGTGTAATCTTGCTTGTTCCTTATTCCTTGGAGAATCATGCCCAGCTCGGGGGTGGCAGCATTGCTGAGAGATTAAGGAGCACGCTGGCCTATGGTTGGGTGGAACGTTGCAGTGACGTAGTTGGTTGTGGAACGAGTTCTTCATAATATAAGTAATCTTGTCTATTTTACTTCCGCAATCATATATTCTGTTAATGAATGTGATGAACATGTAGAATGCTTATATGAACGTATGTTTGCTTCCGTTGTATGGTAAATGATCATGTATGCATGTTCTAGTTCAAAGCATTTTATTTCAGCATTTCAGCATATTTTATGGATGCACATGTTCATGGGGCTGATTTCCCAGATGGTTAAGGCCATGGTAGCATCCTCTTCACCAGTCGGAGGGTTGGGGACACTACACTATACAACTCGTTGTAACAGGGCAGCCTAAAGATCATATATCTTAATGGCTTCCCAATATCAATGGGTGAAGGTTATGATTGATCATGTATAAATATTGGGAAACATTCTGAGCCAATGGTTGGTTGATATTGGATTATACTGTGCAAGCTGTAACAGAGAACTGTACTTTGAAATTTTTCATTTTAATATAAGGAGCAATATTCTTCTGATCTCTGTGTTTTAGCCTGTGTTAGATTTAGCATCTCTGTTCGAAGGATGGGCCCGCCTTCCACAGATATTGCCAAGTTAATTAGATGTTTTGATTGTTTGTTGTGTGGTGTGGAAGTTTTAGTAATTGCATTATTTATCGTAGCTGTAACAAAAATGATTTTATCATTGTAGGTCCTTTGGACAGTGATGTTTGCATCTCCTTTAAGCTATAACTGCATAGTGTGACAGTCGGCTGTGTAGGTTAGTTTCCATTATGCATGTGTGTTAAATATCTGTTACAATCAAGCTCAGCTCAGTTCCATTCAATTACTTATCTTTTTCAGGTGTGCTAATTTAGCCAGATTCTGGTTTGAAGTTGTTTAATTCAAGTTGTTGTTCTTTTCAATTCTTAGATTAGTTGAATTAAACTAGTGATGGATGGATTTACAGATGGTCTAATAATGCTAGGATTTAAATTTATGCAAAAGTAATTCTTGTTTCCTATTCCTAGATTGATCAATTGTTGGAGTGACATTGTAGGAAGTAATTGCAATTTTTGAATTTCTAGAGAGGTAACTTAGATTAGCTTAGCTATGAAAAGAGTTTGACTGAGCAGTTAAGTAGGAGAGTTTATCTTTCATTCAATTGATCAGCTACTTAGTGTTTATCCACAGATAGTGTGAATTACATTTGAAATTAAAGGACTTCTTTGGGTTGACAATTTATATTGAGCATTCTTTATGTTAGCTGCATTAACTTGCATATAGAGTGACCAACACCAAGAAGCCCCAACTTTTGGTG
>LPNX010601670.1:262534-282550 GCA_001517045.1 Pseudotsuga menziesii | reverse complement strand
TATATATTATGGAGCCAAATATAGTTATATTTCATGTAATGGAATGGTTGAGAGATGTTATTTGAATAAAAACAAGCTTGAGACTACAAGTCTAGTGTAGTTAGCTACATGATCCAAGAGGAAGGTCACAAAATCAATAAGGAAGTGTCCTTTGGACATGAATGGATTGAATACCTTTGTATACTTGAACATCATACCTTTGGGTTGATTTGATAAATTGATTAACATGGATTGGTTGGATGCATATCATTCCATGCTTGACTGCCACAACAAGACTTACACTTGTCTGGATGAAGAAGGAAATTAGGTGACAACGAGAGGTATACCTAGATCCATATCTATAAGAAATATCACAACTCTACAACTGAAGAAGTGTTTTAGGAAAGGTTTCCAATTGTTTGAGACTCATGTGGAGGAGCTAAGAGAAAGAAAATATCCAAATATACAAGGATAACTTGTGCTACAAGAATTTGTAGATGTATCTAAATAAGTGGCAGGAATGCCACCTCAAAGAGATATTGATTTCTCTATTGATTTGGTGTCGAGTGGAGTTCCTTATTCAAAAGAAAATTACTAGATGAGTACTCTAGAATTGAAATATTTATATATGCAATTAGAAGAGATACCGAAGAAAGGTTACATATGACCTAGTGTGTCACCTTGAGGAGATCCTGTGTTGTTTGTTAAGAAGAATGATGGAATTGTAAGAATCTTTATAGATTATAGACAACTGATCAAAGAAATAATCATAAACAAGTATCATTTGGCAAGGATTGATGACTTGTTCAATCACTTGAGAAGATCCAAAGCATTCTCAAAGATAGATATGAGATCATGATATTACCAAGTTAGAATCGAGAATGAAGACATCAATAAGATTGCATTCAGGACCAAGTATGGTCATTATGAGTTCACAGTGTTACCATTCGTATTGACAAATGCATCGACGAGATTGATTTTTCTAATGAATGTAGTTTTTAGGAAGTACTTGGATAATTTTTTAATTGTGTTCTTGGATGACATTCTCATATATTCCAATATAGAAGAAGGACATGAAGAGCATCTGGCATTGGTGCTACAAGTACTTAGATACCATCATTTGTATTCCAAAGATAATCAATTTTTCATTCTATCATAGTATAATCCACTACTTGGGGAACATAATATTAGAAGAAGGAATCTCGATGGACCTTGAGAAGGTAATATCTGTAATGAATTGGAAAGTACCAAAGAATGTATCATAAGTAATATCTTTCATGGGATTAGCTAGATACTACTGAAGATGCATGAAGCATTTCTCAAAGTTAGATCATCCCATAACATATTTGTAGAGGAAGGGTGTGAAGTTCAAATGGACTTCCAAGTGTGAAAGTAGTTTTGAAAGACTCAAGGAAATTCTTACTAGTGCATTGGTTCTAAAGATTACAGATCCCAATGAAAGCTTTGTATTGTGCACAAATGCATGTAAGCTGGTAATTGGTGGAGTGTTGAATCATGATGGCCATCTCATCAGTTATGAATCTAGGAAGCCAAAATAAAATGAAAAGAATATTCCACCCATGATCTGGATCTTGCAACTATCATTCATTCCTTGAAGATATAGAGGCACTACTTGATGGGAAAGTTGTTAGATTTTTAACATTTAAGCTAGCACTATATTAGGATCTTTAATTGAGAGAATAACAAGCACATCAATCAAACACAAGAGACAATGAACACAATGTTTTTCCTTGGGGAAACCATAAATGGAGAAAACCCTGCAACTTCCTCAGAGATAGAATCAACACCAAAAGTAAAACCCCAAAACAGTAAGATGATCTCCTGAAAACAGTAGCCTCTTTCTTTATAGCCCCAACAACTTATTCTTCCTCAGCTATGCACTACAACTGAGTGTGAGTGAGTGTGTGATCAATAGAGAGACTCACTCTCTATTTATACTAATTCCTGACTTGACAATAACTCACTAGGTCCGACTTCACTAGGAGAGTCTAATAACCCTAGGGCCCCGGAACTGCAGGGACTTTACCCTTTATCAATAGGAGGGTTACCCACAATGACTTGACATGAATTGTTTACATTATTGAATCTCCCGATAGGAACATCGGGGCATGACATGACTCAAATACATTACAGACACATACTAGAATAAACATTGGGGTACAATACATAAGATATATGGATGAATACATTCCGAAGTTACAAATACATCAACACTCCCTCTTAACTAGGAAGGTATTCTCTCAACACAATTTATCATCACAAGTCTTCTTCTCTGTATCATCTGGGTCATCATTGAGTTCTCGTCATCTTCATCTTCAAGTCATCTTCATCTTCAAGTTATCTTCATCTTCAAGGCATCTTCATCATCGGATCTGGATCATTACTGGAACATCATCATTGGATCTAGATCGTCACTAGATCTAGATCATTACTGGAACACCATCACTACTGGATATGGATCATTGTTGGATCTGGATCATCACTGCTGGATCATCATCACTAGATCATCATCACGGGTGCTATATCATGATTCTTCTTGTCACAGGAATTTCTACAGAGCCAACCCTTTTTCATGCTGGTTGTAGTCCTAGCCTCCATGTAAGTCTTCTTCAGTGCTTACATCTGACCCTAAGTTAGAATGGCCCGCCCAACACTTACATATGACCATGAGGGGAACACATCCAACACCATGTTTGAAAGGCACACCCAACACTCACATTTGACCATGCGGGAATACATCCCACAAACCTGTCAGAAAGTCCCAACACTTACATTCACTAGCATGACAAGACACATCTACTATCATCTGTGAAAATGCATAGCACTCACAACCACTAGCATGATATGACACACCTACTATCATCTATGGAAAGGCCCAGAACTTACATCCACCAGCATGGTAGGACACACCTACTACCATATGTGGAAAGGCACAGCACTCACATCCACCAGCATGGTAGGACACACCTACTACCATCTGTGGAAAGGCACATCACTTACAATCACCAGCATGGTAGGACACACCTACTACCATCTGCAAAAAGGCACAACACTCACATCCAATAGCATGATAGGACACACCTACTATCATCTGTGGAAAGGCTTTGCAATTACATCTGATCATGTAGGAACCAATCCTACAGTCACATCAGAATGGCTCCCAGCCCTAGGCTGAGGATTCTTGGTAACTGACTAGGTGCCTCCATTCTCCTAGAGAATGGCATCATACCTTATATCTGATCAAGTGGGAACACATCTCTCAATCACATCAGAATGGCCCTGCACTTATATCTGATCATGTGAGAACACATCCCACAGTCATATCAGAATGGCCCTCAGCCTCAAACTGAGTATTCCTGGTAATTGACCAGGTGCTTCCATTCAGAGAATGGAAATAGCCCTTATATCTGATCATGTAGGGACCAATCCTATAGTCATATCAGAATGGCTTAGCACTTATATCTGACATGGAAGGAACCTATCCTCTCACCGTGATAGAATTGCTTAGCCCTTACATCTGACCATGAAAGGAACCAATCCTCTCACCATGTTAAAATGGCTCATGGACTCATCACTTCCCCTTGGAGGGAACCTCGATATGGAGAACACCAAACTTCTCCATGAAGTATTCAAACTTCAATCTGGCTAATGGCTTTGTCAACACATCAGCTATCTATTTTTCCGTTGCAACATATTGGAGCTTCACTTCTCCTCTCTGCACCATATCCCTGATATAGTGATATTTGATCTTGATATTCTTTAACTTGTCATGGAACACTGGGTTCTTTGACAACTTCACACCACTCTGGTTGTCGCAGTATATACAAGTAGCATCCAACTAGAGATCAAATAAATCAGACAATAGCTTCCTTAGCCATACTGCCTCACAACTAGCTGAAAAAGCTGCGACATACTCTGCTTCAGCTGTACTCAGTGCCACATAGGATTGCTTCCTGCTAAACCAATAGATCACACCTGATCCCATACTCGAGCAACACCCTGAAGTGCTATTCCTATTGATGGCACTACCTACCCAATATGAATCAACATAACCCTCCAGGTTAATCTTTTGATTCACCTCATACTTGAGCCCATAATCAACTGTACCCTTCAGGCACCTCAGAATATGCTTTGCAGCAATCAAGTGAACATGTCTCGGATCTGTCAGGAGTTGGCTCAAGGTGTTCACAGCAAAGCAAATATCTGGTCTCGTGTTCATCAGGTACATCAGGGACCCAATCATATGATGATACATCGTAGCATCAACCAACTCTGATGAAGCATCACTCAATAGCTTCAGGTTCGATGTCATAGGTGTGGTCATGGCCTTGCAATCCATCATCCCAAACCTCTTGAGGATCTCTACCATATACTTCCCTTGTCCTAGGAAAATTCCATCTGCATTCTCCAACACCTCCATGCCTAGAAAATAATGCATCATACCCAAGTCCTTCATTTCAAACTTGGTAGCAAGCTTCCTCTTCGTATCAGCAATCAATCCATCCATACCTATTACAAATAGATCATCTACATACAGTAGGAGTATTACTGGGTTTCCATCCTCAACCTTGTAGTAAAGGTTGGAATCTGCTTTACACTTGGTAAAGCCCAAAATGGATAGAAACCTGTCAATTCTGCCATACTGTGTCCTAGGTGCCTGTTTCAAACCGTACATGGCTTTTTTCAATTTACACACATGAGTCTCCCTGTCATGTGTCTCAAAATCGAGTGGCTACTCCACATACACTTCCACTTCTACTACACCATTCAAGAAGGCAGTCTTGACATCCATCTGATGTATCTTCCATTTCATCATTGCAGCCAGAGAAAGTACTGATTTGATGGAAATTTATCTGGCTACAGGTGCAAAAGTTTCTTCATACTCTATTCCTTCTTTCTGGGAGAATCCACGAGCCACAAATCTTTCTTTATATTTCTCTATGCAACCATCTACAGCATGCTTGATCTTGTAGATCCATTTGGAAGTTACAATATACTTCCCCTTTGGTCTTGGGACAATATCCCAAACATCATTATTCATGAATGATTGATACTCTTCGATCATAGCATCCTTCCATTCTTTCCTTTCTATTGCTTCTTCATAGTTGGAAGGTTCTTTATCGGTGAAGTCACATAATAAGGCTACATAACCAGAGCAGGACCTGGTATTTTTTCTTTCCCTGTGAGTTTCTTCTAGAGCCCCATATTTTTCTGCACCTTGGATAGCTTCTCATACCCAAGTAGGTTTCCTCTTGTGAGGATTCTTCTCTTGAGGTGGATCTATAGGTTCTTGAGGTTCTTCTAATTCTCGATCTTCTTCTTGAATTTCTTTGTTCATGGTTGTGTCATGAATTCTGGGTACTTCTGTTTCTTTAGGTTCTTCAGCATGTCTCTTTCTGGATTTGTTGTAAGCTGAGTCTTCATCAAATGTTACATCCCTGCTGATGTCGATCTTCTTGAATCCTGGGAAGTATATTTTGTAAGCCTTCGAGCTTTCAGAGCATCCCACAAATATACCCTTCTTTCTTGAAGGATATAACTTTGTCCTCTTTTATTTCAGAATGTGTATGTACACTGGAAAACCGAATATTCTGAGATGGCTGAATTCTGGTTTCTTGCTGGAAAAGACTTCTCCAAGTGTCTTTTTCTCGAGTACTTTGTGTGGAGTACGGTTCTATACATACACCGTTGTTCTGGCAGCTTTTGTCCATAGATGCATGGGGAGATATTGATCATGAAACATAGCCCTTGTAGCTTCCATGATCATTCTATTCTTCCTTTCTGCAACCCCATTCTGTTGTGGATTATATGGAGTATTTAACTCCCTCTTAATCCCTGAATCTTTGCATAATGCTTTGAATTCATTTGATGTGAATTCTCCACCATTATTTGATCGAAAGGTTTTGATATTATTTTCTGTGTGGTTCTTGATCAAGGCTTTGAATTCCTTGAACTTGCCAAATACCTCATATTTGTTCTTCATGAATTATATCCATGTATTCCTAGAAAAATCATCAATAAAAGAAAAATAGTATACATACCCGCTTAATGAACTTTATGACATTGGATCGCATACATTGGAGTGGATGATTTCGAAGATTCCTTTTTCCTTGCTCTCGCTACTTGGAAATGTCTTCTTTGTGTTCTTTCCTTTCCCAATCCTTTGCAGACTCCATCATGTTTTGCTTGAATTTCTGGAAGACCTTCAACAGCTTTTCTTGCAAGTGGTAGTGCTCTGTAATGCACATGTGCAAGCCTTCTATGCCAAAGTTAACCTGGTTTTACTGTGTCATGGACCAAGGCTTGTTATGGATGGCCCTTAAATTTGTATATACCTCCATCTTGTTCCTCAATTACTACTGCATCATTAATAGTCTTTCCCTTTGGCCACATGAGAACTTGGCCATCTACAAATGCAACCCTCATGCCTTTTGCATCTAATGCAGATATGGAGAGGAGTTTCTTCTTTAGTCCTGGTACAAACAATACATCCTTCATTGTCATAGACTTTCCAAATTCTAGTTTATAGGAGGATTCACCACTATCTTTTATTGGATATTGGTAATCATCTCCAAGTTTCACCTTGTGTGGTGATTCATGTTTTGATAGTTTCACAAAGGATTCTTTGAATCCTTTCATATGTTTGGAAGCCCCACTATCTATAAGCCAATCATTGCTTCCATGTGTAATGTTTCCCGTGAGAGCAGAAATCAAAACATATTCTTCATCACTTGAGGAATCATCACTTTCTTATCTGATTCTCTTTGTGGAAGGTTCATCATCCTCTGCAGCATGAGCATGATGTCTTCTCTTGTTTCCCTTCTTCTCGTGAGAGACATTTTTGTTTCTAGGACATTCTCTAGCATAGTGTCCTTTCTCGTCATATGTATAACATCTGATTCTCGACAAATATTTTCTAGTGTTATCTTTGTGAAAGTGCTTACCTTTGGGGTGATGAGAACTTCTTCTGGTTTTCTTGGAGTGTACTGTGAGAGCTTGATCTTCACTTCCCATATTTTCTGCTCGATCTGCTATCTGAGATTCTTCTTGAGATCATTCTTCCCATAGTTTGTTGAATGCGACTAGCTTCTTTCCGGCACATATTCCTTGAACAAAGGAGTCCCATGATCTAGGGAGACCATTCAAGGTGGTCATTACAATCTCTGCATTCTCCACTTCTTCATCCACTACTTCAAGTTGTTCTTTGATCTAGGAGACCCTTGTGAAGTATGACTATATGGTCTCTGCAGTCTGGATCTTCATATTCTTCAACTGGTTCCTCAAGGTCATCTTTTGTTTTATGTTCTTTCCTTCAAACAGTTTGGTCAAGGCATCAAACATAGCTTTAGGTATCTTTAGGGAGGACACATGTGGTATGAGGTGATCCTTGATTGAATCAGCAATAATCCTCTTAGCCATGACCAACTTATTTTTGTGTAAGGCCTTGGCCTCATCTCCCTCTGGAGATGGAACCTCCTCACTGATGTAGGAGTCCAGCTCATTTTCTTCCAGGACCAGGGAAATCCTATACTTCCAAGCTCAGAAGTTATCAGCACCCTCAAGATTTTCATCAATCTTGGTATGATGAGACATCTTAATTGAGAATCTCAAATGGAAATACAAAATATTTAGATCTTACCAGGTCAATATGTCGGATCTGGATTTGGAGCTGAATTTTTGTAGTGCTGGTTCAGGAGTAGATTAGGGTTTGACTTTCCTCGAGTTCTATCCAACCAAATGTTTTGATCTTGATCTCTAAACTTCAATTTTGAGGAGGAGATCAATCCAGGCCTAGGCTCACTCAAAAATTCCATTTATGTGGAAAGCCCTAATTTTCGGCAGTAGTGTTGGGTCAAAAACTTAAAATGCTCAGAATCAGATTTTGTTTCGACAGAAAGATGCGCCCTAGGGAGAAGAGTTATCCCAACCTTCTTTTGCTGAAAATATGTGGAGAGAGATCCAAAAAGTAGGAATCCCTAGTTCCCACACCTGCATAGTGTCTTCTTCTCAAGTTAGCTATGATACCATGTTAGATTTTTAACATTTAAGCTAGCATTATATTAGGATCTTTAACTGAGAGAATAAAAATAACATAAATCAAACACAAGAGATAATGAACATAATGTTTTCCCTCAGAGAAACCATAAATGGAGAAAACCCCACAACTTCCTCAGAGATAGAATCAACACCAAAAGTAAAACCCCAAAATAGTAATATCATCTCCCGACAGCAGTAGCCTCTTTCTTTCTAGCCCCAAATAACTTCTTCTTCCTCAGGTATGTGCTACAACTGAGTGTGAGTGAGTGTGTGATAAATAGAGAGACTCAGTCTCTATTTATACTAATTCTTGACTTGACAATAACTCACTAGGGCCAACTTCACTAGGAGAGTCTAATAACCCTAGGGCCCCGGAACTGCAGGGACTTTAACCCTTGATCAATAGGAGGGTTACCCACAATGACTTGACATGACTTGTTTACATTATTGAATCTCCCGATAGGAACTTCGGGGCATGACATGACTCAAATACATTACAGACACATCCCATAATAAACATTGGGGTACAATACATAAGATATACGGATGAATACATTCCAAAGTTACAAATACATCAACAGAAAGAAGTTCAAGTTAAGGACTAATCATGATTGCTTGAAGTATTTGTTTGATCATCCTACTCTAAATGCAAGACAAAGAAGATGAATTGAATTGCTAGGTGAGTATGAATTTGATATTAAGCACAACAAAGTCAAGGAGAATAAAGTAGTTAATGCACTTAGTAGGAAGATACATGTGATGCACGTAGAAAATATCAGAACTGGTACATTAGATCTGAATGATAAGATCATTGAAGCCAATGCTACATATCAACATTACCAATATGTAAGAGATGGATTACAACAGCATAAAGTACCACAAAATTTTGATAAGTAGAGGATGGAAGAGGATGGAATCCTGATGCATAAGGGAAAAGTTTATGTGTCAAAATATGGAGATCTAAGGAATATGGTTTAGATGGATATTCATAATGTAACTTATGTGGGACATTTAGGTTATCAAAAAATAATAGAAGCTGTGAGGAAGCAATACTATTGGCCAGGAATGAAGAATGATGTTGTAGAGTACACAAATAGATGCATGGAATGCTAAAGGGTTAAATTGGAGAATCATCATCAAGTTTGCTTGTTGCAGCCACTACCAATACCTAAATGGAAGTGGGATATAGTGATGATGGATTTCATCACAAAGTTTCCTAAGAAAAGAATACATCATGATCCGTCATGGTGATGGATGATCAGTTGACTAAAGCTGCACATTTGATTCCAGTGAAGACAACTCATATGAAAACTAACATTGTAGACATATTTGTGAAAGAGGTTTCCATACTACATGGATTTCTAAAATATATAGTGTCAGACAAGGATACAAAGTTCACTTCTAAATTTTGGAAGGGATTTTTCAAATGACTTGGCACAAATGTGAACATGATTACAACATACCATCCTCAAACAGACGGTCAAAGAGAGAGAGATTCAATAAGGTGATCAAATATATGTTGGTAATGTATGTGATGGATCAACCTTCCAAGTGGGAGGATTATTTATGCTTGGTAGATTTTTCCTAAAATAATGGATATCATGCCTTTCTAAATATGATCCATGTTGAGGCATTATATGGGAGGAAGTGAAATACTCCAATAAGCTGGGATAATCCAATAGAAAAAATCATCACTGGGCCTGAACTTCTGAAAGATATGGAAGATCATAAGGTTAGAATTAAATAGAATATGAAAGAAACTCAAGACAGATAGAATGTTTATGAAAATAAGAGTATAACTAATATGAATTTTGAAGTTGGAGATCATGTCTTCTTGAAATTCAGATCCAAAAAGAGTTCCTTGAACATAGGAAATTGTTCCAAGCTATCTGCTAGATATTGTGGCCCTTTTGAGATCCTAGCTAGGATAGGTCCCATTGTATATGAGATTACATTGCCTACTTGCATAAAAGTGCATAATGTAATTCATGTATATTTGTTGAAAAGTATGTATATGTTTCTTATCATGTGATCCGGGTGGAATTGGAAAGGGATTTGTCAGAACAACCAATTGCCATTGTGGGAAGAAAGGTCACGTTGTTCCACAATAGAGAGATCAACCACATAAAGGTCTAATGGACTCATTATAGTCCTAAATATGCTACTTGGAAGCTCGAAGATTCTACAAGGAAGGAATACCCTCATCTATTTTGAAATTTTGTAAAGGCATGTATGTAATAAATATGCATCGAGGATGATGCATTGTTTTAAGAGGAAGGGAGATGTAATACCCCAATTTTGAGCCCTTGATCATATGTAATTTTTGTTTTCTTTATTATCGTCACACTAGTTTATAATAATATTGTATCTAGACATCATTGTAAATAAATAAAATATCTAGATTCAACATGGACAATTGATGAGAATGGGGGTTCGTGGACTCCATAGGTGAGGGGGAATGGAGAATTCCTAGTCCACTCTAGAATTTATGACCACCCAACACTTGATTATGGGCCAAATTTACCCTTTTTTACCTTATAGATGTTTTGTAACTCCCTTATGAAGTTTTGGTATCTTGAATTTCAATAATGTTCCCTCTTGAGAGACTGGTGGGGCCCACTTGGAGATAAAACCATCACTCCGCTAATCATGGGACATGTTTCCTATTTTTTATGCTGAAAGTAAGTTATACCACCTAATATTATCCCTACCTCGATGTTATAGCTCAAAATGACACATCTCTACCTGTGACCACTTCCATGATGACACTTCATGAAAGTCATTGAAAGTAACTAAAACAACACCTAACTTGGAGGACCCATATCATGAGTTTTGGAACTCCATTTGACCTCATCACTACACCGTTGGAAAGGTATCTATGTTAGATAAAACTTTCTAGAAGATACTAAAGTCTGAAAATCCACAAAAATACCCTAAAAATGAGCTTTTTTTATGTGTACGCGAGCGTATGTATGCGAATTGCTATATATAATACTCACGCATGCCTTAAATATGTGACTATATGCATTCAAACCCATGTATACCTCCTCATGTACGTGACTGTTGTCTCTACAACCCACATATGCCTCCTGAAAATGTCAAAAAATATGTATTTTGAAATTCGGGTAGTTTGGGTAGTTATGCAATTGACTCCTTCAGTTGTAACTACTTTGTCTTCAACCCTAACTCTTCATAAAGCATATAAATAGAGGTAGGGAGGTCCATGAGAGGGGACTGGAATCTTTGCATTGTTATGCTAGAGGAATTGGAGCTCTCTTTGCCCACACCTTTTCCCTAGAAGCTTTCTACTTGTGTTGCAGAGCTTGGAGGTTGAGTTCCTTGGAGAAGAGAAGTAGCAGAACCAGATCAAGGTTTCATGAAGTTCCGAACATGAAGAGAAGGTATACTTGTACTTGTTTTCAAGATTAATAAAGATGTGATGTCCTTCTTCTTCCCAAAGTTATTGTTCAGTGTGTGATTTAATCTTTGTTTATGATCATATGCTTATGTTAATCAGAATAGTTTCTTTTATTTTTTTGATTATAATTGCTTTATATGTGGTCATAATGGTTTGAGGAAGGTATAATTCGTTTTGCAGGTCTCTTGGAGTGAGAGAAGCAAGAGGAGCAAGATGAGGATTGAAGGGCTTCTTGGATCAACCTTCGTTTGGCTAAGGTATGAACCATTCCAATCTATGATATTTCTTATATATGCTTGCTGAACATTATGCATCTCTCTTTCAACCCCAGTACATTGATGGCCTCTTAAACCCTAACCATAGGAAGCTTTCCTTTACAACAGAACTGGTGACTCCACTGGGGAGAGCCTTGTCTGTTTGGGGTTTCTCTATCTTTCTTTCAGTCTTTTGCAAGTTTTCAGGTCCTTCTTTCCATTTAGGAACACCTCATAAGTTTGATAGTACACTTCCCTTGCCTTCCTAAGGAAGTTTTTGACCTTTTTTGGGTTTTTTTTGGACCCATATGTGAGTTGCAAACTGAACAGTTGCGTGTCTAGTTTGGTACACGCGACTTTCTATACTGTCAACCCACGTACGATACGCTACTTGTCAGTAATACAACCTACATGTGCTTGTACATGCAACTTGACGTACTATCAACCCGCGTATGACACGCGGCCTGTTAGTAGTACAACCCATGTGTGCCCCTAAAACAGTGTTTTTTCCTCATTTTTTGGTTTTTTCTGCTGTTGTGCGCTATTTGGTAGGTATTTTGGTGTCCTCTGCAAATGCATGACTCCAGGGAGTTTGTGTCATCCTTTTTGGTTGTTCTTTATCTATGTGGTAATCATTTTTATAGCATTAGGGTTTACTCCTTACTCTTTCCCCCCACCCCCTTTGCTTGGCTTGATTTTTGGCTTATGTTTCTACTTAGCCTCTGTTAGTGATATTTGTCTGAGTTCAGAAGCTTGTTGGTGTTTGTTTCCTTCTTCTTTTGTTGGTTAACTTCACCATGCCAAAATAGTTGACTTGTCTCTTATGCAAGTTTTCCTTCCAAGTAGGGTTTATACTGACTTTATGGCATTCTAGAGTCTATTTAGTGGTTGTATCATGTAGAGTTCCTTTTGCTTTGTTCTTGTCATCTGCATACTTTTGTTTGTAGGTAGTTTTTATTTTGCATTTATAAAAGAAAAATAAAAAGAACATATAGCGTTTTAATATGCATGTATATTAGGGTTTTGTCTTTAATACACTGCATATCATTATTTTTGAAAAAAATAAAAAAGAATTTGTTCTTTTGTGGCTTTCAAGTTTCTATTTGAAAAAGAAAAGAGAATAGTTTTTGCTTTTTGCATTTCATTTCTCTTTGCTTAGTCATTTTGTTTCAACTTTGAGTCAAAACACCACATAAGTTTCACACCATTTACCCTCTGACTAAAAACAACCTTTTAAAATAAACGATATAATTTAAAAAATTATTAGTAAGTTTTATTTTATAGGCTCATATACCAACTAGCTCAGGCTAGACTTGTGGGATAGGGAGTTTAAACTCTCCACAAGTGTTAAAATTTCAGACATAGTTGGCCAGTCACTAGGTAAACCCTTTTCTATGTTGATTGTATCTGGGAAGCTCCTCTCATATGGGAGTTAAGCACAAGGCTGCGTGGAGGCTGGGACTGAGGAGATAACCCTCCGATTCCTTGTCAAAGCGTAGACCAAGGTTTTTGTGCATCTGGGGATTCTGTCTTAGACAGGATTTTGGGCTTTGCTACCCTACCCATGCGTATGAACCAGGATTGTGACTATCCCCCATATTGTCAATATAGTTAAGATATCCTTTAGTCTCTTTGACATCTAGGGTTCATAAATAGGTACACCGAAAGGCTATTTCTGGTTGATCTTGGACGGGCTTGGAAGGTAACTATGGTAGAAGGTGTTGGAGGGCATTAGGTGATTCCTCTGATTGTGCCTAACTACATCTACAGGTACGCCAAGTAACTATCTATCAGATTTATTTTGGAAAGCGTATCTTATACCTATTTGTCTATTTGGATTTAGGAATTTTTTAGTGAGTGCTGTGTGGTTTGTCTGTACTTAATTTTCCTTCAAGTGTGTGCTTGGTACTTTTGGTTTCTTGTTGACCTCAAACTTTGTCTCCTTGTTTGAAACTATGTATAACACCCCTTTGAACACCAACCAAGAGATCCCCATGCTAGAAACTCCTTGTACTATTCCTCTCACAGGGAATGTTGGTGTTCCTTTGATGACCACCTTGAATCTACCTGGATTCACCCTAGGGATACCGGTGTGGTTCTTTTCCACTCCAACTGTCCTGAATGCTCCTGATGCTTCTCAAGTAAGCTCATTATATCAAGGTCATCGAAACACTACTTCCCCTTCACTTGTAGTTGATTCTCCTCCTCCTTCTACCTCATGCAGTGAAAGTATTGATACTAGTAACTGACAGTCTAAAAGGAGTAAAAGAAGAAGGAATAGGAAGAAGGCACATAAGAAAGGGGGCACCCATTCAACCTCTGCAATTCAAGTTGAACCTCACTACCCAGCCTATGAAGTTCATGCTAGGGGAACCTATCCAACCTATGCAAGTCATGATGGATCTAAGCACTCAACCTCTGCAAGTCAAGTTGATCTTCACCATCCAGCCTCTATTGATCATGTTGGGATGATCCTTCCAACATTTCCAGGTCACATCGGATCCAGTCACTTAGCCTCTGTAATTCATGTTGAGGGCACTCGTTCAACCTCTGATGTTTAAGTTGAACCTCCCCATCCAACCTCTGCAAGTCATGTTGGATCCATTCACCCAGCCTCTAAATTTTTCATGCTGGGGGCACACACTCAACTTCTACAAAGCATGTTGATTCTAACCATTTAGCCTCTACTGTTCATACTGGTGGTGCCCATCCAACCTCTACAGGTCATGTTGGACCTAGTCTTTCAGCCTCTGCAAGCCATGAGGGGGGCAGCCTCTCAGCCTCTGCAAGCCATGCGGGGGGCATCCTCTCAGCCTCTATGGTTCATGCTAAATAAAATCCATCAGCCACTGCAAGTCATGTTGACACTCTTGAAAAGAATACCCATTCAAAAAACAAGCCCAAGTTTCCTTGTAAGCTTTGTGAGGGAGACCACCTTACTTATAAATGTCATTATATTGCAGAAGTTCGAAGAGTTTGGTTTCATGGTCATCCCATTTTCGAACATAATGAAGTTTTTCAACAACCGACCTCTCTTATTCAGGTTGGACCTAGTCATCAAGCCTCTGGTGGTCATGCTGGAGGCAAACTCTCACCCTCTATAGATCATGTTGAGAGAAAACAGTCATCCACTGCTAGTCATGTTGACACCGTTGAGAAAATTGGTCGTTCGAAGTGCAAACTTAAGTTCCCTTGTAAGCAATGTGAGGGATATCATCTTACTCACTAGTGCCTTGCTATCACAGAGGTGTGAAGAGTGTGGTTCGAGACTCAAGAATTTCCTTCTCCTAAACAACCTATAGTTTCTCAACAACCTACTCAACCTTTGGTTGATCAAGTGGTCTAACCAATCTCATCTTTGGTCAATCCCACCCTTCTTTTGGAGAGTGATCCTGATGTGATTGAACCAATGCCACCTTTGGTCAATCCCAATATCCCTTCGGAGAGTGACTTTCATGAAGTGGTTGAATCAATTCCATTGTCGATCAATCCCACTCTTCCTTTGGAGAGTGAAGTGTTTGCTAGTCACATTTTCTTCACTTCCAGTTCAAGAATTTACTGAACAAGGGGGAATTGAACTTGCTTCAGATGAACCCCCACCAAGCTCTAAGATTGCTTCCTTTGATTCAGATAGCCTAGTTGATCCATGCCTTCCTTCTGACGCACCTTTCTAGATAAAGGTCAAAGTTGAACAATAAACATTTTCTCATTGTATTGTTGATGAAGGAGACTCAGTTAGTATTTTGGCTGCTTGTGCTTGGCGAGGCATGGGATCTCCCAGCCTTGTGTCGACTACTAGTCAGTTACTGGTGTTTGATAGAAGAAATTGTATAGCCTTGGGAATTCTTGCTCAAACACCTGCTACTTTGGGTGGGAAGACCATCTTAGTTGACTTCATGGTGATAGAAGACCCCTTGGACTTCAATATGCTCCTTGGATGAGATTATGTCTATGCCATGCAAGCTATAGTGTCGACATTATTTTGTGTGATGTAATTTTATCATGGAGAATAAATTGTCACTATCAATCAGTTGGATTTTCTTGATCCATCTTGTGACTCAACTAGAGACCAGGTTTTTCCTTTATTGATTCCCAGTGTTTCTATATACACTACCCCACCATAGGTGAGCTATGTGGCCTCATGTCCTTTGCATTCAATTGCTACTGAGAAGAACCCTCTGTTTTCGTACTTACCTTCACAGGACATGGTCCCAGTAGTTGACTAGGTGAGTCATCCTATACAGACCATGGATCTTGCTCTCCACTCTATTGATCCATTTGAAATTTTAGACATGTGCCCTATCTCAGATGATCTCCTTCCTTCAGATGAAATCTTCCTAGAGTCTTTGATACAGCCTGATCTTCTATTGGATGTTATTTCAGTTGTGACTAAGTCTAACCCTGATTTTCTTGGTAAGCCTGACCTTTCTTCTTGTGTTGGTCTTGTTGAGTCTTTTGACTCTCCCTTCGAACAGCAAGTTAGTGATCCTGATGAGTTTGTTTTTTCATATGAATTTTTCAACTCTTGTGATACTGAGTTTGTTCCTGCAGACTCTATCTCGCTTGTTGATTTTTTCTCTCCTTCTGAGATTGAACTTATTGATTATAAACCCTCAGATCTTGGCACTATAGATTCCTCTTTCATTGATTCTTCCTTGACTACACCTTTTGTAGAATATATCAAAGTCACATGTGTTTCTGCAAAGTGACCCGCATCGGATCTTTTCTTCTGAATACGATCCTGATGTTGTTGTTTCTTGGAGATAGGATTCTTAGTTGGATTCATAACTATTTACTGGCCTTGTCTTATTATTCAAGTTGTAACCGCATTTGCATGTGCCCTACTCGCGCTTATGAGCCTGATGTCAGCTTCCACGCTTTTAGCTCATTGTATAAGCCCTCATCTTTGTTCTCATCATCGCTAAGCCTTGTATCATTTTTCCTTTGCAACTTGACACCTTTTACCCTGAGGAGATGTTCCTTGAGTGTACTTATATTTCTCACTTTCCTTGCATTATGCATAGGTTTGTTCCTTGCGCTTGGAACTAGTTTCACCTGTCTATCACACTCGTCTCCTCACATTTAGAGAATTCTTTTTGCTCTCCTTCGAGCTCGTTAAAAATAGTAAGGAGGCCACGAGTTGAATTTTTCGGACTCATTAAAAATTTATAGGAAATATATTGAGTTTCTTTAGGCCCAAGTTTGACTCCTCAAAATAGAAATGACTGCCGAGTAAACTTGTCCGTTTAGGCTCATTAAGAATATGTTAATGGGCATCCACATTGGTGGTAGGTTATCTCTTTCTCGGACCATGTGGAATAATATGAGAAAGGAACACTCTCGTTTCTTCGGAATTGAGAAGAGTATTCTCAGGCATAGGTTTATCACTTTTTCGGACCTGAGGGACTAAACTTACGTAAAAGGAACCCCCGGTATGATCTTAGTTTTCTCTTTTTCACGCTTTGGACCTAAATATGAAAAAGATTCTGAGTGTACTTTATGTCTTTGTCATGCTTGTTAAACCCTAAAGAACAAAGAATTGAGTTTATTGTTGTAAGCCCTATTTCTCGTAATCAAATGGATCTTTCCGAGTGATATTAACTTCCTTCACACTCATAAAACTCAGGCTATATGCTGCTTTTGAAGGAGATTTGGGTAGGTGATAATTTAACCATTTTAGGAACTTCATGACTAAATACCAAAAAGGTGCGCCTTACTTCTTCAGAAGCTAAGAGAGTTCTTTTGTGGTTTGTTTTATACTTTTCCGGTCTCAGGAGACTAAATTGGACGAAAAAATCCCCCCCTGGAGTCTTCTTAGGAAATTTTCAGACTCTCAAAATATGAAAACACCAATGAGCATGTACTAGTTCGGGCTCGTAAAATCCATGAATCAATGCTTTATCAAGCATTCTTTTGTCTCTTCTTCGAGCTTTCCAAAAATGAAGAAGGTCCCGAGTTTTCTTTCTTGGAATCGTTAAAACTTTAAACCTTTACAAGAAAGAGGGGAAGGGAAGTTCATTCACATGTATTTTACATCATGGCAGCAAGTATTGTTTCCTTGAACAAAGCACCAGTTTTGAGTCTATCAACAGTTGGGTCCTAGTATTTTGACCTTATCCCGATTTAGAGTTTCTTACTCCTCCAGTTGGTCTCTTTTCCAATTATATGGGGAATTTGTCAATGTCTCCTACATTGCAGATTTGTTTCGTTGGTCCTTTTGTTTCAAAATTTTCCTAAGTCACTTTTGTGTCATGCTCAGTGTTTAAGGATTAAACCTTTGTTGGCCATTCTGTAGGTGCCTTGACCTTTTGTTTCGGCCATTCCCTGGTATCATTTCATTACATCATGTCTTTGGTGGTTCTTGTCGTGAAATTTTGTACCAATTCTAGATCCAATTAGTCTCTGACTTACCTCATATTGGATGATGAAGGATTCCTTAATGCCTTCCTTCCAACGGATTTCTTCCGATCAACTACAACACATCTTTCTCTGGGAATGAGATTTAGAGTTTTATGACAGTACCTTGGGGATTGTTGTCATCAGTAGAAATTTACCTCACTATTGGGTAGTGGGAATACCTTAATGTCTCATATCTACATCGTTGGAAAGACACTTGTGTTAGTTAAAAAAATTTAGAAGACACCAAAGTCTGAAAATGCCCTGAAATACCCTAAAAATGAGATTTTTTGATGTGTATGCGAGTTTCCTTAAGGAAACCCACGTATGTATGTGAATTGCTATATATAATACCTGCATACGCCTTAAATACAAGACTATATACATTTAAACCCATGTATACCTTCTTGTGTACATGATTGTTGTCTCTGCAACCTGCGTACACCTCCTGAAAATGTCAAAAAAATACGTATTTTGAAATTCGGGTAGTTTAGGTAGTTATGCAATTGACTCCTTTAGTTGTAACTATTTTTTCTTCGACCCTAACTCTTCATAAAGCATATAAATAGAGGTAGGGAGGTCCATGAGAGGGGACTGGAATCTTTGCATTGTTATGCTGGAGGAATTGGACCTCTCTTTTCCCACACCTTTTCCCTAGAAGCTTTCTCCTTGTGTTGCAGAGCTTGGAGGTTGAGTTCCTTGGAGAAGAGAAGCAACAAAACTAGATCAAGGTTTCATGAAGTGCCCAACTTGAATAGAAGGTATACTTGTACTTGTTTTCAAGATTAATAAAGATGTGATGTCCTTCTTCTTCCCAAAGTATTGTTCAATGTGTGATTGAATCTTTGTTTATGATCATATGATTATGTTAATCATAATAGTTTCTTTTATTGTTTTGATTATCATTGCTTTATATGTGGTTATAATGGTTTGAGGAAGGTATAATTCATTTTGCAGGTCTTTTGGAGCGAGAGGAGAAAGAGGATCAAGAAGAGGATTGAAAATCTTCTTGGATCAACCTTCATTTGGCTAAGGTATGAACCATTCTAATCTCCAATATTGCTTATATATGCTTACTGAACATTATGCATCTCTCTTTCAACCCCAGTACGTTGATGGCCTATTAAACCCTAGCAATAGGAAGCTTTCCTTTACAACAATCGCCTCCAATGACCAATTTACCCCCCCCTTTTCCTCCACTCCTCATTTTTTAGTATCTCCTCTCATTTTGCTATTCCCAGAAAATGAAATCTATCTCAACTTAACCTCTACTTAATCCCAAATCAATTTAACCTCCTAGAGTTTGAATTCCCTCCACTATTTCATATATGTATTCTCATTTCCTCCTTCATCTATAAAACCAGTGCTACCTTCCTTGTAAACAGTTACTAGTTACCTCACGTTATGTGATCTATTCATGACAGTGTGAGGAATGTTGTTATGAGAGCTATGTGAATTGTGAATAATTGTGAATTGTGATGGTTTCAAACCATTGATATATGTTAGTTTCCATTGTTGATAAAACAATAATTCATCGCTTCCATTTCCTATATTTTCCCCATCTCATCACATAAATCCTTGGAAGAACGATGATGCCCCAAGGGGCTTGTGTAGTGAAGGGAGTCACAATTCAATTAGGTAGTGTAGATGGAGGAAGGATTGAGTTGTTTTTATAAATATTATATTCATATATTTCACTTCTCAATTATGGTATTTTGTGGATTCCTTGGCCTCATCTCATGGTTGGCGTTCCCAAGCAAGATTTGGCTAGATTGTGCCTATGGTTGGGAGGGAAGTTGTCCTGTTGAAGCTAGTTTCTCTTCAAGAAGATAAGTAATCTGTTATATGTTTATTCATGTGTTTATATGTTGTTTCTATCTATGATAATTCACCCTTGGTTCCTAGTATAAA
>LPNX010601670.1:117236-261031 GCA_001517045.1 Pseudotsuga menziesii | reverse complement strand
ATATATATATGTATATATATATATATAATGAAATATTATAATCTATTTATTATGTATTTTATGTATAAGATGCACCCTTGGAGGATGAGTGAACTATAATTTTGTTTATGGCTTTTTATGCTAACCTTTGGATGTAGGTTGAATGGCTTCTCTTTGTTTTCTTGCGAGCATTCTTTCTTCCTTATTTAAATTTCAAGTATTCTTCTATACATGGAAGCCTTCACACTTTATGTAAAGAGTATATGTATGTATAAAAAAAATATAAACTTTATTTGATAAACACTTAATAATTGTATATAGAATCCCCTAAATTGAAAACCGATAACACTTACACTAGCAAACTGAGAACAAGAAATATGTTAATGTTCATATGTCAAACTATAAATCTATTTTATTATGGTTTATTTAGTTTTTCATGGAATCTCACAAGTGTGCTAATAATTTTTAGTTACATATTAACTTATAGGTTCAAGTAGGATTACATTCATGCTTGCATTGCACGTGCATCCAGGTGTGGGGGTGGGGGGTATGATATGCATTGTTTTTTGATTTTCATTTAAAAGGATGTATGATTATTATTGGTGTATTTTCTTATAACCCAGGTTCATATTTACCTGTCTATAAAAAATCCCAAGATATCGGCCCGACAGAGTATAACTCCATCAACAACACCTACGACGCAAGTGAAGTCTCACCTGAGATATCTATGGGGACTGCCAGAACCAAGTTTCTGCAGTTATGGAAGGGGATTTAGTTATTATAGAATCATTAGGCCAGTCAACCAAAACTAAGGAATGTACCTCCATAGTCATACATATATAAGAGAATACAACATATTGATCCATCGACACATAGACACATATATGTTTTAACACATATTAACCAATATTTCACACTATTATATCATTATATGCTTGACATATTTAAACATGTTCATTCATGATAGACATTAATTCATCATAGACACAAATATCAAAGACATTAAAACAAATATTTAATGTGGAAACCCATACGAGAAAACCACAAAGGTTCTTTTATCTGGCATGAGTAATATATTAAGCTCCTTTGGTTTGCACACACATCTTGTAAAATCCTCTATAGATATTCTTTATAGTAAATAATGGTTAACTATATCATCTTCTCATGTCTAGGTATCTCCTTGGTCAGCCACCCTATCGATCAGTTGATTGGTAATTCACACACAACTTGGATCGACCCTTATATGCGTTTTACAATTCTTCTTTTACACGTTAACTAGTTCTTAAATTTCAGTCGACATGTTGTTATACAAAATCAAAACATAATGTTTATATTAAAACAAGCGTTATCAACTGAATTTACAATAATTCTTTATTTCCCATAATAGACTATCATTCTAACTAACTCTTACAAAAATATTCAAACTCCTGGTTTCAACTTACACTTCTCCTATTTTGTCACATCCTTTTTTGTTGCGGTATTTAATTGTCTTGCAACCAAAATATTCATCTTTCCAATCAAAATTTTACTATATTTTCTTAGGGCCAACAAGACCCCAACACTCACATGTGGCTTATCCCAAGCTACTTTAGTCCAAATTTTTTGTCAAGCCAAGTTTACTCTGAAACTCCTGACATATTTTCATTACCGCTTCAGCTTCTTGTCGCACACCTTCCTATACATTCTGCATTTGTTCAACAAGTTCAGAACCGATATGTTTCAAAGTTGTTATTCCTATCATTCCCAATGCCTATCAAGCCATTTCATGGACTGGTTGGATTGATGCTATGACCTTCTATGCTTTAGTTTGGATTGCTGCAATATAGTCTGTTCATTGTTGTTGTTGTGTCAGTAGTTTAGAAACCTGTTGGTGTAATATTTTAAAATAAACTTCCTTGCTCATCTTTTATATTGGTGGAAACTTTTTGAATTTAACCTTTAGATCGTTAAAATTTTCTTCAGTAGTATAAATATGCTCTGTTACATTTTCTAACTCTGTATCATCCATTAAGGCTTCCCATGACTATGAAACCTATTCATATTCATTGGAAAAAAGTGCCTCATCCTCCTAAATATTCTATGTAGTTTCATTTACTGATTTTCATCGAGATTCCAACACCTCAAGGGGTGTAGTGGGAGCCATTTTTGTTTCTAGCTTCGTGAATAATTTGTGGAGGTCACCAGTTACTTCTCCAAGTTGAAAAAATTTGGCTTCTGGGAGCATCTCATTTGTAATTCCTGCATCATAGAAGTCAGTGCAAGAAAGTTAGACAACTTGCTCCAATCTCTTCCTGTCATCATGCCAAGTTTTTTCCTTCAGCTTTGTCTCCTGGAATTTGGTTTTAAATGATGCAATGGTATTGTTGGAGTGCTTTATTTGTTAAAATACCTCATACTCTCTTGTATTCAACTCATCTATTGCATCTTGCTAAATATTATGCAGTAGATACATTGATACTACAAAAAAATCTAGACTCACATGACCAATATCCTTGATCATGGCATTGTTCTATGGCGTACGCAAGTCAACTGTCTTAGAAATCACTTGAATCTTTCTATTTAAAGGCGTTGATGGTACTTAGACATGTTGTTGTTCAGATGCTATAGATTCTTCTTGCAACATAATTGGATACGTCTCCTATTTGAATGTTCCTCTAACTTCCTTTACTGTGGCACAAAGAGTCTGCAGTAAGTCTGTAATGTTTGTGACCAATTCAGTATGCCTTTCATCCATATTTTTGCAAATTTCATTTGCCACTTCCTCCATTCAATCTAAATCGTATTATAGTCATCATTAGTAACACTTTTTTGGCATTCTGATTTTTATGGTTCTTTTGGATTATTTGGATCATTTTATCTTTTCCCATAATTTTTTATATGTCTAGGTCCTGTTGGATTCAATTTTATTGTCATAAGGGGGAGATTCATCACATTTATTCCCTTGTGTATGTCTTCCTTAATTTTATGTTGTATTATTCAACAGTGTGTCAAGTTCAATAGATATTTGATTATCCATGATAGGTTTTTTCCACTCCTTGGGCTAGTCATGAACAATCAGCTCAATGTCATGTTCTGTTAGATGAAACTGGGTAGCCAACCATTTATTCTTAGTATTTTGTCGTGACTATAGAAATATATGTTGATCCTTGATAAAAAAATAAAATAATGTTGAGAAACCACTAGACAGTCTCCACAACAATCCTTGTTTGCTTCCCAATATGGTACCTTAATGCCTCACCATGTGAGTAAAACTCAACATTATTATCCTTCTACTGGTGTGGATTATCCTTGTTATACCAAATGTTTTGATATCACGCCCCTCAACATGGAACGAGCACATCCACCCCTGGTAGTGTGACAGTTTGACCCATGCAACA
The DNA here is from genome assembly GCA_001517045.1 of Pseudotsuga menziesii. NCBI lineage: Eukaryota > Viridiplantae > Streptophyta > Pinopsida > Pinales > Pinaceae > Pseudotsuga > Pseudotsuga menziesii. The sequence goes on along the minus strand of LPNX010601670.1, from coordinate 257,675 downwards.
CATGATATTAAAATTAAAAACCATGAATAGGAAAAAATATTACCTTTCTCTTGGGAACCAATGAAATCTAATAGTAATTCATTCAATAGGTAGGTCAACCAACTCATCTGGATGCATACATCACACTTCTCTACTGAAACAATTTTTCCCACTATACACCGGTTCGATCGCATCTTTCTTAGCAGTTTGATAGTGCCATTGATACAAGAAATGGAAAAGCCTCTTGTATCTCTGGAAATATTATATTTTTATTTCATCCTGTTGACAGGGAATGAATCATGTTCCTTAGGAATGAAGAAAGGTGATGAGTCGAACCCTGCAAGAGGAAGTCTAGTTATTGAAGCTATTAGGTCGACATCACCAAGATTTGTCAATCCATCCATATGAATCCTCCATGAAATCAGAACAACAACTCTTTAACGAACATATTGACCTCTACAATGTGAACAAAGTGTGACATGTGCATCAGTAATTCTAACTTCTACAGTCCTATTTCCCACTCCATTGGAACTGAATGAATAGGTCCATTTTCAGTCTCTCATATCGAGGTCATGTACCTCAATATGTCAAGTTCAGGAAACTTTTGTAGATCATGGTATACGAATCCCATCTTCTCCAAGTTTGACAGAATGCATGTTGTTAATTAGACTCCTTTCAGGATGGATGGATTCACTAATGGATATTTGTAATTCTTAATAGTAGTGACATGAGGTTCCTCCTTTTTTCTTGGCGGAATATATCCAGGCAACATGGTTTCCGACCCATATCTCAGTGCTTCGACATAGTGGGGAGGTTTTGTTCTTTGTTTATGAGCAGTCTCGTGACAAGTCTATTTTCTTCTTGATGGGTTGGGTGATGTCAGTCACGAGACAATTTATGAAGCCTCTTCGACCATAGGTTCAGATGAAGGAAGCTCCATTCCTAATTCTGGGACATTGCTAGTGCTTGAAACATAAATGACCATGCTTTGACAAAACACCTTCAGCTCAAAGTGTTGTAGATTGACAACTTAGTGTAGGAATTTAGTCATTTGGATACAATTGAATGACCAAGCTTTAGCGTGAAGATGAAATAGGTTGACACATGTGAGGACTTGTTCACTCACACGGTCCTGCAATAATTGAAAAAGGTGGACGTGAATTCTATGACATGGGGCAATCTTTCTAATCATTTCAATAAAAAAAACACCAATCAAACCATCACTTCACTTGTTAGTTCAATGATATTTATTGTGCATTAATGGAAGATGTGACCAAAAATCATGTTGCCAAAATCTCTCATTACCTAAAATTAATTGTTTCCCAACTATCACTTGCGACAAAAGTTCATTATGCCACATCAAATTTTCTTGCGAAAGACGTATAGTCTATGACATCATTCTATATGTGTGACACAATACTGAACCTGCTATTTTTTTTATTGAATATTTTCCTTCCCTTCTTGTTTCTGTCGATTGAAGTGTGGATATCCAAATAAAGCTTTAGACGATAACCATTTACTATCCCCTTGAAGGGTGTACCATATAAATTCACTAACCGTACTACACCTCCTTCAGTGATATGGATGACAACATATGGTCTTGACCAATTTGTTTAAAACTTGCTAAGATGCTTTGAAAATTTATTGTCATATACAATATCTTCGATCTAAAACTGCTTAAACTTCATAGGACAGTCGTGCCAAGATTTCTATCACTCCTTCTTGACATTTTCATGACATTCTGTGATAAAATGATCTTCTTCCAATTGTACTAGATACAACAATCATTTTTCTATGGCACCATCATCTGTCATCTTAGTAATCGTAGCTATCCTTAGACTTCGTACAATATATTCTAGTGGCATGGAAGCTTCTTATCCATAAACCAATTTAAATAGGGTTTGTCTTATCAAATTTTTACAGGTTGTGTGATAATCCCATAATACCGCAGGTATATTCTAATCCAAATCATCCCTCTGATCGTTACATATTTTTGTCAATGCATTCTAAAAAATCTTATTGAATGCTTCAAGAACACCATTTTCTTATGGATGATATGGCGTTGTATTTCAATGTTTAATATGCAATTCCTCTGTCAATTTGTCAATCAGTTGATTCATAAAATTTATTCCTTGATCACTTATCAAAATATTCGGGCATCCAAATTGGGTCACCACATGTTTGAACAAAAATATTGTAGCATTCATAGCAGTACAATCCTTTACTGGCTCTGCTTCATCCCATCTAGTCAAGTAGTCTCTCACGGTGATTATATAACATGCACCCATTCTTTTTCTTGATGTATTAACATGACCCACAAATTCAACTACCCATTTATCAAATTTCTACAAATTCACCTATGGTACCATCAACATCTCAAATTGAGCACATAGATCTATGGATCAACACACAACTCACAAAATAGATCACACAATTTACTCAATAATTGAAGAATAAAACAGTGCAAAAATGGATTTCCACTGTGAATGCTTTCATTAATCAAAAGTAATTAGATAATAATTACAATTAAGTACAATGGATAAATAGCCATAAGCAATTCGAATCCATGTGAGGAAATTTGAATTAATTAGAATCTAGTTGACCGAATGGTTAACTGACCTTTTCTAAATCATTATCGGAGGACTGAATAGTTAACTGTCCTTGTCTAAATCATTATCGGATTTCACTGGAGCTCTAAATCACAACTCAAGTGTCTAATTTAGTGTTAACTAAGCCTAATTGACTATGGTAGGTGAGGAATGTGCCTCTCCTGCATGCAACCATGCAAACCTAGTGCTAACTGAATGTAGAGGACTACAACTAAATGTAATTGACTCCTAACTGAGCTTGACTAGTCACCAACTCAACTCAACTAACCTTCACTTGTATCAACACTCCCAGTGGATCCTAAATTGTAGGGATTGATCTAGGAGGCTCCTAAACTGATGCATGCAAGTGCAATTAGTGGCAGTAGGACTAAATTAGTGTTCCTCGCACTTTAGTAACTAGAAAATGTGCCCCAATTAGGCCAAGTGGACCCAATGGTGCTAGTGACTAAAAATAGACTGGATGGACTCCTAATTTAAACATGACTCCTGATTTAGGCATATGACCAAATTAGACAAGGGAGGATTAATAATCCTAACATCTATCACTCCTTCTCGAAATTTTAATGATATTTTGTGATAAAATGATCTTCTTCCAATTGTACTAGATGCAAGAATCATTTTTCTATGGCACCATCATCTGTCATCTCAGTAATCGGAGCTATCCTTAGAATCAATACAATATATTCTAGTGGCATGGAAACTTCTTATCCATAAACCAATTTAAACAGGGTTTGTCCTATTAACGTTTTGCAGGTTTTGTGATAAGCCCATAATACCGTAGGTATATTCTAATCCAAATCATTCCTCTGATCATTACATATTTTTGTCAATGCATTCTAAAAAATATTATTGATCGCTTCAAGAACACAATTTTATTGTGGGTGATATGGTGTTGTATTTTGGTGTTTAATATGCAATTCCTCAGTTAATTTGTCAATCAGTTGATTCACAAAATTTATTCCTTGATCACTTATCAAAATATTCAGGAATCCAAATAGGGTCACCACATGGTTGAACAAAAATATTGTAGCATTTGCAGTAGTACAGTCCTTTACTGGCTCTGCTTCATCCCATCTAGTCAAGTAGTCTCTCACGATGATTATATAACATGCACCCATTCTTTTTCTCGATGTATTAACAGGACCCACAAAGTCAACTGCCCATTTATCAAATTCCTACAAATTCACCTATGGTACCAGCAACATCTCATCTCATCACGATGGTTTTCCATTTCTTTGACAAATATCACATGTGCGACAATATTCTCTAGTGTATGCATGCATAGTAGTACACCACAATATTTCTTGTAATAGCTTGTGCACTATCACTTTTCCTAGATAGTTACCTCCTACAAAAACAACATGTGCTTCATTCAATACCATCGATCGCTCATGTTCCAAGACACAACGATGAAGGATTTCATCTGGTCCCATGTATAATTTCCTAGTGATCAACTAGAAATCTACCGTTTTTACAACTAATTGCTTCTTCTATTTTGTACTAAATCATTCAGTGCATATCCTATAGCTAAGAGATGTACAATATCTTTGTAGTGATCATCAATCATCTTAACTGTAAACAACTATGTGTCAGGAAGACCATCGTTGATATTGACATGCTCTTCTCCACTTTCTAACCTTGAAAAATGGTCTAGTCCTAAATTTAGTTGACTAGGTTTGACAATAATCCCAAAGTCAAACTCTTGAAATAGGAGAAACCATCAACAACTATTCCCCCCCAAAAATGGCTTATTGACCAAATACTTCAAAGTAGAATGATCTATATACATTTTGAAATGGAATCCCAACAAATAATGTCAAAACTTTGGAGAGGATATACCATAGCAAGTCCTTCTCTTTATGCAGTAGTATAGTTCTTTTCTATCTTCAATAGTTTTCTACTAGAAAATGGAATAGGGTGATTGATAGTCCCCTCACCTAGCTATGCAAGTACAACTCCAAGCGTGATAAATGATGCATCAACATGTACATGAAATTCCTTTTTCCATCTTGGAAATACTAGTATAGGTGTTGTAACCATCTTGTTTTTAATTAACATCCAAACTTTATTGACATTGCTCATTCCATTGAAACTTGATGTCTTTCTTCAACAATTTTTCCATAGGAGTTGTAACCTTTGCATATCCTCTAATAAATTTTCTATAATACATTGTATGTGGCAATGTAGTTCTCAATTGTTTGACTATCGGGGATGGTGGTAGATAAAAAACAATCACAATCTTGGCAGGGTCCATTAATATTCCATTTCGACAAACCACATGACCCAAGAAGATGCCAAATGGGCACAAAATATGCATTTCCTTAAATTGAGATAAATATGGAACTTCCTACACCGGTCGAACATTATTTTGAGGCTCTCAATGTGATATTTTACTAGCCCATATACCAACCAGTCATCAAAGTATACTTCAATAAATTTATGGATGAAGTCTTTAAAATAAACTACAACTATTCTAGAAAAAATAGTAGGAGCATTCTTGATTCCAAAGGGCATTACCATATATTGGAAGAATCCCCATTTTGTCATAAATGTTTTTTTGTATTGATATTCCTTTGAAATACCCTTTGTTTTGTATCAATATTCTTCTTGTCCTCCAATGCTCTCAAGCATCATTTAACTTCCTTAGGTCGACACAAATACAAACTTCACTAGTTTTATTATCTTGCACCACCATAATACTAATCCATTCATATTCCTTGACATGTTCTATAATGCTTGTATCTAGAATTTTGTCTAACTCTATCTTGACTTTTTCTTTATATCTTGGATTGAGCCTATATGGTCGTTGTTTGATAGGTTTGTCGTCGGGATTCAGGGGAATCTTCATTTCTCTGAGATCACCAATAATTCCTTTCATTTCAAAAATTTTAGTGGGGAACAAATCCTATAATTCATGTAGTAAATATGTAATATTCCCTACGGTCTCATCATCCCAATAGACTCCTATATTAACAAATTTTGGATAATCTAGAGAACCAATGTTCACTTTTTTTTTAATTTTAAGAGGATTCAAAAACTTTCTTCTTGATACACCTAACTCTCCAATGCTTGAGTACCCTCAGATTCAATAATATTTATGCTGCATAGATCATCATTGTCAGGTTCACCTATTATATTGTAGCACTCCATCCAATGCTGAATTATTGCGTTCTATGATGGAAACTTGACATCGACACATGAATATCTTCAAAAATATTAGTTTTCATTACTTGTAGAGAAACATCAATTTCTGGATTATCATTAGAAAATTCAAATGAATGTGTGAAACTGGTAGCTAGCTCTTCCCACTCAATTGTTCCTTGTCGTAGTTCAACCGATGTATAACAATTTCTTAGTATCATGTACAAGGTGTGTATGAAATGATGAACCCATTCATATCATGGATACATATCTCATGTTGCATGATAATGCTTAATATGCTTGACAGGATTATTCAGTCATATATATTTATGACCAATATAAAGCACTTATTCTACAAATAAGACTTCCAACAATATTGATCATTGAGGCCATTTTGAAATAGACTGCTTATTCATGACCCACCATCTTGCAGGTGTAGCCTTCAATGCAACATCCAGGGGTAACAAGAGCTGAGGCTCAGATAATTTCTCTTCGATCTCTATAATAAAGGACTCCAATTTAGGTAAACCTTCATAGGTAGGTATATCACATACCTTAGTACCTACCCATCGCACAAGCTTTGTGATTCTTGTGCATTTTCACATTGATACTTCATGTAGTCAATTCTGCAAGTTTTTTAGAGCTTCTCCTTATTTTGATGAGAAGAAACTAATGCTTCGACAACTGAGTTTTCCATCGACTGTCAGATTAACATAGTCATCCATCATAGAATTAATATTTTACATATGATACATATATCCATCTTTCCCTTCATTAATTTCTTGCTCGACATATATCTAGAATTCCAGAGGATCAATTGGAGCGAGCACCCATAGTTTTACATCCTCAAATTTTTATATCTTCTTCTTAAAATTTATAATGGTTTGATTGTCAATATACCAGTCAATCAACATAAGTGTCTGATATGGATTTGTATCATCGATAATATCTATAACCTCAAAATCTGCATAGGTCTGGAGTACTTATATTTCGATGGGAACTGGTATCATTCGACCAATAGTGAGAACCTTCAAGTGATTGGATAATCTCAGCTGAACATGAGACCATACAAGTCTCACCTTTCCCATGCTTACCCATGTCTGTCTGATGAGAATATAAACATATGATCCTAAATCTGGAATGATATAATCCATGTCATAATCACCTATCTGGGAATTCATCCTTAGCTCGCGACCAAATTTCAATCGTTTACCAATGTGATTAATAGTTTTCTTTTCTGGTTGCACACTTGTGTAATGCACCTGAAATTACTAATTTGTTATTAATTTCTGCTGAAAAATACTTTAATTATTCATTCACATAAGCTATAACATGAGTAATCTACTAGTAAATGACGGTAAAATAATGCATGTATTTTTATTTTTTTTACGATTTTGAGGTGTGTTACATAATGGTATCAGAGCATGGTTACAACGCTGGGCCTAAATCAGCTCAACACTGAAATTGATAAAGAAACTAGAAAAACTAATTTACTTTTTTTTTGGTTTAAATTCTCTTACAAAACAGAAAGAGAAGGATAAATGTATTCTTGCAGGAAAAAAATGGCAGATGTAGGGATGTCTATAGAAGAAGAACCCCGTCAGGAAAATCCTTTAAATAATGAAGAGGGTAATTTAAGGGACAAGGAAATATGGGTGACTCTGAATGAAAGTCAAGATAATAAATATGAACTACAAAGAATTGTAAAAGAACTTAGATCAGAACTAAGAAGAGTTAAAGAGGATAATGAACGCATCCTAAATGCTCAAGAGAAATTAAATACTATTTTATTAGCTAAAATACATAACAAGGAAAAAGAAAAGAATAAGGAATTTGAACAAAACCTACCAAAAACTGCACCTTACAAATGTAAGGGAAGGAAGATGGAATTTTCTAGTCATAAACCTGAAACTTCTAGTGAAGAATCAGTCAAACATCACTCATGAAAACAACAAGACTCAAGCGAAAGTAGTTATGCTGACAAAAAGAAAAAGAAGTACAGACCCTATAAGGAAGTATCTGGGGAGTTTAAAAATATTAAACCACTAATGTTTAATGGTGAAATTGAAAAAGGGAAAGAAACATAAGCCTGGTTGTCAGGGATGAAGAAGTATTTTTAGTTAAACAGTTATTTTGACGAACTAAAGGCTAAAATGGCCATCTATAATATGACTGGAAAATAAGATATATGGTGGAAGGATATAAAGAAAATCAATGGATTAAAGGAAATATATGTAACTTGGAAATTTTTTATAAATCATTTTAAAAGAAAATACCTATCGGAACAGTACTACAAAGAAAATGCCGAAGAATTTTATGAGTTAAGGCTAGGAGCTATGACTTTGAAAGAGCTCTGCGGTATATTTTTGAACCTACTTAGTTGCATACCTTACATAATTGATGAAAAGCCTAAGATACAATATTTTTTCAGTTGTTTTCCTATCATGTTTAAAGAACGAATTGCGTATGATAATCCAAAGACACTAGAGAAAGCAATGAGAAAGGAAAACTTTTATTACGACCAAAACAAAAATAAAAGAGAAAGTATACCGACTTGGAAGAATAAAAGGAAAAATAAATTTGATCCAATAACTTAAACATAATAAATTCCACAAAAACACAGAGAATAACTATAAGGGGTATCAAGGTAATAACTAAAAAAATTTAAGCCACAAAATTCTGTAGTAAAAGAACCTCCTATATCTTTTAACAAGAACACTGCAGAAAGAGAACCCTCAAAATGTTGGGAGTATGATGGGCCACGTTACTTTAAAGACTTCCCATCAAGATATTTTTTTAAATGTTCACTCCATTCAGGAAGCAGTTACAGGTGGAGACATGGAAAGGATCATGCCCATAATTTGTGCTTCTTTGGAAAACCGACAAGTAGACCATCATAATTCCATGGTCGAGATCGAAGGTATGCTAAAAAATCAACCTATTTCCATTTTTATTGATCTAGGTGAAAGTAGGAGTTATATATCACCTATAATAGTTGAATTATGTAAATTGGTGCCATAAAAGTTTGATAATTGTGGCTGGTATAATTAGCCACTGGTACTAAATCTAAAGTTACTAGCTTTGTTAAGAATTGTGACCTATTAATGAATGATTTCATTACGCATACTAATTTTAATATTCTTCCTTTAGGTTCTTATGATCGGTAAATAGGAATGGATTGGCTAGAAAAAACAAAAAGTAATGTTAAACTGTTTTGACAAAAACTTTACATGTACAAACGATACGAGAACCACTATAAAAGTAAAAGGGATTCCTAGGAAAGTTACAATCAGAGAGATCTCTTCTCTTTAAATGAAAATATATGTAAGAAAAGGATGTAAGGTGTTCTATGTCTTTATAATGAATGATAATGATAATGAAAATAAAATTAAACTAGAAGACATACCAGTCTTGAAGGAGTTTGAAGACATCTTTTTGGAAGAAGTCCTCGAACTTCCTCCAAAAAGAGACATTGACTTCACGATCAATCTAATACCCGAAGCGGTACCAGCATCAAAATCTCCTTGCCGAATGAACATAATCGAACTTACATAGATCAAATATCAACTACAAGAATTGATTAATAAAAAGTATATTCGACCTAGTGTTTCTCCTTGGGGAGCACCGGTGTTATTTGTGAAAAAGAAAGACAAAACCTTAAGGTTGTGCATAGACTATCGACAGATAAATAAAATTACAATTAAATCGATACCCGCTACCCCAGATAGACGATATATTCAATCAATTCCATGAGAAAATTATATTTTCAAAGGTAGACTTGAGGTCTGAATACCATCAAGTGCGAATAAAAGATGAGGACATCTTTAAAACCGCATTTAGAACTCGATATGGTCACTACAAGTTTTTCATAATTCCTTTTGGGCCAACAAATGCACCTATTGCATTCATGTGTTTAATGAAAAACATTTTAAGTAGTCATGTGGACAAGTTTGTAGTTTTCTTCATAGACGAAAAACTAATCTACTCAAAGAACAAACAAGAACATAAGGAACATTTAAAGACAATTCCGCAAGTACTAATATAACGACAAATGTATGCTAAGTTTAGTAAATGTGATTTCTTTAAGGATAGGGTTCAATACCTCAGACACGTAGTGTCCAAGAATGGAATCTCTGTTGACCCTAACAAAACCAAAGCCATCATTGAATGGTCGGTTCCTAAAAATGTAACTGACATAAGATCATTTATGGGAATTACCAGATACTACTAGAAGTTCATCAAAGGATTTTCTAAGATTTCCTACCCCATAACTTCATTGCAGAGAAAGGTAAAAAGTTTGAGTGGAATGAAAAATATATGGAAAGATTTAATAAACTAAAACATCTACTAACTACCACCGTGATCCTAATTTTTGTTGATCCTTTCAAGGACTTCATCGTATGTACCGATTCTTGCAAAGAAGGATTAGGCGGGCTTTTAATACAAGAAATTTTTGTCATGGAATACAAATCTAGAAAATTAAAGGAACATGAAAAGAATTATGCTACACACGATTTGTAACTTGCTTCCATAATTCAAGCCTTAAAAATGTGGTGACATTACCTAATTGGAAGGAAATTTCTTCTTATTTCAGATAACATAATTCCTAAATATTTATTTGATTAACAAAATTTAAATTCTAGACGGGAAAGATGGATCTCCTTCTTAAGTGATTATGATTTTGAAATCAAACACATAAAGGGAAAGGAAAACAAAGTTGCAAACACCTTGATTTGTCATGCAGATTTATTATTTGCACACAACAACTATGAATCTGGTCTAAAAAATCAAGTCTTAAGTGCATAAAATAATGATAAGGAACATCAAATTTTAACAGAAAAGACTGCTTTGAAATGAACAAAATCAAGTAGGAATCAAACTTCCTTTGGGTCAAACCCCATAAGGCTGCAGCTATACAAGATGACAGGATATTAGCCACAATGTCTGCCCAGTAAAATATGGTTCCTTACATGGCCACATGATATATTATTGTAATCCATCTTATTTTATAAAACTTCATGTTTTCACAACTAAAAATATGATTTAACATTAGGGCTATGAGACAGTACGAGGTACGCAAATTTTCAGTCTCATATTCTCCTAAGTACTTATGGTGAAAATGATTCCCAGACAACATCATCTTCTTAGCATAGTCAAGCACGCCCATATCCAAATCCTTTATCCATTTATCTATCATGAAAACTTGGGGTGTCATTATCTTGCAGGATTTGGCAATGTACTCAGGGATGTGAGAGGCAGAATATTTATTTTCCGTGTTGGTCATGATCATAGTAGCTACATCCACTGAAGATAGGATCCAGACGATAACTTCAGCACACGTGAAAAGCTCAGGGCATGTATCCACTTTTGTAATGGAAGATATTTTAATGTTTACATACAACAGTATATCTTCCAAACATGCATATAGGATAGTCTTATCTTTGATCATCTGGGAAATTTTCCCCCATTTGAATTCCGACTCAACCCCTATGATAAAATTCATGTATTTGTAGATAATTTCCATTTTTGACACATTCTGTACATCTAGATCATCTCTTGTGGCCTGAGCCTTCCTTTTCCCTTTCTTTGGCATGTTGGTGTACAAAGGTTGAGACTGTAACATAACACCAAGAAATTACTTAAAATTTATTTGGTCATGAAGCATGCATTCATTATTGATAAAATCTACGGAACATACACACTATATCTAAAATGAAAAATGATAAGTGAAACATAAAGCACCAACATAAGATTCTATTTAATAAAACAATATTTAGCAACTCATCCTAGAACATCTCAAAAAGGCTCTGCGACACAAAAAGAAATTTATTAAGATACTCTAAAAACAAGAAGGTGGATGATAGGTTACGGCTGGACCGTTCCAGAAGAAAATTTTCTCATGCCACACGAGTTTTAGAAACTCAAGTTTTGGAAACACAATAACCACCCGAGGATTTCTGCCAAAACCGTTCTACACACCTCATGAATGGGAAACACCTCGTTCTAAATATAAAACTAAATACTTTCCCTACAGAAACCAATGGGAAAAAATCTCACAGCAGCCTAGTGGTTTTAACAATACGGTCGGCCTGAACTTGAGTACGAGGATAACTTCCCCAACCCTACATTGACTAATGATGGTACTTTTCCCATAAAAACATCAAACAAAGGAGGTGCAGTTGAAAAAATGTTGGACTGGACAAAACCCCTCCAATGTTGGAGTCTGACATGGTCTAAGTAATAAGGTCAAGTGGAGCGGAGTAGGTGAGAAAACCCTCTAGCATCGAGAAACCTTCCAGAGGCCAGAAAACGCTAAAAACCAAATGGAAAGGCCCTCTACGGGTTTGGATGTGATTATAAATACCACGGGTTGGGGAAAACCCCAAATCTATAAAACCTAAACACCTGTTTACCCAACTAAAACTAGAAAAAAATGTGACTAGGATAGAGCTTAAATCCTTCCTGGTAGATGATATCTTGATAGTTGGTGAGCAAAGCAACTGATGCAGTTGGCTTGATCCAGGTGGCGATCGACAGCTTGGAATGCTTCAAACAGTAATGGAAATAACTGTAAAACAACCCCCCAAGGCTTAAATAGAAAACATCGTAAACAACATTAAATGCAATGGATGGGTGATTAAATAACCCAGGAGTGGAAAACTATATTGGTGCCAAAGTTAAAAAACCCTCTCAGCAAAACTATCTACATCGACAAACAAAACAAGGAGTAAGCGACAGTATCGGGTGGACTCATGGATCAGATCCAATGATATCATATCACATTTGACACTCTTGCCAATGATAAGGATATCAACAGGATCCTTAACTCTTTATCGGTGGTGTAAAGCAAGATCACTCGCGACGACATTGACTCCAATACTAGAGTTCTTTCGATAACATCGCAGGAACAAAACAAGAACTGCCATAAACCTCATTGGTCAGATCTTAAAAAATCATCAAGTGCAAAAGATCAAAACATCCAGCTGTATCGGCTTGTAAAAACAAGTCCCACCGATGTTATCGGCAGATACTTTCGAAAAGGCCCATGGACAAACTCACAAAAATCTCATCAGAATAGACTAATAGATAAGAAAACAAAACCTTCCCAAAAGCATCGGTTCAAATCTTCAAGTTGGCCCAATAATTCTAGAAAAACTTAATGAGATGTCCCAAAAAGCATCCTCGAAGGCTACAAACAAACCGTCAGAAAGAAAATTAAAACCCCATTGAGAAGGTTGGCTCCCAGACTTGAGTTTCGTCGATGTATCAACAAAATCAAAAATGTTTTCCAAAAATGAAAACTAATTAGTAAATAAATTGGATGGAAAGGATGATATTCTCCGATGTGTCAACCCGATTCAATGAGTTCAGCTGACGTGTTGAGTGAAAAACCTGAGTTTCAACTTTAAAAAAAAAGGCTTCTTTGACTTCTAAAAAACAAAACTAAGTCATGTAAAGGTCTTTAGGGAGAAAAAAGTAATCAAGAAAACCTCAAAGATAAAAACTCTAAGGAGGGGCCCTAAAATCTCAAAATTTTTGGGGTAGTGGTTGCATCAACAACACTTTTCTTTTTCCTTTTTAGAAACCATGCCCTCCTAGAGTTTCCTGATTTTCAACCTGGCAATTTTTCTTATACTTTCCTGCTTTATCCTTCTTTTTTCTCTTTGACGTTTTTGGGAATGCTTCTATCTTTTTTCCTGGATTTTCTCTAGGTTTCCATTTTGGTTGAAAACCACATGGTCCACATGATATTATACACCCCTCTTGTCACCTAGTACATTCACTTAGCATACAATTTAGTTAAGCCACCATGGAAATGATTTAAATAAAACCTTGCACCCTAAGTCTAACAAGTTGCACATTTATTATTTTCTTACAATTAACCCCTCCTAGGCTAGAGTTACTAGGGTTATGAACAAAAAATATCAAGTAGGTCACTTAGGAGGGACATTACATTCCTCCCCTCCCAAAAGTTTCTTGTCGTCAAGAAATTGTATTCCAGGGTGTTGCAACACCTGTTCATTTTCCCATGTGGAATCCTCACTTGGTAGCCCTTTCCACAAGACTAGATATTCCTGGATGGTTGTATTCCTTATCCTTCTCTCTTTAGTTTGCAATATCTTATCTAGTACCAAGATTAACTTTCCTTCATCATCCATGGGTGGAATTTTTGATGAAACTATTACTTGTTTCCCAACTACCTTCTTTAAACATGAGCCATGGAAAACATTAAGCGCCTTACTACTTTCGGGAAAATCCAACTCATAAGAAACTTCACCTACTTTCCTAAATATTCTATATGGACCATAGAACTATGGTTTTAACTTCTCAACATCTTTACTCTTCAAAGTTGTCTGTCTGTAGGGTTGCAATATCAAATACACTAAGTCATTCACGTTAAATATCCTCTCAGTTATGTTCTTATATGCATACAGTTTATGCTAGTTTTGAGCAGTCCACAAATTGTTCTTGACTTCTTTCAAGATATCGTGACTCTCTTGAGTCTAGTCCTTATCTTTTGGAGCTCTACTTTATCCAAAAATTGTATCCACATATGTTGTGGCTTCATACCCATACATGGATTTGAAGGGAGACATGCCTATCGACATATGATAAGTAGTATTGTAGTAGAACTCTCCCAAATGCAACCATCTAATCTATGTATTTTGCTATCCAGTGACATAATTTTTGAGATATTATTCCAGCCACTAATTGACCCTCTCAGCTTTTCCATAAAGTTTCGGGTGATAACTTGTATAAATATTCAATTCTGTCCCAAGCAATTTCAATAATTCTTGGAAATTTTTTTTGTAAACTTACTGTCTCTATCATTGATTACTATCTTTGGCAATCCATGTAATTTGAAAACCTCCTTAAAGAAGAGTTCAAAAATTTGAGCCACTAAACTGGTTGTATGAACAACAAATAAGTGTGCAAACTTGGTTTGCCATTCAACTACAACAAATATGCAATCCTTACCTTCCACCGTGGGAACTCCAATAATAAAATAGATTGAAATGCTATCCTATTTTTTATTTGGAATTGGCAGTGGTTGTAGTATTACAACTGGATATGTGTGCTCAACTTTATTCTATTTCCATGTGTTACATTCTATCACATGCCTTAGAACATCATATTTTGATCCCTTCTAGAAGAACCTCTCCCTAATATTTCGGTAAGTTTTTAGGTATCTAGGATTCCCGGCTAGTGGTGAATCATGGGAATCCTACAAAAATTTCTTTTTGAAATCTAATCCTAGTACCAAGTAAACCCTATCCTTGCAATAGGTGACTCCATCCACTACTTTATACATGTAATATCTAATTTTTACATCTATTAGTTCATATGCAAATTGATTTCTAGAGTACTCTAAGGATAGTTTCTCTTTCCAATCCATAGGGAACTCCATAGTAGATCAAGTTGGTTTCCTTGATAGAGCATATGATACTACTTTCATATTCCCCTTTTTGTACTCTATTTCAAATTCATAAGATTGAACTTTACTTACCCACTTTTTCTTCCTATCATTAATCTCTTTTCAGGTCAAGAAATGTCTCAAGCTATTGTGGTCAGTTTTCACAACAAACTTACTTCCCATCAGGTATTATCAGAACTTGGACAAGGAATGCATTATGACCAATATATATTTATTATAGATGGAATAATTTCTTTCATGCGGTTTCAAATTTATTCTCTCAAAGACAATTTGGTTCTTATTTTCCATGAGTACTTCTCCAACGACCTCCTCAAAGGTATCACACTCGAGCACAAATGGCTGAGTGAAGTCAAGTAGAGAAATAACTGGGAAGATACTCATAATTGTTTTCATCTTTTCAAAAAACTTTTCATCTTCCTATGACCAATAAAAGTCTTCTTTCTTGCTAATATCAGTCAAGGGAGCTTCCAGTTGAGAAAATCCCTTGACAAACTTTCTATAATAAGTACATATTCCAAGGAATCCTCTCAGTTCTATGACATTCTATGGGCTTGGCCAATCGATGATATATTGGATATTTTCCATGTAGACCGTCACTTCCTCTTGTCTAGTCACATGGATAAAATATAACTATTTAGTCATCCCAAACTCACATTTGGACAAATTTGCATACAAGGACCGGTATGCAAGAATATTTAGTACAACTTCTAAATGTTGCATATGTTCTTTCCGATTTTTACTATAATCTAAAATATCATAAAAAATATTAACACATACTTACGAATCTTCTTTCTGAAATTATAGCATGTTCATGCAATATTGAAATGTTGTAGTTTAATTAGTCAAGCCAAAGGGCATGACTAAGAATTTAAAATAGCCATAATGACAACTAAAATATGTCTTCTTCATCTCTTCTTCCCTCATCCATATTTGATGATATCCAGAAAAAGGTCAATATTGGAGAAAAAATTGGCCCCATGTAAATTATCCATCAAATCATTAATTCTTTGGGTGGGGTACTAGTTCTTAATGGTGCTCTTATTCAAGCCTCTATAATATATGCACATCCTTAGGGTCCCATCTTTCTTCTTCAATAAAATTACCAAGGAAGAAAAAGGATTGGTACTTGGTCTAATCAACCCTAATTCCAACAGTTCCTTTATGGTCCTCTCAATTTCATCTGTGACTATTTTTGGGTTCTTGTAGGGTTGAATCATGATAGGAAGTGTCCACACCTCCAACTCTTTCACATGATCAACTCCTCTATCTGGTGGTCTACCTAGAGGAAGATCTCCAAATTGTTTCTCATACTTCTTGAGCAATTCCTTTATGTCCTATGGATGTTGGGAGATGTCTATGGCCGATCCTTGAAAAACAATTAAACATTCTTCATCCCACTCTATGTCCTCATGTCTTAATATAGGTCTCATACTATGGGAATATACCACTTGTTTTGGGTAGGTATTCATACCTTTCAAAACAATTTGTTTTCCATCAAAATTATTGAACTTCATTTTAGGAACCTTGTAGTTCATAGAATGTTCACCAATTGAAAATAACCATTGGAATCCCAACACTATGTTGGTTTTATCCACGTTCACCACATAAAAATTATATGTCATTGTATAGTCCCCAATGGTCACTTTTATTTTTGGAATCTATTTCATGCAATCCATGTAATGGTTCCCAGGGGTTATGACAATGAATCCTTCAAAGGATTGAGTGAGAATATTCCTTTCTTATACCATTGCAACATCAATAAAATTATGTGTGTCTCCTCCATCCAAAAAATAAGTATCTCTTTGTCCTTGGAACACTCCTTTGAACCAAAGAGTAGGAAATCTTGGTATCTCGGACATAACATCAACCTTCCTAGAATCTGGTTGTGGATGCTCCTCCTCATCAACTGATTCAAAAATTTCCTCTACATCCATTTGTTGGTCCCCATTCTCTCCCTCATATTCACTCTAAAAAAAACTTCAATACAGTGTGCTTTTCCATTAGCACATTTGTGGTCGGGAACCCATGTCTCCTGGAATGAAAAGCACAATTTCTCTCTTCTCAATTCATCAAGATATTTAGATAAGTTATCCCTCTTGAAATTTCCACTTGGAACCTTTTGAAATCATATCTTATCCTCGAACGTAGAGGGAAAATTACTCTTTGGTGGGAATTTAGTTTTTGGGATAACATCTTGAAGGTCCTAGGTCTTATCCATGGCATCCTGCAGTGTAGCAGTATTATGAGATTTAACCATACCCTTAAGTGGCTCTTCTATTCCTTCTGTAAAAAAAATAACTAAGACGGATTCTAAAACATCAATAACAGTTCCAACCACCTTTTGAAATTATGAAATGTAAGCATCTGGATTTCTTGAGTGCTTCAATTGAGAAAGATCCCTGAATGACATATTGAGAACCCTTATGTCAAACCTATTCACTGATATTTTGGTAAAATCCTCATAGGTAGTTACAGTATCATGCCCCAAAGTACTTTAACACATCAAAACACCAATAAATTCCATATCCTTCCAAATGCAAAGTGGCCATCCTAATGGAATCTCTTTCAATCATTGGATTCAACTAAAAATAAATATCTAGCTTTTGCACCCATGATCTAGAAGTGCATTTTGTAGATCCATCAAAATAGGGAAGGGAGATTTTTCTTATGGTTCTATAAAATTCAAATTTTTGAGTAAGAATTCTATTACCTCCTCAAAATTTGACCCTATAGTGGTAATCACAATAATCTCTAAAGGTCAAATTTCTTTTGAACTCTTCACTGCAGGCCATGTATTATGTGAGTCGAACCTCTATTGGTGTGGCTCCTTCAAATTGCACTTCAGTTTCCTCCACCCTATGCTCTAGAAACTTAGGCATAGTGGAACTTGGTATATATTTGAATTTATGATGTCTATTATGGGGTCCAATCTCAGAAAATATTTTCTCATTGAATATTATCTTCTCCTCTTCAAAGGAACCACTATTGCTGACTTCCCCTTCTTTCTTGTCTATCAACCTAGAAATAATGTATCCTTTTCTTTGTTTCCACTTGGGTAAATTTATCCATAACCTTCAACATGCTCTCTGAAAAAAAATCATCCTTCTCTTCTCTACTTATGCCTCTATGATCCACACTTCCTTCCTCTCCTTGAATATCACCTTGGATGGAACTGACTTTCTCTTCTCCAACACTGAAAAGATCTTCAAATTTTTTGTTCTTTGGATTGGGATCTATTTTGGTACTCATAAATTTATATAAAGAGAAGGTTTAGAGGACTATTGTATGATACCACTATAATGAACCTAAATAATATTCAATATTCACTAACTCTCTTACACAATTTTCAACAAACTAGCTAGTAGGCAGGGAAAATTTCAAGCTTGAGGACTAAGCAAAAAGGAGATTCAGTAAGATAAACAAAGAAAGGGAACAATATTAAATGTTCAAGATCCTAATAAAAATGTGCTGGTTATATTTAGGTTTCGAACATCATCTAGGATGAAGTCTAATTCTAGGCTCCTGAGAGTCCCAACATATACATACTAGAACCTTTACAATTTAGTCTCCAAAAACCAGTGGTGATAGGATTAGGATTAGGGGGGCCTTATGAAATATTATATGGATGTGTGGGTCAACATTATCAGGTTTTTATAGGTCAAAAATGTAGTATAAATGTTATGGGGGTCGTACTAGTAAAACTAACATTTAGGAAAACTCCTTGGGTTCAACTTTTGGCCTTCCTAAATAGTGGAATCGAGATACAAATTATCTATTTTAAGCATGGATTCCTTATATAAGTGTTTCAATAACATGTCAGAACAATAATCAAATAGATTCATGACAGTGAGGTTGATTTATGCATAAAACAATAAAAACAGTTAAATCTAGGTGCAAATCTAGACAAGCTCAACTCATTTCATGTGAAACTTATTCATTCTGGTTCACATTTTCATAAATTTGAAGATTATTATTTACATAAATAAAAACCATTGGTATTAATATGTCACAGAAATATAGGGACTAAAACACAGTATCATAAGAGATTTTAGACAATTAAGCATGAAAATAGCATAATGGTGCTGCAATAGAATGTTGCAGCTCTGTATAATCAATAAAATAATGATAGTAAAATACAATGGTCATGCAAGGCGCATGAATTCCAAGACAATTCAAATTCCCAAGGAGGTCATTCAAATTGAATGAATGGGTGTAGCTTAACTGAATGTCAGCCACAATCGGCACCACTAAACTAATCAATAACTGACTCTCACAGTAAATCCTAACGGAATCGAAGTGCAATAGATGATTGATTCTAACTGAAAGTGACTCATCACTTGTAACTGCATGTCCAAATGAAGGAGGTAGCATATCCATAACTCCAAGTAGCTCCGATGGAGTTAACTAAAGTGATACATGCCATCAGAAGTGGTTGTAGGCGCCAGTGTTAGCTCCAGTTCATAAATACTGGCAAAAAGCAATCAAATAATGAATGGAGGCACCTTAACAACTCAACTTAACTGATTGTTAGGTGAAAAAAATCAGTTAGCAATTAGGTTCATTTATGACACTCAGATCACCCTAGAATTTCTCCCTGTTTGAAGGAGGAGGCTAAGATAACCTCCTCGAATGAAGGAGAAG
Organism: Pseudotsuga menziesii; assembly: GCA_001517045.1. Taxonomy (NCBI): domain Eukaryota; kingdom Viridiplantae; phylum Streptophyta; class Pinopsida; order Pinales; family Pinaceae; genus Pseudotsuga; species Pseudotsuga menziesii. The sequence goes on along the minus strand of LPNX010601670.1, from coordinate 237,869 downwards.
GCTTAGTTGGCCTCCTTGACTAAAGGATGGTGTGGGTGTGCTCATACTGATGTCATGGTGTGCTCATATGATTCCAAGTAAGTCAATTAAACTTAGGATAGTGGGTAAATAGGACAAAATTGAACAAATAAGTGTGCATGTTGGGTAAATGACTCCAACACCCCCCTTAAGCTATACTCAGTAGGAGTAAAAAAATTGCATGAAATGATAGGGCCCAGAAAACAAAGGCCATAGGTCACCCTATACAATAATGTAACTCAAACAATTCTAAAAACTAAATCTAATTTAGGAAAGAGGGAAAACCCAATGGGAACCCCCCCCCCCCCCCCCCCCCCTCAAGCTGGACACTGGAAGGTAATCTAATGACCCTGATGAAATCACCCCCAATAGTGAATGGAGGTAAGTGAAATTCTTCTATGAAAATCTCTTGGTGAATATGTCTACAATCTGCTCATCAGTATGGTGGTATTATAGAATGATGGTCCTGTCATGCACCAATTCCTTGATATAGTGCATGTGTATCTCTACATGCTTGGTCCTCTGCCTGGTAACTGGATATGTGGAGATATTAATAGCTCTTTGATTGTCACAAAAGAGGACAGTGGAAAAAGTAGTACCAAAATCAAACTATGAAATAATTCCTTGCAACCAAACAACTTGGATGCAAGCATTCACTGCTCCTCGGTACTCGGCCTTTGCTGAAGACAATGCAATGACGACCTTATTTTTGGTAGACCAGAAAATAGGGCCACCACCAAACATGAATACATATCTAGAAGTAGACTTTCGATCAATAGAATCTCCTGCCCAATCTGAATTTGTGTAACTAACCAACTCTAGCTCAGAGTCTGTAGCATAGTGAATGTTGTAGGTCCTAGTGCCCTGAATATACTGGAGGATACTCTTGGCTTCCTTCCAATGAATATCATGAGGCTGCTGCATGTATCTTGATACAGAATTCACGACATAACATATATCAGGCTGAGAATGATTCAAGTAAAGAAAGCTACCAATCAGCTGGCTGTAGATTGTGCAATCCATGGGTGGAGTGCTTTTTCCTTCTTCAAGGATGATCCCTGAAAGGAAAGAGAATGGATAAGCCTTAAATTAATCCATTTTAAAATTAACTAATAGGTATGATATTTATTTATATTGATTGACCATGATCCCATCAAAATTTTGGGCAATTTCAAGCCCTGGAAATTGCTTCAAGAGCCCCAAATCGCTCATCTCAAATGCATCATGGAGGGCAGTTTTTATGACTGAAATGGAAGCAATAGTGCTACCAGTAATCAAGATATCATAAACATATAAAAAAATGATAAGAAAATTACCATCATAATTCTGCAGATACACATTTGGATATCATTTACACCTTTGGAAGTTTTGCGAGAGAAGGAAAGCATCCAGCTTGGAATACCACTCTCTTGGGGCATGTTTTAACCTGTATAGTGACTTGTTTAATTTGCAAACCAAAGATGAATATGAAATGTATCCCTAGGGATGATTCATATATATCTCCTCATGAATATCTCCATGTATAAATTCAGACTTAACATCCATATGATGCACTTCCCAGTGATTGGATACCGCAATTTCCATAACTAGGCGGATGGAGTCCATTTTTGCAATCGATGCAAAGGTCTCATGATAGTCCACTCCTTGGACCTGGGAGAAAAATTTTGCTACCATCCTTGCCTTATATTTTTAGTTTCTTCCATCAGCAGCAAAATTTTTCCAAAACATCCACTTGCATTGAACTAATTTCCTCCCCAGAGGAAGAGAAACTAGCTCCCAAGTAGCATTCTTTTGAAGAGAATTCATCTCTTCGTCCATGGAAGCTTTCCATCTCATATCTTTCCGAGCATGGTAGTAAGACTTAGGATATGAAATTATCATTAAATAACAATTTTTGGACAGAAAATATTCATGACAAGAGAGTGCAATACCTGCTCTTTGGAAATCGGACCAGGTTCTTCTTGGATCATCAGGATTTCCAATGTTGTCACCGACGAAAGAAAGTGTCTGTATGGCCCAAGTTGGGAGATGTGTTTGCAATTCAGGTTCTGAAATTGAAATTTATGCTTTATTGTCACTGATATCAGATATCATAGGTTCCAAATCAGGTTCATCACCCCCAATTTCATCATCCAAATATTTAGTAGAATAGGAAGGAAATTCAGCAGTTTTCTCCTTCACTAGTTCTACCTCTTGAAGAGGGTCATCGAACCGAACACTTATTTCAATGATGATTTGTTTTTTTCTGATATCCAGCAGCTTGAAACATTTATATTCTTCAGGATATCCAATAAACAAACATTCAATACTTTGCATTTGCAAATCTTTCCTCTTATCATGTGGAATTCAGGCCCATGTAGTGGACCCAAACACCCTGAGATTTGACACATCCGGCTTGTGTCCAAAGTAGGATTCGAAAGGGATATTCCCTTTCATGGATAAGTGAGGAACTCTTTTCTGAATTTATATAGAAGAATTCATGGACTCATCCCATAAATTTGCAGCCAACTTCTTGGCTTCCAGCATGCAAGTGGTCATCTCCTTGAGAGACCGATTATTTCTCTCTGCTACACTGTTCTGCTGGGGAGTGTGGGGAACTGAATGTTGGATATGAATTCTAATTTTGGAACATATATGCATAAACTCATTACTGATATATTCCCATTCATTATCAGATCTCAAATTTTTTTATCTTTTTTCGAGATACATTCTCAATTAGTGCTTTTAATTCAATGAATTTTTCTAAGACTTCTGACTTTTTCTTGATGAAGAAGGCCCATGTATATCTAGAAAAATCATCTATACAAGTGAGAACATACCGATATCCATTCAAGTATGTGGTGGGAATTGGTCTATTGATATCAGAATGAATGAGCCCCAAAATTTTTGATGCTCGACTTGCCTTCCCTCGATCAAACTTATGCTCAGGATGCTTGCCCAAAATACAGCCTTTGCAAATTTCGGTGGTAGATTTGATGAATAGGAAGCCTTCAACCATGGAATTTTTTTGTAATTGATGCAAGTATTTTAAGTTCATATGGCCAAACCTCTCATTCCAGAGCCTACTAACCTCATTTCCATGAGTCAGCGGAGCTATGGGCTTTGCATCCTCCAGTACAAAATGGGAAAACTCATAGGCTTTTGCATGATGATTTGTAGAGCCTTTTGCCACAAGTTTCCTTGATGCAAGTTTAGTAATTTATGCATCATATAGGATGAAGGATACTCTCTTGTGCACTCTAGTACAGTTCATTTGATAGACACTCAGGAGGTTTGATGCAAGAGATGGTACATACAGAACATTGGAAAAATAATTGTGCTCAAGATTTACTACACCTTGTCCTTTTGAGATGATGGTAGAGTCATCTCCCATGTGGATGGGAATGCACTTGCTGGAGTCGAGAGAAGAGAAAGAGTCTTTGTTTTCTATCATGTGGTTTGAAGATCTAGAATCTATGAGTAGAGCCTTGGACTTTGAAGTGATTTCCATGAGGGCATGACCTCTTTCATGCTGGTATTCCCGATCTTGATTTTCTTTCCTCTGAAATCTTTCCAAAAGATTTATGTTATTTATCTCAAGGAGAGAAGAAGCTTCACCAAGATTCTTTTTCATGTAGGCATGTTTAGGGTGGAAGCCCTTCCCGCAGTATCAACACTTGAATTTTTCATTCCAATGGTGGCCTTTGATTTTGTTCTTCTTGGAGCTAGAAGGCTCTTCTTGCTACTGGTTTTGAAATTTTGGCCTAGGAGCTTCGAATTTGGTTTTTGTGTTCTTCTGTTACTTTCCTTTCCCCTTCATATCCTTGGGTACTGAAGCAAAGAGGGCTTGATCATGGGAGGATCTGATGATCCCCATTTGGACAAGCTTATCATGATCACTTGTTAGGGACTCAATGAAGGAATTGAGTGTAGGAATATTCCATCCAGGGGTTGTGAGCTTCCCCACACGGAATGTAGAAACAAATACCAAATAGTCAGCTCCAAGTTTTGAGAGATTGGTGAGGATGAGTTGATCATCCTCCTTCTTCACCTCACACTGCTTCAGTAGAAGGACTATATGCTTGAATTTTGTGAAAAAATCATTAAGGGTCTCAAAATTTCTAGGTTGAAGAGACATCAACTCATTTTCAAGATGATAAACCCTCAAGTCATCCTGTTTTCCATACAGGGAGGCAAGGTGGTCCCAAATATCTTTTGGGGTATTCAATCCCAAGAGGTGGAATAGAATATCCTTGGAGATAGAGAGACACAAGAAACCGAATGTTTCATATTTCTTATTAAAAAATATAGCCTTGTATATAACATGAGTAGGCTCTTATTTTGTGTCCATAGTGACCCGGTAGATTCCTCTAGCATGTAGCTAGATCTCCATGTCTCCTTTCCATTGATGGAAATTGAATAGAGTCAAAATATCTACAGGAGAAGCCATATCAAACTGTTATAGCGAATGCAGTGAACCTTCAAAACTTGCAAATCAAAACAATAAAGTCACCATAAGGTCGAACAACCTGCACATTTCAGGTTTTCATCACACCCAGCAAAATTGATCAAGAAAACTTGATCAACAATTTCTTAACTTGGGGTATTAAGTGGTAAACCTTCTGCTTCTGGTGCAGTGCTGGAATTTGAGATTTTGCTCAATTTTTCATGCAAGATTCGTCAAAAACCATGTTTTTGAAGAGAATGAGCTTCATCTCGTCATGAGCTCTGATACCATATTAATCTGTCACAGTAATCTAGGGACTAAAACACAGTCTCATAAGAGATTTCAGAAAATTAAGCATGAAAATGGCATAATGGTGCTGTAATAGAATGTTGTACCTCTGTATAATCAATAAAATAATGATAGTACAATACAATGGTCATGCAAGGTGCATGAATGCCAAGGCAATTTGAATTCCCAAGGAGGTCATTCGAATTGAATGAATGGGTGTAGCTTAACTGAATGTCAACCACAATTGGCATACTTAGTTAACCACTGAACTAATCAATATTAATTGACTCTCACACTAAGTCCTAACTGAATTGGAGTGCAATAGATGGCTGAGTCTAACTAAAAATGACTCATCACATGTAAACTCATGTCCAACTGAAGGAGGTAGCACATCCATAACTCCAAGTAGCTCCGATGGAGTTAAATGAAGTGACATATGTCAACAGAAGTGGTTGTAGGTGCCAGTGTTAGCTCCAGTTCATAAATATTGGACAAAAATAATAACATAATGAATGGAGGTGCCTTCACAACTCAGCTTAACTCATTGCTAGGTGAAACAAAAATCAGTTAGCAATTAAGTGCATTTATGACACTGAGATCACCCCATAATTGCTGTGTATTTGAAGGAGGAGGCCCAGATAGCCTCCCCGAATGAAGGCAGAGGATTAGTTGGCCTCCTTGACTAAAGGAGGATGTGGGTGTGCTCATGCTGATGTTATGGTGTTCGCATCTGATTCCAAGTAAGTCAATTAAACTTAGGATAGTGGGTAAAAAGGCCAAAATTGACCAAATAAGTGTGCATGTTGGGTAAATGACTCCAACAATTGGAATTCGAAAAAACTCTCATAAATGGATTAAAAAACAATATTTAGCAAGATACATCCGTACAATGTGGTGGGAGGCCACACTCACTAAAGAAATTGAAGATTTGAATCCTCAGAATTCTTCAAGAACTATGAAATATCTGAATATGATAGGCTCACATGAAAATACTCTCATTAATAGATTAAAACCACTATTCCTCTCCTATCAATTCATCTCAAACTCTTAGGAAGGAAGAGAATACTAGAAATACATATGAGATTCAAATAGGATACTTTCCAAGGTGTATAAGGAAACTCAAAATCGCTTGTGAAATGACTTCAATTACTGTAATAAGACTCAATTAATGGCTGAAATGGATTCATGAATGAGGATGGAACACAATTTCTAAGGGGTACATCACCCAAAGCTCAATTGAGGCACATCACTCAGCCACTGAGAAGCAAACCTCTCAAGAAAAAAATACAATGACCAAAAGTTGGAACAGGGGTGCGCTCTCATTCCTTTATAGAAAATTTGGATTCATGCTCAATCTTCCTTCACCAATGCACCCTCATGAGTGAATGAAATTTTTTTCTTTATTTCTTATTTTTTGCATGACATGCATTTTTTGCCTTTCAGAAATTGCACCCTACTTCTTTTAGACTGACTTGCCTTTATTTCTTTTAGAAACTGCACCCTCCTTATTTTAGGATGAATTTCCTTTCAACTTTTTATAAACTGCTCCCTCCAAGAGTTTCTTGCTTTGGGCATGCTTATCTTTTCCTGTACTTTCCCTATTTATCCTTGTTTTTTCTTTCTTACTTCTTTGGGCATGCTTCTATCTTTTTTCCTAGATTTTTGTTTCTTTTTAAATTTTCTCTAGTGTTTCTTCTTGGTTGACAACCACATGGTCCACATGACCTTATTCACCCCCCGTTTCATCTAGTACATTCACTTAGCATAAAATTTAATTAAACCATCATGAAAATAATTTAAAATAAAAACTTGCACTCTAACTCTAACAAGTTGCACACTTATTATTTTTTTACAATTAACCCTTCCAAGTCTATAGTAACTAGGGTTATGAACACAACAAATTCAAGTAGGTCACTTGGGAGGGACATTACAGAACCATGGACGAGCTACAAAAAAAATTTCTATTTACTTTATGAAATCAAATAAAATACAATAAAATGTAAGCCCTTATTTAACAAAGCATAATCCAAAATGACAAAGAAGATTATACACACACACACACACACATATATTAAAAATTATTTCATTATATAAAATAGTCCTAGGTTGATTACTGGAGACAAGAGACATAAATGTAAGCATGGAAACTAAGGTTGAAATGGTTGCCTCTAACAACCAAATTTGGCATATGTTTATAAATGATATGAATAGACCAGGAAGTTGAGCTTGGAACAAAACATTCATTTTCACTATTTCCATAATTAACTATAGATTTGCACCCATATTCATATTTTCCATTGAGTTACTACATCTAAAAATGATTTCATTTAATCTATTCTTTTTTGAAAAATGAGATTAATTCACCATGAAAGAGATACTTGATTTTAATATAAGAAAAAAACAAGAAAAATAATGGAAGAGGAAATTGATAAAAATAATAAAATAATAAAAATTAATGTAAGAGGAAATTGCTACAAAATAAATAATAGAAGACAAATGAGCGAATATGAAATTGATAGCAATAAGGGAAGAGGAAATTGGCAACTACTAAAAGAAGATGAAATGATTAAACATGAATGGAAAATGAGAAAAAAAAACGATAAGAAGTTGGGAATATGAAAAATAAAAAAGAAGTAGAATAAGAAGTTTATATTATGATTTCAAAAAAATTGTAAACAAGAGAAGAAATTGTTAAAAACTGAAATGAGAAAAAAATAACTAAAGATAAATGGAAAAGCAAAAATAAATCAGAGAGGAAATCATAAAAAGAATGGGAGATGAAAGGCAAAAATAAGTGGAATAAATAGTTGTCATTGAGAGTAAAAAAGAAAATTCTAAATTAAGAATAAGAGAGGATTTTTTTAAGGAAAAACGAGATGAAAAAAAACATGAAGAAATTGATAAACATCAATTGAAGAAGGAAAATAATGAAAGAGAAAATTGTTTATAATATTGGGAGAGAAAAAAGAAAAAGAAGTAGAATAATAAGTTGTTATAAAGAGTAAATTAAAGAAAACCAATAAGAATAATAGAGGAAATTTTTAAAAAATAAAATGAAATAAAAATAAATAGAAAAGGAAATTGCTAAGAAAAAATAAGAAAATATAAATGAATGAGACATCAAGAAGGTTGGTAGAAGAAACTCTTAGCATTTTATTCAAAAATTTTGGATTATTGAAGGTTTTGGGAAATGACCTTATTTGAAAATGTCATGAAGGTGCCCTTTAAGTTAACAAGGGTGCATGAACCTTTCATGGTGGATTGTTCTACCTTTGGAATAAGCAACAGCGGAGCCTGAGGTAAAGAGTGTCATGAATTGATGGTTCAGATTCAGGAAGAATGAAGATCAACGGTGCTGAAATGTTTCACAGGTCGGAGGTGCAAAGTAGAAGGCAATTCTTAGATTCACAGAGTATGTTAAATGGGATAAATTTTGGAGGGTTGATATTGATCCAAAGTTAGATCAATGGCGCTAAATAATTCTGTGTGGTGAACATGCCCAAACAAATAAGCTTTTTCAGATCACAGAATGAGTTAAAGGGATGGAAAGATCGGACTGTGGAGATGAGAGCAGAGATAGATCTATGGTTTGGAATAATTCCGCATCTTGAACTAGCATGGGAAAAGTCAGGATTTCAATCCGTGGAAATAAGTAGGGGCCGCAAAGATCGATGGTTGCGACGAGAGATCAAGCTTGATCAATGGATAAGAATAATTATGTGATTAGAAGTTGCTCACTCAATCAGTTTGTTTAATCCACTGGTAAACAAAGGAATTCCTTTATTTTGGGAGGAAAATAGACCCTTGTTGACTCAGGACGATTATTTGGAAAAATTGGTCCATGACAGGTTTGATCACAACAAATTTGAGGATATGCAGCACACCCTGTCAGGACCTGTTGTGTTCGATAAATTGGATGGGGAATTCAAAGTATTATTTGATTTCAAAATTGCATGTGCCAAGGTGCCTAATCTTACATATTCAGATAACATGGAGCTCAAAGTTCTGGCTCACGAAATGGCCATTGCATATTTGCTCGGGTCCGAGCAGTGGAAATAATATCAAATGTATGGATTGAACCAGTTTAAATTATAGGCATGAACATATCAAGGATGATGGCGCGAAGGGATTTCTTCAACATAGGCCTATTCGAAATCACCTCTCATATTTCATATAGTTTTCATCCGCTAAGATATGCAGAAAAGGATTTTAAGCCTATTTTTTCTAGTAGTCCGCAATTTATTTATGTTTTATGTAAATCGTGGTGCATATGCCGCATTCGAGTTTGTTAAAAGTTTGTTCTTTGGCTTGTAACTAACTTTGACACTAAGGTTGGTCGAGAAAGTCCGAGATATTATAAATGTCCCCCCTTCTGAGGGATAAAGGGTTGGAACCAATGTAATTTTGCTGTTGTATTTTTTCAAGAGTTTCTTAATAAAATTTGCAAAGCCAAATTTGTTTTTTTTCCAGAGATTCATGTGTTGTTCTATGTTACAGTCTGTATTTTCTTTTCTCATGTGAATGTTTTTCCAGTTTGTCTGTCCATTATGTTTTCTTTCACTTCTGGAATGAGAGTATAATAGTTTTAGAATTCATGTTAGCATGCTCTAGCTGTTCTTGTCACATGTCCACAAAAATTTTCTTCTAAAATTGATGCAGAATTCATTTCATAATTCTCTGTGTTAATGCTCTATTTAAGTTCTTCATTTTCCACCATACAATCATATTTTGACTGTGACTGAGTAGCTATCTTGCCTCTATGTTTAAAATTCCATGCAGAAAGTTCTGTTATCCATATTCCACATCTTGGATCCATAGCCCAATGGTCCTCTGTCCAGTTTCAACCAATCTTACAAACTATACACATTTTTACTTGTCCATATTTGCCCTTGTTAAAATTTTGTGAGAGATCCCTCTCAGAAGAAAAGAAAGCCAATTTTCTCTTCAAAAGTGTTTTTTCTGTTACCTGGGGATAAGCCTTTACAACCTTTGGTAAATTTCTAGTGATAACAAATTGGCATCGTTGTTAGGGACGAAAGTGCATATCAGCCCTGGGAAGAATGGCAAGGATTGCAAAGTTTCAAGAAAGAGAAGTCTGTGGGAAAATAGATGTTTCTACATTCACGATAAGGTTGTACATTTTACTTGGCGACTTCATATTCATTTTGAGCAGTATTACATGAGACATCCTAGATTTCAGGAGAGCACATACGAGAGGTAATCCTAATACTGAAAATTTCCAAAGTGTGGAAAATCTAGAAAGAATACTTAGAAATAGAAATAAATAAAAAGTAAATATTGCTCAGTTTGGTTCATCATCATCTCAAGATTTACATAACATATTAGAGTATGAATGGGAAACTAGTGTTGAAATATTACCGTCAAAATCAAGATTTGAGTCTGACCTAAGGAAATTTGAGATTAACCCTTTGCGAAAACTAGAAAAGCTGCCCCTATTTTTCAGAACGTTTAGATTCTTATTTTCTGACCTGTTCAGAATCCTCCAGTTGTTCATATTTTACCACTTTCTCCAAACCCACTTATACCAATGGCTACAGCTATATTTTCTCCATTGGATCTACCTGTAGCATTGCATGACCTTCCCTTAAACTATTCCCAAAGAATTTCACTGTATGATGGAGAAGGGAATATTTTTGCAAGGTACCACGTGGGTAAGTTTGATGATTTTATAGATTTAGAGGAAGTCGATCATGAGGATCTTAAGATGAGGCTGTTTGCACAAAATTTGTCTGGGGAAGCCAAGAAATGGTATAAATATTTACCTGCTAGGTCTATTCCAAACTTTGCCGATTCCCAAACTGCATTTTTGGAAAGATGGAATGATAAGCATAGTCCATTACAAGTCCTCTCCTAGTACAATAATCTTAAGCCTGCAAGGTTTTGAGTCAGTCCACGGTTTTTCCAGTAGGTTCATGACAGTGTATAATTCAATACCTACTGATATTAAGCCTTCACCTGGTGTTGTTAAACTTCATTATGTTGAAGCCTTTGATAATTATTTTGCATTGTTGTTGAGAGAATGAAAATCAACTATTCTTCCTGCTATGTTTACAAATACCTCAGAATTAGAATCCAATATGATGGCATGTGGGAAGATAAAACAAAGAGTAGATGTTGATAGGAGGAAAGGGAGAGAATAAATTCCCTCCACCACTTCTATTTCTTCAGCTAGTGATATAAAATTTGAAATGATGATGAAAAAATGGACAAGTTAATGGACAAGTTAACTATGGAGGCTAGGCCAGTGAATTGAGAACATAATGAACCTCAGATTAGAAACCCAAATTTTAGAAGGCCCATTACTCCTCCACCCCCTTATAATAGACAAAGAGACACAAGGAATACAAGGAACCAAGAAGATCACCAAATCAGGACACCTTTCCCTGAAAATTATGTGGAGATGATGGTGCATAGTCTATTGAAGACCATATTCATCATTTTGGTGATTTAGATTCTAAAATCTATTTGACTGAGGAAGAACATAATATGTTTGCATTAGAAGATGATAATAATTTGGAGGGGGAGTTGGAACAATATCATAAGGGGTATATGCATGCTATAGATGATGTTAGAAAGATCAAATTGAGGAGTAGAGATGTTTCTATAAATAAAGGAAGGTTAAGTCCAAAGAATCCTTCCAGTAGTCAAATAAATATAGAAAAAAGAAATGAAAAACAAAAGTAACCTATTGTACACAAAGAAATTGAAAATGGAACTAGGAAAATAAAAGAACCAAGATAAACAACACCTGTGGATGTAGATAAAATTTCTTCCATGTTTAATCTACAAAGCGAACTTTCTAAGTTGAATATTTCAATTCCTTTTAATGAACTGCTCATAAATCAAGAATACAGAAACACAATAACAAGAATGATAAATTAAAATCAAGGAGAAACTCACCATGATATTTTGGAACTGATAGATGACAATCCTACTATTGTCTTGGGGTCTAAGATTGATAGTGAGGATGAGTAAGTGCCACCTTTTTATATGAGCTTAAATGTGCATGACATGGTGTTTCATAATGCTATGTTAGATTCAGGTGCTTCACATAATTTAATTCCTAAAGGGGTGGTAGAAAGTTTGGGGTTGGATTTTACAAGGCCTTATAAAGATATGTATTCTTTTGATTCTAAAAGAGTTAAATGTATGTGTTTGATAAAAAACATGGTAGTATCCTCGAAAAATTTACCATCTAAAACTGTGGTCATGGATGTTGTGGTGGCTGATATCTCTCCCAAATTTGGTATTCTATTGTCAAGGTCTTGGACTTCAAAGTTAAAAGGAAGTTTGCAAATGGATATGTCTTATGCTACAATTCATGTTCTCAATGAAAACAAGAGACTGTACAGTGAAAAGAGATCTCATTATGTTGTAATCAGTCAATATCAGCCATAAATTCATCATGTTTATGCTGTTGATACAGACTTAGGGTCGTCTATCTTCTTCAATGACGTGTCTCCTTGTGATTCAAAAGTTGTTGTGCGAAATAAATGTATAACAGATAAAAATGAAATAAGTGAACATGAAGCTTTGGAAAGAAAACAAAAGGAAGAAGGAGTGTGGAGGATGTATTTTGATGGGTCTGTGGCTAAAGTGGGTGCTGGTGCAGGTGTATATATAATTTCTCCCATCAGATATTTTAAAGCTTATTCTTACAAGTTCATCTTTGAATGTACTAATAATGTAGTAGAATATGAGGCTTTGTTGCTGGGTTTGCATGCATTGAAGGATTTGGGAGCTAAAAGAGTCCAAGTTTTTGGAGATTCAGAACTTGTGATAAATCAGATGAATGATATCTATCAGACTAAACATCATAGAATGAGAGCTTATAGGAATGTAGTGTGGGATGTGTTTGGGAATTATTTCACCAAACACAGTGTCCTACTGCAGGTAAAAGAAAGTACAAAGTTGACATTGTAAATAGGCCCTCCATACTAGACAATACTAAATATTGGCAGGTTTTTGAAAATGATATGCAAATTAAAATGTTTTTAGAGCTTTCTGGTGAATTTGTGAATACACGCATAGACGAGGAAAGTGTTGACTTTGATAATTTTCAAGATGTTGATGGAAATTAAGAAGGGATATCTGAAATGGAGAAGTTAAAAAACTCTTTGGGAGGGAAAGATATAGTCCAATTAAAAAGTAATCACATCCCGAGAGGTCTGATTCCCTTAGAGAATATTTTTGACCAAAATGATGTTGCCATAGATCTTAAGGTCAAACCTGTTGAAAACGTTGTTGAAGATAATAATATTGGTACTGAAGATGATCCAAAATTGAAAGGTTATCCAAGAAATTACCTACTAAAGAAAAAGATGAATATGTGAACCCGATGAAGAAATACAAAGATGTATTTTCATGGAGTTACGATGGACTCAAAGAGTATGACACTTCCATTATACAGTATACTATTCCAATCAATCCTGGAGAAAAACCATTTAGGAAGAATCTTAGAAGAATTAATTGAACGCTATTGCCTATCATTGAGAAGGAGATCAAAAAATTGTTTGATGCAAAAATAATTGTAACCCTGAGATTTTCAAAATGGGTTGCTAATTTGGTTCCTGTTAGAAAGAAAAATGGAGGAATAATACTGTGTGTGGATTTCAGAAATTTAAATAAGTCTCTTTGAAGGACAATTATCCTTTACCAAAGATGGACCAGATTTTGCAGAAATTGGTGGGTTCAAAGAGAATTTATTCTGTGGATGGGTTTTTAGGCCAGAATCAGATAAAGGTGCTTCCTGAAGATCAGGAGAAAACTTCTTTCACTACACCATGGGGTACCTTCATGTATGCAAATATGCCTTTTTGATTAATGAATGCAGTAGCCACTTTCCAGTGTGCTATGGAAATTTCCTTTGCAGATGAAAGAGATAGGTTTGTGGTGATTTACATGGATGAGATTATTGTATATTCTAGGTCTGATAGGGAACATATCAGACATTTGGAAAGGGATTTCCTTAAATGTAGAAAGTATGTCATTTAATTAAATCCAACGAAGTCGAATTTTTCTCTAGAAGAAGGAAAACTTTCGGGGCATTTTATTTCCAAAGAAGGTATAAGGATTGATCCAGAAAGGGTGAATGCCATTTTGAAGGTAGAAGAGCCAAGAAGTAAGAAGGAACTACAGTATTTCATTGGACAGGTAAATTTCTTGAGAAGATTCATTCCTACCTTTGCCGAGATCCTAATGAACATTGCTAATATGCTAAGAAAGTATCATGAAATAAAATGGACAGTGGAAGCTAAGAAATCTTTCAAGGATATAAAACAAGCCATTTCAGAAGCTCCCATGTTGGTAAGTTCAGATTTTAATAAATATTTTTTAGTATTCTCATATGCTTTAGAGCATACTGTGGCAGCTATTTTGTTACAAGAGAATGATCAAGGGGAAGAAAATCCTATAGAATTTTTCAATAAGATATTAAAAGATGGAGAATAAAATATGATATAATGGAAAAACAAGCATATGCTTTGGTTAAGGCCTTAAAGGATTTCAGAATTTACATTCTCCGTTCACATGTAATTGAATATGTTCCCAAAAGTGTGGTGAAGAGTATACTTACAAAGCCAAATCCAGAGGGAAGAAATTAAGAATAGCTAAATGGATTAGAGTGATTTTGGAATATGACATAGAAATTAAGCCCACAAAGTTGATTAAAGGACAGGGATTAGATAAAATGATGACAGATTCCCATTGTGATTCTCTTCAGTTAAATTTTTTGACTAGTCAATCAAATCAGTTGGACACAGAAGTGCAAGTGATGCCTGATTTTTCTATCTCTCCTTGGTATGATGATATTGTTTATGTGTTGTAGAATTTACAACCTCCCACATGGTTAAGAAAAACTAGATCAAGGTATGTGAAGCTAAAGGCTGCAAAATTCTATATTATAAATCAACATCTTTATTGGAAGGATCCAAGTGGAGTATTACTGAACTGTCTTTTGGAAAATGAAGCTCAACAAATAGAAAAGGAGTTCCATGAAGGAGATTGTGGGGGACATCATTCTTGGAAGGTAACTGCAAACAAAATTTTGAGAGCAGTATTTTATTGACCTTCATTGTTCTCAGATGTGTATAAAGAAACAACCAGATGTCTTTGGTGCCAATTTTTTTATGGGAAGAGGAAAGTGGTTTCACTCCTTCTCAACCCTATATCAGTACAAGCACCTTTCCAGCAATGGGGGTTGGATTTCATTGGGGAAATAAATCCAAACTTCTTAGGACAACATAAGTGGATTTTAACAGCAACTGATAATTTTACAAAGTGGATTAAAGCCATACCCACTAGAATATCTACAAAAGAAGTAATAATGGATTTCCTGGAAAATAATATTTTAGCAAGGTTTGGTTGTCCTAAAAGAATTGTAACAGATAATGCACCTACCTTTCAGTCCAAGAAGATGATTAATTTCTGCCATAAGTATCATATAAGTCTAAATCATTCTACTACATATTATCCGCAGGGTAATGGACTCGCAGAATCCTCTAACAAAAGTTTGGTGAGGATAATTAAGAAGCTGTTGGAATAGAATAAAAGAGAATGGCATACAAAGCTGAAATATGCTTTATGGGCTGACGAAATCAGCACAAAGAGTTCTATTGGAATGTCACCATTCCAATTGGTGTATGGATATGAAGTGATTTTTCCAGCATCTCTACAAGTGTCAGTTATGAAATTGTTGTAGGACCAATAGGATGAGCCTAATCATATGCAAAAAAGAATAAAACAAATTATTGAACTAAATGAACTGAGGGATAAAGCATATGATAAGGTACAAATACATCAGGAGAAGATGAAGAATACCATTGATAGAAAAATAAAAGAGGACATTTTCCAGATTAATGACCTGGTGTTAAAATGGGATGCTCCACATGAAGAAAAAAGAAAACATGGTAAATTTGATCATTTGTGGGTAGGCCCATACCTTATTGCAGTACACAGGGGTAACAATGATTTTATTCTACAGTATCAGGATGGGTCACAGTATGAAGGAGGCCCAGTAAATGGGAGAGTTCTGAAGCATTACTTGGAATAAGGGGAAGGAGTTCTATGTATTATAGTGTAAATATTTTTAATTTCAGTCAATACAGATGCTGAGCCAGAATATTTGAAGTCCGTAGAGAAGGCCCTAAGATTAGAAGAGGTAAACATTTTTCAGTTTCTATTTTCTTTCAGAAAGAAAAAAAAACTCAAGTTGTTAATGGATTTGGCAACTGTTCTACAGGGTTCGTTTCTACCTCGCTAGGAGGATACATCCCTAGTGGAGCCATTTGTTAGCACCATATTCAAAAAATTTGGATTATTGAAGGTTTTGGGAAATGACCTTATTTGAAAATGTCATGAAGGCTCCCTTTAAGTTAACAGGGGCGCATGGACTTTTCATGGTGGATCGTTCTACCTTTGGAATAAGTAGCAATGGAGATGAGGTAAAGAGTGTCATGAATCGACGGTTCAGATTTAGGAAGAATGAATATCAATGGTGCTAAAACATTTTGCAGGTCATAGGTGCGAGGTAGAAGGAATTTCTTAGATTCATGGATTATGTTAAATGGGAGCAATTTTGGAGGGTTAAGATTGATCCAAATCTAGATCAACGATGCTAAAGCATTCTGCGTGGTGAACATGCCCAAACAAAGAAACTTTTTTAGATCATGGAATGAGTTAAAGGGATGGAAATATCAGACGATGGATATGAGAGTGGAGATAGATCTATGGTTGGGAATAATTCTACAAATTGAACTAGCAGGGGCGAAGTCAGGATTTGAATCCATGGAAAGTAGTAGGGGCCGCAAAGATCGACGATTGCGATGGGAGATCAAGCTTAATTAATGGATAAGAAGCATTCCATGATTATAAGTTGCTCACTCGATCAGTTTTTTTAATCCATTGGTAAACAAAGGAATTCCTTTATTTTGGGAGGAAAAATGACCCTTGTTGACTCAGGAGGAATATTTGGAAAAATTGGTCCATCGTAGGTCTGATCACAACAAATTTGAGGATATGCAGCACGCCCTATCAAGACTTGTTGTATTCGATAATTTGGCTGGGGAATTCAAAGCATTATTTTATTTCAAAATTGCATGTGCCAAGGTTCCTAATATTACATATTCAGATAACATGGAGCTCAGAGTTCTGGCTCACAAAATGGTCATTGCAGATTTGCCTGGGTCCGAGCAGTGGAAATCAATTAAAATGTATGGATTGAACTAGTTTAAAATACAGGAATGAAGATATCAAGGAGGATGGAACGAAGTGTTTTCTTCAAGACATGCCTATTCGAAATCACCTCCCTTATATTTCGTATAGCTGTCATCCGCTAAGATATGCAGAAAAGGATTTTAAGCCTATTTTTTCCAGTAGTCCACAATTTATTTCTGTTTTATGTAAATCGTGGTGCATATACCACGTTTGAGTTTGTTAGAATTTTTTTCTTCATATTGTAACTAATTTTGACTCTAAATTCAGTCAAGGAAGTCCGAGATATTATAAATTTCCCCCCTGTAGAGGGAGAAAGAGTTGGAACCGATTTCAATTTTGCAGTTGTATGTTTTCAAGAGTTTCTTAATAAAATTTACGGAGCTAAAGTTGGTGTTTTTCCATAGATTCATGTGTTGTTCTATGTTACAGTCTGTATTTTATTTTCTCATGTGAATTTTTTTCCATTTTATCTGTCGATTATGTTTTCTTTAACTTCTGGAATGAGAGTATAACTGTTTTAGAATTCATGTTAGCATGCTCTAGCTGTTCTTTTCAGATGTTCACAAAAATTTTCTTCTAAAATTGATGAAGAATTCATTTCATAATTCTCTTTGTTAATGGTCTGTTTATGTTCTTCATTTGCCACTAGATAATCATATTTTGACTGTGACTGAGTAGATATCTTGCTTATGTGTTTAAAATTCCATGCAAAAATTTATGTTATCCATATTCCACATCTTGACTCCATAGCCTAATGGTCCTCTGTCCAGTTTTAATGAATCTTACAAACTATACACATTTTTATGTGTACATATATAGCCTTGTTAATATTTTTTGAGAGATCCCTCTCACAAGATAAGAAATCCAATTTTCTCTTCAAAAGTGGTTTTGTTGTTACCCATGGATAAGCCTTTACAACCTTTGGAAAATTTCCAGTGATAACAGAAACACCCCAAAAAAGTGGAATAAGAAGTTTCCATTAATTGGTAATGTTTCCTATCAGTGACAATACTATGTTTTCAGATGGGTTGATTGACCCTTCTACATGATAAATTGAGAAAACAATTAATTCAGTAAAGAAAGGTTGGATGATCCTTTCCCGTTCTCCTCTCCCTTCACTAAGGTCTCCCTTACTTGAAAAGTTTTCTTATGGAAATGTTGGGTGCCACTTACAATGTATAAAAATTGACACTAATAACATATCTTAAGAAATATTGGTCACTCCTTCTATGTTCTGCCACTTCATGAGAATTGTGTGATAGATAAAGTGTCGACTAACACTTCCTATATGAACTTATGCATAAAATATGCATGAGAAATATATATAAAAACTTAGACTAGGTAAGACGTGATACAAATACCATATTAATGGAAGGATCCATTGAGATTTCTCCATGGCCACCTTGAATGAGAATGTTGTATTTGAGGATGGGTTAGATGGCACATCCCATTAGGGACATTTGCTTCTCTTTATTGGGAATTCTATGCTAGATGAAGGACTGAGTGAACCTTCAAAGTGAATACAAATGGAATGAACAAATGAAAATTCCACTGGACACCATTCGACATAATATCATCATCCAAGAAAGGCTTTCCCCTAGATACATCAATATGGTAACACTATCATGGTGGTAGTGTTGGTTGACCCTTCTTGGTAGTCAATTTATGTGAGATACCATACTAGACATGGTGTTATCTTAAACTTATACATGAATTATATGATGGATGAAGGATCGATCGACCCTTCATTAGGACTCCCTTTGATGAGTATTTGATTTGGGAAGACAAAGTGTCAGGTTACCAATATACTAAAAAACAAGGGAAGGATCAATTGACCCTTCCACTAGGTCCTAATAGATGATATTACTGTACTTAAAAAAAGGTCAAATGACCTTTTCATTGGATTCCTTGAGACATTGACTCCATCATTGAAAAAGTGTTTCTTGATCCTTCTGGGTTTTTTCCCTTTGCGAGAATATCATATTGGAGAACAAGTCATTTGATCCTTCTAGGTTGTCTCCCTCTGTGACAACACTATGCAAGATGAGAAGAAAATTATAGAGAATGAAGTGTTCAACAATAAATTTACTGGATGTGATTGGAAGTATAGGTCAAGTTTTCCAATGGATACGTCGATGGCTATACCATCCTTTGGAAAAGGTAAACCAATCTTACCACTAGATATATCGAGACATTAAGATCATCATTGAGGATGTGCTTACCAACCTTTATCCATGTTCTCCATCTGTTAGAGAAAAATATTAGAGGAAGTGTTGATTCACCCTTCTATGTGAATTCAATGATGGATGAAGGATTAACTTACCCTTGAACAAAACCCCCCTCTGGGGAGAATACAATTCTGGAAGAGGAAATGTTGGGAGACCCATCTACTGGATACCAAGGGAAGGATCGATTGACCCATCCACTAGATACCTATCAATATGAATTCCAACCTTTGGGAAGGTTTGAATGAATATTCAAATGCATACCTCGAGTCTTATACACCATCATTGATTAATATTCAACCAACCCTTCCCTATTGTGTCCCTTTGTAATAACACTATGCTAGAGAAAGTGTGCTGACCCTTCTTTGTTATCTCCCTCCATAAGAACACTATGGTGGAGGAAGTGTCATTCAACCCTTCTATGAGAATTCTATGATCGATGAAGGTTCAATAGACCCTTCGATGCACCCTTTTTTCTAGGAGAAAATAATTATGTAGGAAGTCTTGGTAGACCCTTCCATGGATACCACTCGACGAGATTAATATCATGGAGACACTAAGATATTATTTGATATAGGTTTCCGTGATTGGTTTGAAACCTCATAATATGGTGGTGATGTCACTCAACCTCATATTAAGTACTATTAAGTAGCATTACTATGCTATAAGGAATTCATATTGAAAAGTTGAGTTGTTTATAATTCTATTGCAAGACTAAAGGTATGAAAACCAAGGTCGAAAGTTAATTTTAATGAGAAACATAAATCATATCTTTATTTCCAAATCTATCATGTGATAAAGGAAAAAAGAGTGTTTTTTATAAAATAGAAAAATTGACATGGAGGACATCCCCCAAGATATTAAGAGAATGCTAATGACCTAGAGAAGAAATCCAAGAAAGCACCCAAATGAGTTCAAGAAACCATTGAGAAAATTATCTCCAATCTGAAAACCCATAACAAACAATCTCCGATGGAAAATACACCATGTACCCCAAATTTCATGAATCACCCACAAACATTGTGTAAACACTTTCAACGTAACCTGGAAGTAGTAATATGAACAAGATTTAAGAACCACAACTTCTAAACTCTGCGATAAGAAAATAATGGTTGCTTCAAGGACATAATAGTAATATAGACAAGTTTAATTATTTTATTGACCTAGAGGAGGTAGATTATGATGATGCAAAAATGAGGTTATTTTCCCAGAGTTTGTATGGAGAGGAAAAGAAAAGGTTCAAAGATATTCTTGCAAGATCTATTCCTAATTTTGATTATTTCTAGACTCATTTTCTAGATAGATGGGAAGATAAGAAGAATCCTCTGCAAATTTTGGCTCAATATAATAATCTAAAAAAAGGAAATTTTGAGTCTTTGCATGAGTTTTCAACTAGGTTTATGAGGGTGTACAATTCAAATCCTGATGATATAAAACACCTTGTAGGAGATGCAAAGCTACATTATGATGATTCCTTTGAAAATGATTTTCCCTTACTGTTGAGGGAAAGAAAATCATATAATTTACCTACTATGTTTAAAATTGAATTATAAGTGGAGACTAATTTGATGGTTTCTGGTAAAATGAAGAAACGAGTTGAGGCATATAGGAGAGAGGTCAGAGAATAAAATCAACCATCAACTTCTTCTTAAATAGATTCCAAATTTGATGTCATGATGAGAACTATGAATATATTGATGGAGATATTAGATTTGGATAAGAGACCTCAGAACATAGATTAGCTTGATTCAAAAATTAGGAATCCTAATTTTAGGAGACCTCGTCCCCCACATATTAGGAAAAGAGTTAAGAGAAGACCAAGAAATGCGGGATACCAACAAATAAGATCCCCTTTCCTAAATAACTATGTGTATGAAGAAGAGTAAAACGATCCTAAGGATAATCATATACATAATTTTTATGATGTAGATTCTAATATCTATCTCACAGAAGAAGACCATAACTTGTTTTCTTAGGAGGAGGAATGTAATAATTTTGAGTTGGAGATAGTACAATATCAAAGATGGTATCAAAATGATTTGAATGATATCCAAAGGAAAGTCTAAGAAATAGAGATGTAATTGTAAATAAAGGAAGGCTTCCTTCAAATAAACCTTCTAGTAGTCAACATAATAATGAAAAACAAAAAAAGGACACCATGAAGAAAGTCCCAAGAAAAAATAAAGAAATAACAAAAGAAAATGATAAAACAACTTCCCTTTTTAGTTTGCTAAATGAGATATCAAAATTTAAAATTTCCATTCCTTTCAATGAATTGCTAAAAAAATGAGTACAAAGAAAAAATCACTAGAATGGTTAGAACTGATGGAGAGCATCCACTTGATACATTAGAAATAAATTATGATGCCGAAGCTATTGTTCTTGGAACTAGAATAGAAGACAAAAATGAAGAGGATGTTCCACCCTTCTATGTGAGCCTGAATGTTCATGATATGATTCTACACAATGCCATGATGGATTCGGGTGCTTCACATAATTTGATGCCAAGAGTGGTGGTTGAATATCTGGGATTGGAAATCACAAGGCCATACAAAGATTCATTTTATTTTTATTCCAGAAAGGTTAAGTGTTTAGGGTTGATTAAGGATTTGGTAGTTACTCTTGCTTAGATTCCTGCCAAGAGTATTATCATGGATGCAGTGGTTGCTGATATTCCCCCCAAGTTTGGTATGTTGGTGTCCAGATCTTGGGCCTCAAATATGAAAGGAAATATGATAATGGACATGTCCTATGCAACAATTCCACTATTTGGAGAGCACATAAAATTATACAGAGATAAGATACTGGATTATGTGGTAAGTAGTCAAGAGAGGCTTGATAATCATCCTATATATGCAGTTGATACTAACTTGGGGTCTTCCATTTTTTATAATTATTTTCATATTAAACAATACTTACCAAGAGTAGATGAGCAGAGGGAGGATAAAGAGTTTTCTAAGAGACAAGAAGCATTAGAACAAAAGATAAGGGTTAAAGGGGTATGGACTATGTATTTTTATGGGTCAATAAGTAAGGAGGTAGCTAGTGTAGGTGTCAAGATTATTTCTATAGACATAGAGTTTAAAGTTTTTTCCTTCAAATTAATATTCAAGTGTACAAATAATGTAGCAGAATATGAAGCTTTTGTTTTAGTATTGAATGCATTGAAAGAGTTGAAAGCAGATAGAATAGATGTTTATGGATATTTAGAGTTGGCTATAAATTAAGTGAATGGAATCTATTAGAACAAGAACCCTAGGATGAGGGAATACAATAAAGAAGTTTGGGATATGCTTGGGAATTTTTTCAATGAGCACAGGGTTATGGTAATTCCCATAATACAAAATAAGATAATTGAGTCTTTGGATACTACTACTAGAAATTTTAAAATTCATGTTTATTCAAATAAGAAATACGAAATAGAAGTTGTAAATAGACCACCCATTCATGATAATTCTAAATATTGGTAAGTTTTTGAAGATGATTTGTAGATAAAGAGATTCTTAGAGATGTCACATGAATTTTCTAATACAATTATTTATGGGGAAAATCATAATTTGGAGAATTCTCAAAATGACAAAGGATTTTCAAAAGCAGTTGAGGAACACAAAAATATAGAAGTTATGGTTGATAGAAAGGATATCATTCAAATTAAGAGTAATTTTATTCCAAAATGGCTCATACCTTTAGAGAAATTGTTTGATCAAAATGATGTAGCAAACAAACCCAAAGTGCAGCCCCATGAGGATGAGATTCAAGATCAAAACATTGGGATAGAGGATCACCCCAAAATAATAAAGGTTTCAAAACATTTGCTTACAGAGGAGAAGAAAAAATACATTGAATTGATGAAAAAATATTCTAATGTGTTTTCTTGGAGCTATGAATACTTAAAAGAATATGATGCATCCATTATACAACATACTATTCCAGTAAAACTAGTGGAAAACCTTTCATGCAGAAACTCAAAAGGATTAATCCTATGTTACTCCCTTTGATTGAGAAAGAGATTAAGAAATTATTTAATGCTAAAATCATTGTTATACCCAGGTTTTCAAAGTGGGTAGCTAATTTAGTGCTTGTCAGGAAAAATAATGGAGAAATAAATCTGTGTGTTGAATTTAGAAATATGAACAAAGTTTCCTTGAAAGACAATTACCCATTTCCAAAGATGGACCATATCCTGCAAAATTTTGTTGATGCAAAGAGAATTTCTATAATGGATGGATTTTCAGGGTATAATTAGATAAAGGTTCACCATGGAGATTAAGAAGAAATAGCATTCATAACACCTTAGGGGACCTTTATGTATGCTAAGATGCCATTTGGACTGATGAATGCAGGAGCAACGTTTCAAATGGTGATGGATATTGCATTTTCTGAGGAAAAGGACAAATTTGTTTTGGTGTACATGGATGAAATTAAATTTTATTCAAGGAATGAAATGGATCATATCAAACACTTGGAACAAGTATTTTTGAAATGTAGAAGGTTTGGTATTTATTTGGACCCCATAAATCAAATTTTGTCCATGAAAAAAGGGAATATTTTGGGACACATTATTTCAAAGGATTGGATTAAGATTGATCCTAATAGGGTAAAATCTATTTTGAAAGTTGATATACCAAGAAATAAAAAAGAAATTCAATCATTCATTGGCCAAGTTAATTTTTTGAGAAGATTCATTCCAAGATTTTCCGATACCTTGAGAAGTGTAACTAATATGCTAAGGAAAGATTATGATATTAAATGGACCCTTGAAGCTAAACAATATTTCAATGACGTCAAGGAAGAAATAACAGAAGAACATGTTTTGATTAGTCTAGAATTTTCTAAAGATTTCAATGTATTCTCTTTTTCTTCAAATCATACTATAGTTGGAGTGTTGTTACAAAGGAATCAGTAGAATGAAGAACAACCTATTGCATTATTTGGAAATATATTGAGAGATGCAGAACTAAATTATAACATAATGGTAAAACAAGATTATGCATTGATCAAATCTTTGAAATATTTTAGAGTTTATATTTTTCATTCTCGTATCATTGCTTATGTGCCAAATGATGTTATAAAGAATATCCTCACTTAGCCATATCCTAAAGGAAAGAGAGAAAAATGGATTGCAGTTCAGTTGGAATATGATTTGGATATTAAACCCACCAAGTTAATAAAGGGTCAAGGATTGGTCAAATTGATGACTGATGTCAATTGTGAATCCTTAAAGATAAATTTAATGTCTAATGTTTCAAGTGGGTCAGACTCAAGATTGCAGGTAATCAAATATTTTTCTTTGTCTCCTTGGTACAGTGATATTGTCTATGTTTTACAGAACTTGAGGAGGCACCTCCAAAATTGAGCAAGACAAGAGCCAGATCTATGAAACCTAAAGAAAAATAATTATGCATTCTAAATTAGTATTTGTATTGGAAATACCTAAGATGCATTATGTTAAATTTCCTACTTGAAAATGGATCACATAAAACCATGAAGGAATTTCATTAGGGGTTATGTAAAGGTCAGCATTCATGGAAGGTAACATTCAATAAGATTACGAGAGCATGGTTTTATTGGCCTACATATTTTTCTTATGTGTATAAAGAAGTTACATCTTTCCATGAATGTAATATATTTGATGGTAAAATAAAATTGATGCCCTTACTGTTAATCTAATTTCAGTAATGGGGCTTAGATTTCATTGGAGAGATTAATCCAAATTCCTCTAGCCAACATAAGTGGATATTAACTGCTACAAATTATTTCACCAAATGGATTGAAGACATACCAACAAGAAGAGACACATATATTGTTATCGATGACTTTATTGAAAATAACATTTTTTCTAGGTTTGGATGTCCCAAAAGACTTGTAATAGACAATGCACATGCTTTCAAATCAAAAAAATTTGTCAATTTATTCCATAAGTATCACATAACTCCGAATCATTCCACATCATCATACCCTCAATGGAATGGTATTGTTGAATCATTAAATAAAAGTTTGGTGAGGATATTAAAGAAGTTACTGGAAGAAAACAAAAGAGCATGGAACACCAAGTTTAAGTATGGTTTATGGGTGAATAGGATAAGTACCAAGAGGGCCATTGGTATGTCACAAGTTCAGTTGGTATATGGAGAATAAGTGACATTTCTAGTATATTTTGGTTTTCCAGTGATGAAGTTTCTACAAGAACATGATGAAGAGCCTAATCATAAGAAAAAGGAGGATTAATTAGATAAAAGAGCTAAATGAAGAAAAAGCATATAAAAAGAATATGATAGAGTGTAGGATGTTGTAATCAATAAGATTGCAAGGTTACCAATGATACAAATAAGAGACAAGTAATGGTAGACATAATAACAACTTATATTAATCAAGTACACATGAGGGTTCATACATTAAACTGAACCAAGTATCTATCCGGCTCTACAGCCTATATATATGATTTACAATCAGTTTACATAAATTCCTGTCAGTTCAACTAACTGACACAACCTATGAGTTCAACATAATATACAATGAGTCAAATGAAGGATCTAGTTGGCTTGGACGACTAGGATCCTCCAACATCTCTCCAAGAAAAAAATCTTTCTTCATCCTGAAGAAATGAGGAGATGACAATATTTTGTCTTGAGTAGCCTTATTGCTTTATTGTTCTTCAGTTACAGACTATGTTTTCTGATGGATGGTTGTTGTTGAATGTATACTTCTATAATATCTTCTGTAGCGACTGATAGTTGATGCCGAAATTCCTCCCAAGTGCAAAGTGCTTTTTGTATGTCTATAGTCAAGGTGGTGAGGCTCGACAAGTTCTCCATATTTTGGTGCATATATATGTTGAGTATGCTGATCATGTCGGTCCCCAAAAGTTGTGTTGTTCTCTTCGGCAGTGGAGAGTAGTTGTTGCATTCATGGACTATTTTTTTTGATACTGGTGAGACTAGTTATGGTCTGGATGATCCATTGGTGCTCATGTTTTTATAGTTTTTCTAGTTTATTCATTTCCAACACAAGTTGATAATGAATTTTCTATTCCATTGATTTCATGTTTGATCGACGGTTCTAAAGTGAATTGATTAGCTCATGAGTCTTCTGTATTTTTTCAAACACTTGGCTATAATAAGTATACCAGTTTTGCAATACCTCGGTCATGACAGCGGATTCTACAATGTACTAATCTAACATTTTGTAAGCTGCAATGAAAGTTGTAAACTGATTTCTTATTAGAGCAGTAGTTTCTTCATCCTTCTCCTATCATATTTCCTTTATTTGTTCCTAAAAATTTGACACAACACTTTCAAAAATATGGTATGCTTTGTCAGGGGGTTTTCCAGTGTCGGCCTTTGTTGGTATCATCTTGCAAGGTTACCAATGATACACATATGGATTCATATAACATTGATACATATGAGAGACAAGGAATGGTAGACATAATAACAACTTATATTAATCAAGTACACATGAGGGTTCATACATAAAACTGAACCACGTATCTATCCGGTTGTACATCCTATATATATGATTTACATTCACTTTACATAAATACTTGTCAGTTCAACTAACTAACACGACCTATGAGGTCGACATAATCTATAATTAGTTGACTGGAGGATCTTCTCTTCTTGGCCGACTAGGCTCCTCCAACACAAGTCCATCAGGAAAGGATGAGCAAAACCTTCTACAAGAAGTTAAAAGAAGAGCAGTTTCAAATTAATGACTTGGTTCTTAAGTGGGATGCAAGAAAAAAGGATAAGCATGGAAAATTTTATAATCTATGGAAATGTCCATATATCATTGCTACATATAGTGGAGATAATTGTTTCATTCGAATGGAAGATTTATGAAGCATTATTTGTCTTGAAGATGATAAATGTTTTGTATATTAGTTGTATATATTTACTGTTTAAATATTGAGTACAAATGTCACGTTGAAATATTTGAATCTCGGAGTTGAAAGCCTTAAGATCTGGAGGTTTGTCATTCTTTAGTTTTTGTATAGAAAAGAAAATAAAAATGAAAAGAACTACATTTTTTTTAATAACTTGTATAGATGTATTGGTATTGGTCTACGAGTTCTTTTCTATCTCACTGAGAGGATAACATCCCCAATTGGAGCTAGTTGTTAGCAATGTTTTGGTAAACATGTGAGAAGAGGGGATTAAGGTGATATAAGGAGCTTATACATTAAAATTTAGAAATATGATCGATGCATTATAGGATGGGTGATAAAATGGATACTAAGGTTTTCATTTTCTCATATGATTGTAGACTAGAAGCTCTAAGTGGTTAATATAATGGATAAAGAACTTCTTGTACAGAGTGAAAGGTTTGATGATTCATATTTGGCAGATGAAAACATCAACGACGACATGGATTCTACCAAATGAATATGATCAATGGATAAGGAGGTAAGTTATTGGTGAAATAATAATTCAAAGGAACTAAAAGTCAGATTCGATTAAAGGAGTGTGATAAAAAAGGGAAAGAGATCAATGGTGGATGTTGAATCCGCTGGTAAAAGTTGCGCGATAAGAGAAAGGGTAAGTGATCAGCATAATGAGATTGCAAAAGGTTAAAGGTTGGAAATGATCGACAATTGAGGATGAAAAGGTAAGCAAATATACAGTGGAAGAGAGTTCTGTCCCAAAACATGCATGGTAAGTAGATTGAGCTTGGCCCAATGGAAATTTTACCACCTTCCACGTGGAGGGAAGAGAGTCATTCCACTAGGTGAAAGGAGGTAGGAGAAAACCACTCCTCCCGATCCTGAAACTACTAATAGATATTTTTATAAAGGAAGAAATGCACATGCTTATGGTTATTTGTCTTTTGCGCATAGGAGAAGAATGTGTCTGCACACTGTGGAACCCAAGTCAAACAATAACCTTTCCAACCACCATCAGCTAGGTAGGCCACATAGTTAACCCCCCAAAGTTGTTTAAAATGGAGGGAGAAAGGGAGGCCGAAACAAAGGTTCATGTGTTTGGTAAAATGGAAGAAATATTTGAAGACATGGATCGCGATATATTTTATGCACTGCTTTCCTTTGGACCAGTCCATGGTTAAAAAATAAATTACAAACCTTTAAAGGACAAGTAGTCGACTTGCACGGTTGATAGTAGGTGAAAGATAGAAGACCTAAAGTTTTCTTCTTTAGATTGAAATCTCCTTCTACAAGAAGGATTCCACAACTCTACTCTCGCAATCAATTTTATGCAAGCTTGATTTTTTGCAACTCAATCTTTACAATTGAGTTATTCCGCAACCGTCTTCCTGTAAGCTTGAGTTCCCACAACTGAATCTCCATAATTAAGTTCTTACGTAACTTTATGTCCATAAGATCCTTTCCGTAATTTCTATTTGCACATTGCGGATACACCTTCCCACTTTTCCATAATGGGATTCCGTAATTTTCTTCCCACAACTTCTTTTTCCGCAACTCTTTTGAGTCGTCAATTTCTTGCGGGCTCCTTCTTGACTGTCGATCTGAGATCAAATGTAGAAATCACCTTAAAATTGTGGATATTCACTTTTGTGTTGCGGAATTTATCCACAACCATTGATCTGTTGAAATTCACAGAATTCAATTCAAACTGAACAGTCGAATTGATTCATGAGCGATCAATCTTCTGTGAAATTTTATACATCTTCGCCTTTAGAAATAATTTAAAAATTACTAAACATTATTTTGGAATATATTAAACCCACTCATAACTTAGGATAACATATTTAATCATTATTTGATTAAATTCCTACCCACTAGCTAATTAGTTGGAATCCACTTACACCTTAAAGTCAACACATTCCATCTATACCCAATGAATGCTTTATTTCTAATTCTAGTTTGAAATTGACCACTTTATTGACTCCCAGAATTAGTAATTGTGCTTTACTGTATATTCTTCCTTATTGTTCTTTTATCCTAATTTTCTGTGGATAAGGTAAAGCTAGTTATCTAAGAAAATGGTATCCATTTTTTACACCCCATCCTTCATGAATTTCTCTCCATATTCCAGGATTAACATGTTTTTCCATCACTCTTGACAACTCACTCATGATTTTTCTAATTCATGAGGTCCTTGACTGATTTGGGAAGTTCTTTAGCCACCTATGGGGGTTTATCATATTTTGTTAAGTCAACCTTTTTGGTCTTTATGAGTTGTATCCATACAAATTGATTTTCCTATAAGGCATGTACTATTTATGTACACTATTATTCATCATTATTCAATGGAAGGATACAATCCAATATTCATCTCTTTGTTCATGTTTTTCAGTCTCTTTTCTTCTATCTATTTTTCTTGTATACGCTTGTGAGAATTATCTTAGTAGCATGATCTATTTCCTGTGCTTCTTCTTAGCATCTTTTCTCATATCATTGGATCTATTATTTCTACATTGTATCAGAGCTAAAGAGAGAAAAATCTTGAAATCTTCTACATGGTATAAGAGCATAAGGTTTATCAAGTTCTACAGAGTTGAGGAGCTATATGTTCTCTCCAGCAGAGTGCATTCAGTGTCCTATCCCTCTCTCAAGAAGAGCTTGTCCAAGCTTACAAGATTTTATCCTAGTTTTTTTTTGTAGGTTACAAAAAGTATCTCCTAGAGAATATCAACAAATTCAATATGGATTCAAAATTTCCTCTACTATCTCCTTTCAACTATGTTGATTGGAACCCCAATATGAGAACATACTTGAAGAGGCAACAGTCTCTTTAAAGTCTCCATTGGTGTATTGAGAAAACCTGAGTCTTATGAAGAGAATATTGAATGGATTAATAACTGTGATAGATATTATGGAATTATGTGTTTGGTAATGTCTCCAAATACACATAATCTCATAGATTCTGTTGAATATCCATTTGGGCTTTGGAACAATTTGGACAAATATTTTGGTATGAAGGAAGTAGAATATGAAGCATGGAGTGAGCCCAACATCTCCTCATGTACTCTCTCCCAATATGTCTTGGCCTCTAGATTCTCTGATGAAGATATTTATGATGAATAATTTTCTCATACAGTTCATGTTGTTGTTTCCCTCTTTGATTCGAATGCTTCCTCCTTCAATCAAGAAGCAAATATTGAAGATCCATCTTTTTCTATGAATCTTGAAAGCGATTCTTATTATTGTGATAATAATGATGAAAAATAAGTGACATATGGAGTGGATATTGATATTGATGATGATCCATTCACCCATTCATTTTTCTCTATATATCCTATCTTAGATTTTGAGATCTATGTGCCAGATCTTTCACACTTTGTGCATAACTCTCTCATTGATTGTGTGCAACCCAGTGACTTACACGATGTTCGCTTATCCATATCAAGTCCTATTACTGTCATGCCACTTACCATACTTGATATCATGTTCTTATGCATCTCCTCCTATGTTATTGGCATCAATACTCAGAACCTCCTTGAAGATTTTGAACATCTCCTTCTTTCCTCCTTTCCTACAGAAGATTCTTTACTAGTGTATTCCCATGAGTCTGCTGATATGATTATATGTGATGCTTTGGATTATTATTTAGAAGCATGTTTTCAGGATGATACACAATTCATAGAACCATCCATACCATATACCATACCCCTGAATAATCCTAAGACTATAAAAATCCCAAGTTCACTAGTTAATTCCTCATTGGTCTCTTATGGAGTGTTACTTACATTACATGGTTTGAAGTATTTCCTATATTTCAATGGTTGGTTATCCATGAACTCAGTAATATTTGGACTGATGTTGAACATGTTTGGATCTGTTATAAACACTTATGTTTTATATCTCATGTCCATCCATCATTCATATTTTTACACCTATCAGTTTTCTCCAGTTGCTCATAGTTTTCATAGTATAGCCCTATATCCTCATGGAGTCACTAAAGAATTTTATTTTATGTTCCATATGCTAATGTTTCAGATATACCAGAGTTTTATCATCCTCATATCATATCTGGGCAAGTGCTACATCAGGTTGGAATATTGACATGTGATTCACATCACGATTTTGCAGTTATTCAGGGAATTGAGTGTGTAATAAAATGTCTTAATTTTTGTACTATTTGGGAAGGAGTATGATTAGATATTTTTTCCATTTCAGTTTTTGTTTGTAGATAATATTATGACAGCATAAATAATCATTCGTATAATGTGCCTACTTCATCAGTTGATGATACCTAGCTATCAACAGATACCAGGAGTTTCTCCTCTTTTTCTTGCAGGTTCTACACTCTAGCGCATGATCATCAAGTTCATGATTTCTTCATGAAAGTATTTCACCAGAAGTAGTTCATTCAACTCATTCAAGTGAAGTTAAAGATATGTTGAAGGCATATTATTTCAAATTTTGTGCCTTGTCATTTTTTGAGGGAGGATTTTTCCCATGTGGTTTTGCCTCTTTCCTCAACTTTTTGGAAATGAATAAGAGTTAAAGGGTGACCATATCCTTGTTGTTAGGATATACACATATATTTTTGACATACCATCATAAATTCAGACTTAAAGGGGGGTTTTGGAATATATTAAACCCACTCATAACTTAGGATAAAATATTTAATCATTATTTGATTAAATTACTACCCACTAGCTAATTAGTTGGAATCCACTTGCACCTTAAAGTCAACACATTCCATCTATACGCCAAGAATTATTTATTTCTGATTTTGGGTTGATCTTGACCACTTTATTGACTCCCAGAATTAGTTTCTACACTTTTTTGCAGATTCTGCCTTATTCTTCTTTTATCCCACTTTTCTGTGGGTAAGGTAAAGCTAGTTAACTAGGAAACTGACATCTTTTGTTGGCAACCCATCCTTCATGAATTTCTCTCCATATTCTAGGATTATGATGTTTTTCCATCTCTCTTGAAAACTAACTCATGCTTTTGCTAATTCATGAGGTCCTTCACTTATTTTGGAAGTGCTTTAGCCACCTATGGGGGTTTATCATATTTTGGTAAGTCGGCCTTTTTGAGCTTTATGGGTTGTCTCCATACAACTCAATTTTCCTATGAGGTATGTAATATTTATGTACACTATTATTCATCATTATTAAATGGAAGGATAGAATCCAATATTCATCTCTTCATTCATATGATTGAATCTCTTTTCTCCTCTCTATTTTTCTTGTGTATACTTGTGAGAATTATCTTAGTATCAAGAACTATTTCCTGTACTTCTTCTTAGAATATTCTCTCATAGCATTGGAACTATTATTTCTATAGATTCATTCACACAAAGAAATAAGCATAAGTATGGTTATTGAAAATAATACATCATATAGTTACATATATGCAAAGTATTAATACTCTGTTCTTCATTTCATTAACCACTATTACATATAGTATCTCTCGCTCGCTCACTCTTTCACACTTCTTGCACACACTTGCACTTAGACCAATTACAATTAAATAGAACCAAATTAAACCTGTAAGATACACAACACCAGGATTTGGATTCCTAAGAAATAAAATCTATAACTAACATATCCTCAAGCACCCTCTTACAAGATTCGAGGGCATACGTGGAAATCTGGCCTTATTACAATTAAACCATCTCTATCTATAAATTAGATTACAAGAATCAACAAGCAATCCTATCTTATAGAAATTTATATGGAAGAGAAAAATTAGCATTGAATTCCTATTCAGTGAACATATAATTTTGAATAGATGTGTAATGTCCCTTTTTCGAAATTTTATTACAATGACCAATTTTTCACTTTTTCCCAATTTCAACCTTTGACTAGTTTTGATGTCTAGGTCTCCAAATTGACCCAAATGCTGCCAAATATTATGAGAAGGTGTATGAGTAATATTAATAATTGAATATGATGTTCAGGGATGATTTATGACCCTCCAATTACTTCTTCAAACTTTTTTAATATTTTGACAAAAGTAGGAGTCTTTACTAGCAAATTGGGGCTCCAATTTCCCCTAGGTAAATGCTAGAAATGGCTTCTCAAATGCTCCCAAACCCACTCGAATTTGTGAAAAGAGGAAGAGGATGTCTAAGGAAAATTTTTAAGGTCCCATATGAATAATTATTCAGTTTATACAATCTATTATAACCCTCTCCCAATATCTACAAAATCACTAATTCGACCCTTGGAGAAATGACACCAAATCTTCTCCAAATGCAATTAAACTAAGTAAAATCACCTCAAATTCCTAAGTGCTGAACATGAAACTTGTAATACTCATAAATTATAGTATATTCATTATAAATATATCAGAGAGACATTCTTCCATTTGAAATAATTAGCATTATCATGGCATACATCAATATAGTGGGAAAATGGTCATTGTTTGCTCATAATAGTCACTTTTACATACAACCCTTTGATATTTAGACCTGATACTTTTTGAGAATGAATAAAATAGAATATTGAGCTTATTACAATCATAAATCAAAAATAAAAATCTATCCTAATTCGAAATCATCAGCATTACAATGGTTCACAACAAGATAGTGGGGAAATGGCACTATTTCTTAATTGTTTAACATTTTTACATGAAATATTTTGGTATTTTGACCAGGGATGATTTTAAGGATCCATATGCATTTAAATGTGTATAAATTTTGGTGAATCTTACCAATTATTAAAACATCAACTATAAAATGTTTGGTGATATTTTTCAAAAAATATTTTAATTTCCGAGGATTTTATATCATTTATATAATAAATTGGTGATTTTTATGGTGAAAAAAGTTTACCCCATCAAAATTGGGTGAAACAGGGCTTCAAAAATTGCAAAATGGTGAATCTTTTTTTGGAGAAAACTCCCTAAAAATAGCCCATGGGCTAAATTCCACCCCTAAAATTATTCTCGATTTTGACCTGAGAGTCTTCTTAACTTGAAATACAGATAATTTACATCAGAACATAAAATAGATTCCAAATAATGCCACTTGTACAATAACTCCTAGTCTCCCACTTCCACCAAATCACATGTGGAAGAATCTTAGCTTCCCTAACTCCCTTGAGCGCCTTCTTGGAGATATCTTTATCCCTGAAATGTCATATATGTCATATTTCAGACTTCATATCTTATTTGTGTCATAGGTGTCATAGCATCTTCATCATTGTTGTCATAGAGCTAGAGAATCTAGTCCAAGTGTCTCACTAGCTCCAAAATTCCTCTTCCTCTTCCACTCCACTTCGACCTTAATTGATTCATGCCAAATATATTTACCTTCCAACTCATCCCAAGACCCTTGGGCTTCTTATGGATTTGAAATGACAAGAGGAGGATGCCATGTGGCATAGAAAATCTAACTTGTGTGGGTCCCACACCCTCCATGTTTCTTCATGATCAATTTACACTTTGATTTCCCTTTTACTTATTTATTTAGATCCTTTATTAAATATTTATTCCATTCTAATGTTAAAACATCGTTTATGGTCCCCCTTATTCCAAATCCCAAATCATTCACCCCCAACCTAGGAAACTAGTAATTTTCCTCCTTGGCAATTATTTGACCCTTAGCATCAATTTGAAAAACTCTCATGAATATGGAAAATGTGATTGGGCCATTGTGACCCAATGAAAAATTTGGGACATGAAAAGATTCTCCTGCATCATACTCCGAGGGAAGAAAATAATTCTTCAATAAGTCTTTAGGGTTCACATTATACCTGGAATTCACCTTTTCCTTCATCCACACTGCATCTTCAAATGGATGATATTTCCACTTGACCAAATACTAAAATATATTATTTGTCTCTGGCCTTCTTTGAAACCCTTTTGTCAAGGATAGATTCAATCTGTGGCTGTCCTTTCTGAGGTAAGTGTCCTTACCAATCTATAAATGGAGCATTTATCTTGAAATCATTTACTTTGCTTGAACACCTGGATATTTAAAAGGATATATATCTTAAACATTAAAAACCAGAGATATTTGAAGATTAGAAGTTCTATTTCATATGGATTTGTAGAAAACTTCCTCAAAATTTTACAAGGTGCAATCTTCTTGAGATTCAATTTATTGCAGGTTCCCTTAGGAAACTTCTCTTTCCTAATATAGG
Source organism: Pseudotsuga menziesii (assembly GCA_001517045.1). Lineage (NCBI taxonomy): Eukaryota > Viridiplantae > Streptophyta > Pinopsida > Pinales > Pinaceae > Pseudotsuga > Pseudotsuga menziesii. Next base: position 202,655 of record LPNX010601670.1, on the reverse strand, counting down.
CCATTACTAAATATCCAATGTGAAAATTAACCTCCTTTCTTTTCATATGTGCTCTCTGTTTATATTTTCCAACACTTTCCTTCAATTTCTTCTTAGCATTTTCTTGTAGATCATGCATGTTAGATGAAAAATATTCACCATCTACACTTCTCTTATCCTAACCTCCCAAATTTCTAAGTTCATATACTAGATTTGGGTGCATACCATATACAATATGAAAAACAACTCATACATGTACTCCTGTTAGGTGAATCATTGTAAGAAAACTCAAGTTGAGCAAGAGTTAAATCCCATGGTTTCATATTTTCATAAACAAGACTTCTCAGTATATTTCCCAAGATTTTTTTCACCACTTCAGTCTAACCATCAGTATGAGGATGATAAGCTGAACTAAAACTGATATTGGTTCCCAACTTCTTCCAAAAAGTCCTCCAAAAAAAAGCAACAAATTTAGTATCTTTGTCATACACAATGCTTAAAGGTAAACCATGCAGCTTTACAATTTCTGAAAAGAATAAATTAGCAATGTTTGTTGCATCATTGGCTTTATTACAAGCAATAAAATGAGCCATTTTTTAAAACATATCCACTACTACATAAATAGAATCATTTCCCCTCTGAGTTCTAGGAAATATTGGAACAAAATACATACTGATGGAATCCCAAAGCCTCATTGGAATAGGTAGGGGTTGATATAGTCCATTATTTTTTCTTCTCCCTTTGGCATGTTGACATATCCTATTGTTACAGAGAGAAATTCCTATGGCTTGGGGTACCACAATAGACAGTTTGACTCTAGAAATCAATCCTTTCCTATATGCAAGGGAAACCTAATATCTAACACTAAAGGATCTCGATTCGTACCTTATTCTAGACGGTTGATGTAGATCCCCGTTGAGCTTTCCAACTCTAGCTTGAATTGATAAATTGCTTCCTCAACATTCAATAAACAAGACAAGCATGCTATATATAATTGTGTTAGACCTACTCTAGAATATATAATCAATAACATATAAGCATTTGAAATCATCCATGGATCAAATATTCATTCAATTACACATTATTGGATAGGAAAAGATATTTCTATTAATATAAAACAAAGATTACAATAGAGACAACCTCTGTCGGCACATCTACGAATCAGAGAAACTGAGTCCCCCACTTGGGCCTCCACCACTTCAATCCTCCATCTCTCGATAGCAATCTCACAAGAAAAGGGCAAGATTTGGAAGAACACAAAAGTGCTCCAAGGGACAAAGGGATGCAAACTCAAGTATAAGCTCCGAAAACAATGGAATATAGTTTTCTTGCTCTCAATTCCTCATGCCTTCAATGTATCCAAAGGGTTCCTTATATAGATCTTTAATGGGGTAATGAAAGGTCCAATCCAAGCGATCTCAAGGCATATCGAAGGCTAGGAGACAAGTGAGTTGGATCCACATTAAGGAAAACTCCAAAAGAATTTGGCCTTTTGCACACATTCCGATGTACACAGTTTTAGGGGTCAAACCCGCGTATATATGCGATAAAGGGTTTAAAAGTCACATATGGCAATTTTTTCATGTTTTCAGGGATGATCTTGGAAACATCAAAGGAACAAAAATGGTCCATGGGGTCTAAGGAGTCTGCAGAGGGACAGGGAAGGCCATGAAAATGTGATTCACCATGTGTGGTAAAATTAGCTATAACAGATGCCCCCTAATGTGTGAGGTCAGAGGGGTCATACGGTGGTCGAAATACATTATAATTCCATCCCAAAAGTGAAGTGATGAAGAACCCGGTGGAAGAACTAGCCATTCAATCAGCACTATACAATGATACAACTCTGCACATAACTGCAAATACATATAGCAGTCCCAGATACATAAGAGTACAATGACCATAAATAGGCATGATACAATATGACATATGTGGTCATCGCCATGTACAATATAAATAGATCAAAATCTCCAAGATGAAGATATACAAAGGATCATGATCTCCATGAATACTGAAGATATATAATGGATCAAGATCTCTATAATGGTTGGAAATGTTTGACATATACTGGAATCAAGTCACGAGAGCTGAAATCTCATGAACACTGGCATGATCAAGGAGGTAGTATATAAGAGATGCCACCAGTCTAGAAGGTCTTCTACATAAACCGCTACAAGTACATGTCCTAATATGTGAATATATGTTATACACCAGAATGGCACCTCTCCATCCAAGTGCCAACTTTCCTTATGTCAGCACACAAAAGGACACTTATGGATTGAGGTTTGCCTAGAATACTATAGCTTGGCTTATTATGAAATACATTCTGCCTCTATCCAGCTAATTACTTTTCCACATTTGCCATGTTAGGATGTATGCGTGACTCTCTCTATTAACAACTCGCGCATCACTCGCGAGTCTCCCTTGTAGCAGGTCACGAATCCTTGTATTCACGGGTTGCCCTTGTATATAGTCACGCATCATTCGCGGGTTTCTCTACTATAGACCCGCAAGTGTGTTTCTTAACATTTAAATATTAAAACATGCGTTAACTGGAGATTAGTTATGTCATGTAATTGGATTTCCTTAACTGCTGTAACTTCTCCAACTTTCGAACTACCTTATTTCACCCATATAAATATAGGTAGGAAAGGCCATGAGATGGACTTGGAATTTATGCATTGTTATGCTGGAGGAATTGGGACTCTCCTTGCCTACACTTTGCCCTAGAGGTCTTTCCCTTGTGTTGCAGAGCTTGGAGGCTGAGTTCTTTGGAGAAGAGAAGCAGCAGAACCAGATCAAGGTTTTGTGAGGTGCCAAACTTGAAGAGAAGGTATATTTGTACTTGTTTTCAAGATTAATAAAGATGTGATGTCCTTCTTCTTCCCAAATCATTGTTCAATGTGTGATTGAATCTCTGTTTATAATCATATTATAATGTTATTCATATCATTTTTTCATATTCATTTAATTATCATTGTCTTATATGTGGTCATAAAGGCTTGAGGAAGGTATAACTTGTTTTGCAGGTCTCTTGGAGCGAGAGGAGCAAGAAGAGGATTGAAGAGAAAGCTTGGACCAGCCTTCGGTTTATCAGGTATGGACCTTTCTCATCTTTGAAACTTGCTGTTATATACTTGCTGAATATTGTACATCTCTCTTTCAACCCCAGTACGTTGATGGCCTCTTAAACCCTAGCCATAGGACACTTTCCTTTACAACAATATAGGTGTCGAGGTTGAACATAGCAGTCCATCATCTGATTACTGGTCATTGATGTATACTGTTAATAGACGCGAGATCACCCATTGATAATGAAAATGGGAATCAAGGTACTAGAGTGCAAACTAACAAGTGTGAATAAATGTGTTGAGGTCGAACACTTGAGAGAATCCATTGATTAGGGGACATTGATGTATGCCCCAAAAACTATCAATGGTGAGAGAACCTGCCACTGATGACTGTAAGTCTCAAGGAACTAAAAAATGACTCTAGATTCCTATCCCAGAATAAATGATCTGAAGTCGATGGGATGAAACCCGCTGGAAGGAGGGCATTAAGGCATCCCCCATCATCCAACACGAGGTACTCAACAAAGCTATATAATGTGGAAGGACTCGATCATAAGGTGCATGAACCAGTAACTGTACCAGGAATGGCCGACATGCAAAGTCAAGATAACTGAGGAATGGCCGACATGCAAAGTCAAGATAACTGAGGAATGGCCGACTCAGGTTTCAAATTCCTTCGAACAAGAGCATAAAGGTGAATGGTGACTAAATGTAGGCAGCATAGACTCAATATGCAAAACTGGGACATCTCTATGACATAGGAGGCATCGGCAGAGGCTCCATAGGGACTGGAAGCTTAACCAGTCGGTGGAGATAAACTAAGATAAATGAGTACAGCTCCTAAAGTCAAACTATTAACTCAACCAACGGATGTGATATACAGTGCCCTGTTTGAAGGAAACATGACTCAACTGTTGCCAAAGATAACATCTTTTCTTGTCCATATTTTTGGTTTTTTAAATTTCTTTAGAATTTTTCAAATATTTGAAAAGCTTGAAAAAGAATAAAATCACTTTAAAGTTACAGGCTAGGAGGAGACGAGTGTGAAGGGGAAAACAAACTAGTTCCAAGAAACTGAACATACCTATTGGAGGAGCAAGTTGGTATGTCGACTTGAATGATAGCCAACTTAGTCGATCATCCGACTAAGTCGATCAGCCGACTAAGTCGATCAGCCGACTAATTAGAGACTAGGTCATCCACCTAAGGTCATGTCGGTTGAGTGAACCGACAGGTAGTTATTTTGTAACTGTTTGTAAATTGTATATATTAGGCTATTGTACCAGATGAGAACTCGGTTCAGTTCTCTGCATTGTATGGACCCTCTTGTGTTAATATAATCTATTATTTTATCTACTGGTTCTTATCTCTTGTCTCTGTTATGTATGTATGTTTTAGTATGTATTATTGGTAACCCTATGTGATCTGTGAGATTACAACATTGGTTCCGTTGCTGGTAGTACATGTCTGAGATGTATGTAAGTAGATGATATTAGAACAGGAGATTAAGGACTGGTGGGAGTGTAAAGTAGCAAATTATTTGCAGAATCATGCATGAAGAAACAGATTGACGACCGCACAAGCAAAAGAAAGATTCTTTATAAAGACACATGAGAAGTTTGTAGAGTCAGTGCCCCAAATTCTGAAGAAACTCCTGGATTAAAAATATGGAAGGGACTAAAGATCAACAGTTACTAGAAAAAAAGATTCGTAGGGGAAGAACAAACTTTTCAGAGTGGTTCGAAAAAATTGTCGACGAATTCTATGAGGAGCAAGCAGTAGAAGACAAAACTTCTGTGGAAACCATCAAGAAAAAATTCTACACAGACCTCACCGAGCAATTTTTGTGTTCCTAACAGACGTTGCTGTTTAAGTTCCTGATTGAGAAGGGAGTGGGTCATATTATCGAACCCCGTCCATCACTTTGTAGACCTCCATTAAACCCTAAATGGGCGGAAAAGAAAAAAAGGTGGGAAAAATTCATTGATAAAAGGGAGTGGGAATACTTCCTAAGCAAGTAGACCGAACTATCCGGGCTTTCTAAAGCGTTGGGTAGGCTATCGAGGGGTAGCTGGTCATATGTCGAAATAAATTGGAGTGGATTCTAGTCGACTAAAGGAGATACCAATCACCAGTAATGGGAAGTCAACCTAAAAAGGAAATTGAGAAGACAGTGTCACACAAAGGTATGACGGACTTCAAGAAAATAGAGAGGGAGAGGAGGCTACAAAGTAGAGAATAAATAAGAGAAAGAGCCTTAGCGTAACAGAGAGGAATGAGTACTAGGGTGACCGACCAGGAAAGAGATTCGCCGGAGTCGGGTCATGACCAACAAGAAGAAGGCATGGAAGAAGAGGCATCCCCTATGGAAGAAGAATTGTGGATAGAGCAGTAAGAAGCTCTCCAATTAGAAGTTCCCCAGGAAATAAAACCTCCGACAGATCTGCGTACCCGGATACAAGCTATTGTCAAAGAGGACCTTAGACTAGGAGCTGGTGACTTTGGTATATGAAGTTGACTAGACGACGAAACATACATGGGTAGACATCTAATTATCCGTCAACCAGAAGAAGTAAATTGGGTTACGCTTCAAGCAGTACCCTCCAACCGAAGTATCCACTTACTTTTACCGACACATGAAGGAGCACCCCCCCTTCCAAATACAGCTTTGGAAGACACAAAACATTTAGAACTATGGACAAATAATTGCAGTTGGACATCAACAGAAGAAGTCGACACTAACTGACTGATGGTTGAGAGGAAACGACAAAAAAACCGATGGGAACAAGATTTCTTTCAATGATAGTTCCACAAAGAGGACTAAGCAAATAACCCCAATCACACCAAAGAGGAATAGAAAGAAGAAACCATTTTGCTACTGATGGAGTAACACACAGCCCTTTAGAAGCCTACAAAGTGTTGCAAGATCACATGGAGGATTCTATTATCATGGAAGAAGTACTGCGAGACTGGCCTGCTTACTATGGGAAAGTCTATCAACAAACTAGGTAGACCTGACAAGAGATCCAAGCACTCGAGAAGAGGAAAAGTACTAATGAAGCACTCAGAAGCACAATTTAAGAACAGATAGTGCTTGAAACAGCTAAACTGTAGAAGCTCGAAAGGGAAGCACATCAGTGGGTACATCAAGACATCCCAAACTTAGAAAAAGTAGACATCATCTTCCTGAAAATGAAACGACTCATAGAGACAGCAGAGGAAAAGGACCAGTTTATGGGTCCTGACATGGGAAAAATAGCTGAAATTTCCATTCAAGAGAAAATGTTGATCTTATCAAATCTGACTACACTAACCATCGACATATAGAAAATATTGCAGAGTTGGATAGATTTCCAACATCACCTCACAGTGACAACCCCCGTAATTGTTGAAGTCTACGTACAGAAAAGACAAACCATCAAACTTCACAACCCATGAAGATCAAGAGCACAAAATAATGACTACTTAAATAGACAAGGAAATTTTTGGTACCTCCCTATTTCTTCAGGATGAAGAAACGTTTTGTTCGTGGGGGAGATGTTGGAGGAGCAAGTCGGTATGTTGACTTGAATGATAGCCGACTTATTCGATCAGCTGACTAAGTCGGTCAACCGACTAATTAGAGATTAGGTCGGCCACCTAAGGTTGTGTCAGTTGAGTGAACCGACAGGTAGTTATTTTGTAATTGTTTGTAAATCATATATATTAGGCTGTTGAGCCAGATGAGAACTCAGTTCAGTTCTCTACATTGTATGGACCCTCTCATGTTAATATAATCTATTATTTTATCTACTCGTTCTTATCTCTTGTCTTTGTTATGTATGTATGTTTTAGTATGTATTATTGGTAACCCTATGTGATATACGAGATTACAACAATACCTATGCTCAATGCAAGTACACATGTGTAGGATAGTGACACTCGGGGGAAAATCCCCTCCCGGTAAAAATAGGGAATCAAGTTGCAAAGGATATATAAAATGGCTCTGTGTGGCTAGACATGAGACAAGCTCAAGCTATATGGCTAATACTTAAAGTCAGGGAAGCTGGCATAAGGCTCAATGAGGCAGGAAAAGCTCATGATAATGCAATTACAACTTGACATAAGGGAGTTCGGGGGAAACAGGCCAGCAAAAGATCAAGAGGAGTATGAGGCTCTTGCGAAATGTCATGGAAATACTATACAATGGACTCCCACACCCTAAAGGACAAAACTATCGGCATGGGTACCAAATGCAAATAAGGAGCTAACTAGGGTACCCATGCAAGGTTAAGCTCTACCATTCTAATCACGCCACTTCTAAAATAGCAAGAAGGATCCGTGACAAGATAGATTGGGTTCGTACCTACGGTTATAATGAAATGATCATAAGGTCATGCAAAATGCAAATGGAGGTGAAACCTAACATATATGCCAGTTTAAACATGATACCTGAAATCGGCATGAATGGGTCAAAACAATGGTCAAAACGATGCTCAAAATGGTCTCCTACATCATACATTATTCAAAAACGGTCCAAAAGGATCAGAAATAGTCTGAAACTATAGAAAAAGGGGGTAAAAATTTTCAAAATTTTGAAAAATTTATATAAATAGTAAAAAATTCAAAACATTATATAACATTTGAAATTTTTACCCAATTGAGCTCAGAACTTCAAACGCGAATTTCGAGAGATCCAGCCAGCGGAATCCGACACCATTTTTCCCAGGTAATTTCCCATGCCCTGATATTTCATTTTCATGTAAATTTTTCAACTTTCCATGGTCCAATTTGATTTCTAGGCCACCCTAAAGTATGCACCACAGCCTACGCAGAAATCGAGGATTTTTTTGCGTATAGGGCTGGATATACACGGAAAAAGGCCTCAAAGTCACATACATACGCAGCTGTTTAGCAAACAGTTGCATATGCAGCCATGTTCAAGTTTTTTAAGACTTCTAAGGACCCAAACTTGAATTAAATGTGCAGGATGGTTCTGGAATGGAGGGAACGTGAGCATGGGGATGTAGAAGAAGCAGTACGGGGTGATCTAATGGCACAACAGGCTCTTCGTGCATGAGGGATCTACAAGTTTTGGTGTCTTGGTGGCTTAAAGGCCAAACCAAGGCTACTTCAGATGCTAGTAGACTACTAGGATCCTGACTCAGAGTCTTTCCAGATTGACGGGATGTCCCTCACCTTAGAAGTGGAGGACATATAATTTATTATTGGATTGTCCTGACGGGGGGAAGTGGTGAACATACATTCTCATGGGCCCGAAGGTGGCCTCACCATAGATGAGTACATAGCATTGTATTGTTATCTAGACATGGAGAAGGTCAAGAGTCAGATCCCAACTAACTCCATATAGGTGCTAGGCCTAAAGGCCATACTACTGATAATGGGCAGGATAGCAAGGCTAGCCTCATGACCTATGATGTTCTACGTAGTGGAGTGTATGAGACCCACGGTTTATGATTGGAGCACTGCACTATTGGGAAACATGAAACACCAGCTCAGTGAGTGCAAGATGGGTAGAGTACGAAACTTCAGTTTCAGTAGCATACTGAACATGTTTTTCTTTAAGCGTGTTCCAGGATTGAGCCCTAGAGTTGACGTTCCTCTTCATGGGGTTCGAGATCTGGCCCAATGACGTTGGGTAGATGTGATGCACATAATGGGTGGAGGTAGGGTGTCCAACCCCTATCTAGCTGATTTCTTTCCATGGTGGTGGTGGCAGATAGTTGCAATCGATGAATACCCCTATGAAGGGATATATTTTCGGGGAGATCTCGACATGCCACTACCACCAGGATCGGCATACGGTGACATTGGTAATGAATCCCAACCCTCTTTTTAAGATTTTTGAGTTATTAAATTTTTTCTGTTTTTTGATATATGGAATCAAAATGACATGTTCTTACGTGACAACACATAGTGACATCCTGTCATATGTATGCAGATGTAGGACCATGGTGTCTTGAAGGCTTCTCTCATCATAGACGAAGGGGAAGAGGAGATGATATTACAGGTGTGGATGCGGAGCGGAAGCTCCAAAGCATTCATACCAACTTCATGCAGCTGACACATAGGGTACCCATGGCACAGGTCGACGACCTGCCTAAGGCCATGCAGCGTCAGGTGGTGGGTGTGCCATGAGCATGTGTGCAGTTGTTTCGAAGGCTATCTAGAGCCATGGTGACATTCCATGATCAGAACCCCCCTCCTCCTCCCCAGGCTTAGATACCTGGGAGTGATACATTTTGTACTATCATGTATTTATATTTTGGTGGCTCGGAAGCCCCATTTTTGTATTATGGCACTATGTATTATCACATTTTGGATGTTTAATGAAATTTTTTTATGATGATCGGTTTATTTATTTACATATATAAAAATGTATGTTTGTGATGAGCTTATTGTCTATGAAACAAATGCCAATCTAACACGTAGTTAGCATATGAGTCAGCAACTTGATTATAAATTCTTGGAACATGTATGTATGTTATGTTGTCAAATTGCCGTTCTAACAATCTCACACGTAAGAATCTCCATAATAAAGTTGGATCTCTAACATGATACAAGCCATTAAGCTGTGACACTACTAACTTCGAATCAAGACATACCTCAAGAGATAGAATACCATGTGAAATGGCATCCTGTAGAAGCTTGATAACGACACTATATTTAGCAACATTGTTTGAAGAGGGCTGTAAACATACGCCTCCTGAAGACAATAACTGACCCATAGGAGTATAAATCACCCAAGCAGTAGAGGCTGAGTGTTGAGTGTGATGGCTTGCACCATCCGTGAATCCTCTATAGATGGAAGACTCCATTGATATCTCCCATAAGAAACAGAGGCTAATCAACAAACCCGATCACCATAAGAAAAACCTAACTATGCAAAATGGTGTACAATAATATACAATAGTCAGCCCTGGCTGAAAATCATGCATAGTACTTTTTAAGATAGAGCCCATTTCTAGGCTCCGCCAAGGCCATCCCTTCGTAATCTACTAGCTCATAAGTGCCCTTCTCTAACACATGTTTAACCACGTAAGGACCATGCCACATGGGGTTGAATTTTCCTACCCCCAAGGGTTTTTTAGCTTGGTCCCACAAAAGGACCAAATTTCCTTCACTAAACTTCCTTCGATGGACAGATTTATCATATTGGACCTTAACACAACGCTTATTCACCTCTAGAGCCACTAAAGCATCTCGGTGTTGTTCATCAAGCTACTCTAAATGGACCAAACGTTCCTCCAATGGGGAAGTGTCTGGTAAGAGCTCTATGGCTAGCTTCAAAGAAGGGATTTCGCACTTAACCAGAAATACAGACTCCACTCCATGTACAAGCTGATATGGAGAAAAATCGGTGGCAGTCTTAACCATGGTCCTATAAGCCCACAAAGAAGGATATAACATGATATGCTAATTGGTCTTGATTTGTGCGATGGTTCATTGGAGAATGGACTTGAGTGATTTGTTCACTGCTTCGACCTGTCCATTCGCTTGAAGGTAATTAGAAGAAGAATGCTCCTGCTTATACCCTAACTTCGAGGCCAACTCTTCCATCATCTGATTCTGAAAGTGCCTACCATGGTCAGTGACAAGCTCTTTCAGAATACCGAACTGAGTAATATTTTGGTTGAATACGAAGTGTGCGGCTGTCTCACCGTCAGATTTAATCGTGGGCATAACCTCATCCCATTTCGTGAATTAATCAATAGCCACAATAATATGATGATTCCCCCTAGCTGAAGCTAGGTTGCAATCCATGAAATCAAGCCCCCACTTAGTGAAGGGACCGGTGGTGATAATTGGATGTAACGGGGTAGGATGCAATCGCATATTACTTGTGAACACCTGGTAAGGGTGGCACTTATTGACCACATTAACACAATCTTTAAAGATCGACGGCCAGAAATAACTTGCTCTCAAGATTTTTTGGGCTGTATAAAGCCCAGATAAATGACCACCACATGCCCCTCCATGGAAATCATTTAGCACAAGCTCAGCCTCCTCATGAGTTAAACAATGACATAAAATGGAATCTACCACAATGTGGTACAATGTGTTATGCACTATGAGGTAATTCTTGGATACGTGACGTAATCGTCATCGTTCATCCCATGAAAGGTGAGTAGGGACCTTCAATGTTTGTAAATATATGATAATATCCCCATACCATGGATCTAAAGTTGAGATTAAGAAGATGTGCTCAATAACAAATGTATCTCCACAAGCCTCCTCCTCCTCCTTGCTCGGGAAATCAGATATAAGCTTCGCAAAAATCAACGATTTCTTCAATTTTGCTGAAACAAACTCAAGATCGAATTCTTACAAGATGACAATCCACTTATCATACTTTCCTCCTATCATCCTTCTAGTGAGGATGAACTGAAATGGATTGACATGGGCAGCCACCAAGGTCTGGCGAAGGAGAATATAGTGTCTCAATCTTTGAGCCGCATGAACGGTAGCTAAGGAAATCTTATCCACATGGTAATAAGGGATTTCCACATCTATAAGGGTCTAGCTTAGATAATATATGACATGCTCTTGGAGCTCCTCATCCTCTTGAACCAAAACCATACCAATCGTCTCCATAGACGTGACCACATAAAGAAGAAAATCATGGCTATAGTCGAGTGGACTAATCACCGGAGCCAATGCTAAGGCTTGCTTAAGCGCATCAAAGGACTCATGGGCTCACTCATCCCAGCAAAAGGTAGTGTCGTTATTCAAAATATGCATAAAGCCTCTAGTCAAATTGGCAAAGTTCACGATGAACCTTCGTAAGAAGTTTGCCATGCCCTGCAAACATTGAATGTGTCTAATGTTTCTCAGGGGAGACAATTGAAGTATTGCCTCAACCTTCAAAGGGTCAACTCTTATACCCTCTTTGGAGACAATGAACCCTAATAAGCAACTAGACTTCATGCAAAAGATGCACTTGTGAGGATTTAACCTGACCAAATAATGGTGGCACCTTTCGAACACTAATCGCAAATGGTAGGAATGACGCATCCTCTGGCGAGAATGAGCAACAAGGTCATCCAAAAATACTTCAATAATCAATTTGAGATCATGGAAGATCAAGGTCATAGCCCACTGAAAAGTGGCTCTGGCATTTTTAAGGTCGAAATGCATCTTTCGATATGCAAAGGTACCCCAAGGACAAATAAAGGCAGTTTTATGTTGGTCCTTAGGTTTTATTTGTATCTGATTGTATCCGAAAAATCTGTCCATAAAAGAAAATACCTCTCTTCCCGCACACTCAGCTACAATTTTATCAATAAATGGTGTGGGAAAATTATCCTTATGACAGGCACGATTCAAGTCACAGAAATCAGTGCATATACGGATCGTTCCCTGCTTCTTATCAACCAGAATGGGGTTTGAAACCCACTCCGTCAAGGGAATGGGATAGATAAAACTGGCATTCAACAGCTTTTCTATCTCAGCCTTAATCACAGGTGCTTTCCTAGGATTCACCGCACGCAAGCATTGTTGAACAGGCTTAGCATTGGGATAAGTTTTAATTTCATGCTCAACAATGCGAGGGTCGATACCTGGCATTTATTCACATGACCAAGCAAATACATCACAAAAATCTTTGAACAACTCGGTATACTCTTGAATCTCAGCATGGGAACATTCTTCCCCAATATAGACATTCTCAATCTTGCCAGGATTGCGAGAGATATTGATAGGAATGGGAGGAGATATATTTTCCATGTTTCCATCAGCCATCGGATCAGGAGAGCTTAATGGAACCACGAGAATACCAATTCTCTCACTAAGAATCTCCCTAAAGTCCACATGCTCCAAACGGTCAAGCTTGGGAAGGAAGTAAGATCTATGATGCAACTCTTCCCAAGGTGGCTCAACCCCAGACATAGCCTCAATAATAGCTTCATCTAAAGGAAAAACGCTATCAAGGCAGTCATGTGTGTGAGAAGACTGAACTTTCCATGAATGAAGCACATATGGGTCCTCCTCCTCTATCCATGAAGAGGAAGTACTAGACTCTGCAAGACATTCAAGATTATCTTGATAGGCTATCATAGTTGCAGGAAACGACACGTCTGTTCCGATGGGATCCCTCGAAGGACTTGGTGTAGAAAGAATCCAAGGATCTTCCATATGAGTGGTACGAAAAGACACCGAACACAATGATGATGAAGCCTCACCAAAAGTAGACCTGATCATAAGAATAGGTGCCAGACAACTAAACAATCCCATAAGGGATGGGTACATGCCCATGGCCACACTCCTAGTTGCTGGCTTAGAGTGCGCGACAATCGGGACAGAAGCTCCCAAAGATGCGATAACACACGGGTTATTGAATGACATTTGATCAATCATAACTATATTCCCATTAAATGGAAAGCATACAACTTGGAATAGAGAAGAAGCTACAGCTTGCATACTGTACATCTAATTCCTTCCTAGTAACAGATTGTAGTCAAGGGGTGCATCAACCACCTCGAATTCGACCGCGACGGTCTTCCCTCCCAAACGGACCTTAAGAGAAGGAAGAATGATGTGTGGCTGAAACGATCTACCATCAAATGCAGTCAACATGGTAGTGGATTTAGAAAACTCGAGGGAACCCAAACCCTTCCAACATGCCAAAGACACCATGGAAGTAGTAGCGCCTTCGTCAATCACAGTGCGCTTGACGGTCTTGTTAAGACATTCTACATGAATCAAGAGAGACACATAGTAAGGCAAGCGAGGCTGCAGTCCTGCGGTTTCAATTTTGATGATGGAGGAAGAATTATCATCGTTAACACCAAGAGCAGAAAGCAAAGATTTCCTTTCTGAAGGACAACTCTAAAGTACTTCAAGTGCAGACATCACACAAGGAGTGTGGCCTAAATCCTCAATAATAGAATAGTTATGGGTGGCTCGGGCATTATGATTGTGCCCCGAATGCTTAAGGAATCCCTTAGGAATGTGAGGAGCAACTTCAGGTTTATCCACGGGTTTTTCAATATGCAAAGGACTCTCAGGTGGAGTAGGTTCCTTTCCAAGGTCTGGTTGTGATTAACTATAGTCCTTCGCATGAGTCACAACCTTAGCAGTACGCACCATGTTGATGCAACCATAACCACTATAAGCTTCTGATGGATCTTGATCCCCACCAGATTGATCATGGGTCCTCGAGTTCATATTTTGATTATGAGGTAAAGGGTTAGTCAGCACAGCTGGGCCCTACCCTATCAACCTCAAGGCTTCTTCTATCCAAGGGCACAAGTGAGTGAGGTGGTCCTCCTTACATAACTTGCAAGGAAACTTAACCTTATGTTAGGGCTGCTTGTCCCCCCTAGCATTTCAGGTGTTCTTGTCATTAGAATTGGCATTTCCATTCTTATTCCCACCCTTACAATTGTTTTTACCCTTTTTCTTATTCCTTCCAGGTTGCTGGTTACCCTTCTGGTTTGACGATTGTACCGAAAGCACACTCGCCATTTGGGTGGGTTGAGATGAAGTTGTGGCTTGTCCCGAAGTAGATTGGTTGATAGATAATTGACTGACCTATTTCACAACTGAATCCGCAAGTTTGGTACTCATACAACCAACAATGCCATCGACATGTGGTCCAGGTTTTACCTTAGGGTCGAAACTAGAACACGAAGCATTAGGAATGATCTCATATAACAAACCGGATTGAGCATAAATCAAGTCCAATTCTTGTGCCCTAAAAATGGCTTGTTCCTCATTCTTAACTTCGGATGTAGAAACATCCTTCACGATATAAGGTAGTAATGACTTAAGGAACCACTCGAGGAGAAATTTTGGCTGTATGAAGGCTTTAATCAATCTATTCCGTCTACGCCACTCTTGGATATGGTCTGAGATATGCGTGGCTTTATCTTGCCGAAATGTCGACAAGAGTTCTATACCAATGTCATAACGCACTGGTAGCTGGAAGTGGTTGAGAAAATTCATAGCTAGGTTATCGAACAAAGTGAATGCCCCCCTAGGTAGCTCTATGTACCATTTCACGACAGGCACGGTGAGGGTGCATTGAAATAGACTTAAACCGATCAAATCTTCATGTAAGGAGTTAGAAGAGCACCATAGGTGAAATGTAGTAACATGTTCACTCGGATCTTCTCCTGGTTTTCCCTCGAACTCGGGAATGTCAGAGGGAAGCTTCGTAGGGATAGCCGGTTAAGCTGGGTCATAAGATACTGGATCGTTCGTTAGTCTTGACAAGTCATGCAGATTTAACATTGCGAGGAAAGGGAGCCTAGGTTTACCAGGTCTATGAGGCACTCCCTAATAATTTTGGTTCACATAGTACTGATTACCGTAACCACCATGACCATGGCCATAGTATCCTCCTCCCATTTGACCCATGTAGGGTGGCATGGAAGCACCATAATGTGGTGTACCTTGACTATTTGGGGTTACAAAGCCATAATTCGGGGAGTAAGTGGGTTGTTGATACCCATACCCATAAGGTGAATAACTTTGTCGATACTATGGTCCATAAGAAGTCCCATGAGATGTCCCATGAGAAACTCCATAGGTAGGAATAGACGTTCTGGAAGTAAGGATATGACCTCCAGAAGTAGGAATACGACCTCCCGATATAACAGAAGGTTCTTGACTCTAAGACACAACTACACAAGTAGCAGTAGTATGCACATGACTCGTAGCAACATTCCGACTTGAAGGACCATGTGAATGTGGGGGAGGAATAGCATTCAAAGAACTAGGAATAGAGGATGAAGGGATATGTGAAATCATGTAAGTGGTATTCCCTATAATCGCTCTTCTTGGATCTGGTATCCAAATAGGACTACTAGCACTAGGTCTAGGACGAACATGTGATGTAGCCTCCATCGCTGGGATGGAGGGTGCAATGTGACTCATGTTCCCAAATCTCTCACCATGGAAAGAAATGGGAATGCCCCTAGGCATAGTGCTAGGATCAAATTCCAACTCAACATGGAATGGCGGGTCATGTGCTGGGATGCCAGGCATGCCATAACTAACATAACTAGTGCTAGCAGGTTCATGATGAGTCTCATCGCCCGGCATCCAATACCGATGACTTGTGGATGAGGGATCATACCCAGAGTGTGTAGGTATATCATGTGAAGGAGTGAACCTAGAGTGTGTAGGTATATCAGGTGAAGGATCATACACAGGGGTAGGATCATCTTCTCCAACCTCTTGAGGTGGAGAAGACAACTCAGGAATTTCATCTTCATGATCTCCCATCATGTGTGAGTCAATGTGAGAAGTAGTCCGCTTGGACTATCTATTTCTCTCTCCCAAAGGAGGAGGAGATGTAGAAGGAGGAAGTCCTGCTAAACAACAAGAATGGTGGGGTACCGCACCCGAATCCACAATGACTCAAAACAACTAAAAAAGACTCTCTAATTATGCAAACCCTAAGCAAGCTAACATGCACAAAGCATACACCAATATAATCTAAAGACAATCACAAGAAAATAAGGGTAGGATATGTGAGCTCCCAGATGAAGCAAGTATGTCTCGCCTATGAGAGGCTTGAGACTCCCATACACAACAAGCGGAGGTTCCTAACTAATTATTGTGGCCCTTAGCTTCAACGCATATTGCGACTGTGCTATCTAACCCCAACCTAGTCGGGACACCTGTAGAATAACCCCTGCTAAGTACCCCCTCGATAACCTAGGTAAGGAAACTAAGTTCACCTCAATATAATAAATGCTCAGGCGGACAGTCGCAGGTAAGATTGACCGTATGGGCAGGGTAGCAAAGCCCGAAAATCTCGAAAGAGCTCCCAGATACGAATACAATCCTAGAAATATCTCAGGTGCTACTCAGTTATGACTAGGGGTCATCCCAATCAATAACCGCTCACATTGCCTCGTGCTTAACTCCCTTGTAAGGGGAGGATCCTGAGAAACACTAATTATACCAAGGAATTTCACACTCTCACCTGGACAGACACATACATGTTGTTGTTTAGTGGTCTTGGATAATTTACACACAATGAACTATTCCAAGACCCTAAAACCTAATCTTGTTGGTGTACCCTATCAAAGAAAATAGTGTAATCCATTTTAATTAAGCATTTATTTTATTTGGATTTATTACTCAAAAAAGGTAGATGACCATGCAACCAATGGTGTTATGACGCAACTCAAAGTAAAATGCACACCTAACAATCAATGCAAATGCATTGTGTCAAATGAAAAATAGGGCATGCTACTACGTGAAATGCAAAATTTTATTTCAAATGACAAATGCAGTCATTCCTATATGAAGGCCTAACTAATACTTCTCTAAGCAAACCTAGTGCAAGTACCATGCAAAATGCAAAGTGCAATGCATAATGATGCAAAGAAGTAAATATTTTTGTATTTTCTGAATAAAAATGAGATACTAAAGCAAAATCATGATTCTACCATCCCCAGACTTTGCAAGAACAATCAAACAGCACTCACACAAAGTTCTAAGGTAAAAGAAATCTAATGCACTAATCCCAAAACAAAAAACCGAAAATGCAATGAAAAGAACATTCTTAAAAAAGAAATTTACCCTGAAAAAAAGTGTCTCTGGTCAGAAACAGAGGTGTATACAGACTCTAGCAGTATCAAAGGAGACTCAACAATCATCAAAATTCACCCAGCAATAATCCATCTTCCTCTAAAAGTAAAAACTTAGGGCATACGCGACTATTCGCAGTGAACCCACGTATGTACGAGGATATAGCAGTCAAAGCCGCGTGTATACGTGACTATGAGTTAAAAACTTGCGTACAGGAAGAAAAATGTATAAAAAGAAAGGCAAATAGATAAACTGAGACAAAATTCACACCAATCAGACACTACTAGGAAAACATGCCCCCAGACCCGACTCAAAAACAGAGAAATAAGAGCAATTCAAGAACATTAAATGCCGATAAAAACCCCCAAAGGACAACTACTAGGAACTCCCCAGTGGAGTCACCAATTCTGTTATGGAGAGAAATTCCTATGGCTTGGGGTACCACAACAGACAACTTGACTCTAGAAATCAATCCTTTCCTATATGCAAGAGAAACCAAATATCTAACACTAAAGGATCTCGATTCGTACCTTACTCCGGACGGTTGATGTAGATCCCTGTTGAGCTTTCCAACTCTAGCTTGAATTGATAAATTGCTTCCTTAACATTCAATAAACAAGACAAGCATGCTATATATAATTGTGTTAGACCTACTCTAGCATATATAATCAATAACATATAAGCATTTGAAATCATCCATGGATCAAATATTCATTCAAATAAACATTATTGGACATGAAAAGATATTTCTATTAATATAAAACAAAGATTACAATAGAGACAACCTTTGTTGACACGTCTGCGAATCGGAGAAACTGAGTCCCCCACTTGGACCTCCACCACTTCAATCCTCCATCTCTTGATAGCAAGCTCACAAGCAAAGGGAAAGATTGGGAAGAACACAAAAGTGCTCCAAGGGACAAAGGGATGTAGACTCAAGTATACGCTCTGGTAACAATGGACTATAGTTTTCTTGCTCTCAATTCCTCATGCCTTCAATGTATCCAAAGGGTTCCTTATATAGCTCTTTAATGGGGTAATGAAAGGTCGAATCCGAGCGATCTCAAGGCATATGGAAGGCCAAGAGACAAGTGAGTCGGATCCACATCAAGGAAAACTCCAAAATAATTTGGCCTTTTGCACACATCCCATTGTACGCAGTTTTAGGGGTCAAACCCATGTATATACGCGATAAAGGGTTTAAAAGTCATGTATGGCAGTTTTTGCATGTTTTTAGGGATGATCTTGGAAACATCAAAGGAACAAAAATGGTCCATGGGGTCTAAGGAGTCTGCAGAGGGATAGGGAAGGCCATGAAAATGTGATTCACCATGTGTGGTAAAATCAGCTATAACACCTGCATTTTTCAAAAAACCTCTTTACATCATGCTGCATTCTTGGCCAAAAATAAAAAGTACTCACCTGAGCAAATGTTTTATCCTATCCAAAATATCCTGATAAACCTCCCATTAGAGGAAATTTCAATTTAAAATGGGCCTTCCAAAAATAATACAAATTCCATGTCATCATGTATTAGCCAATCAAAATGCTTTAAAATTCAAAAAGGGAGCACCTCTTAAACAATTTTTTAATATAAATTTTGGGATAGGTATCATAAAAAAAACTAACTTTTTGTTCGTATTTTCGACATATCTCCCTGTGGTTTTACTCAAATTTCAATAGGGATAGCTCGTTGGATGCGGAATTAAATTTTGCATCCAATGAGTACCCACTCAGCATACTTTTGACAATCTCCGCTACCCAAAAAACAAGAAATAACTGAAAAAATGTGATGATGATGTCATCATCACATTTTTTCAGGTATTTCTTGTTTTTGGGGTAGTAGGGTCCATCAAAAGTATGCTGAGTGGGTAGTCGTTGGATGCAGAATTTAATTATGCATCCAACGAGCTCTCCTGATCTAAATTTGAGTAAAAACACAAGGAGATATGTCGAAATACGAACAAAAAAGTAGTTTTTTCTTTTCTTCCTCCAAAATTAATAAATATTATTTTATTATTTTAACTATTATTTTATTAATTTTCCTTAGGAGGCCAATTTTGAGTTCAAATCTCCAAATTCTGCATCCAACGAGCTCTCCTGATCTAAATTTGAGTAAAAACACAGGGAGATATGTCGAAATACGAACAAAAAAGTAGTTTTTTCTTTTCTTCCTCCAAAATTAATAAATATTATTTTATTATTTTAACTATTATTTTATTAATTTTCCTTAGGAGGCCAATTTTGAGTTGAAATCTCCTCTAATGACTGTGTTTCTCCTATATCAAATTTTCTCTCATAGAATATTTTGGAATACATAACTTACTACTTTTGAACAACAATACTTCTTGTAACATGTAGTTCAACCATTGACTTCTATTATGGGTAACTGGATTCTCACAGGCTGCATATATATCTTTGAAATCCACATATTATTTATACATATTAATTAAACTTGTATATCCCAAAGAACCAACCTTAATTTCCTGTAAGATCACACTTACTCTGCTTAAAGCATCAACAATTTTATTATATTTTCCACTTGTATTCTTGATCACAAAGGTAAAGTTCTGCAAAATCCCACCCACTTAGCCTGTTTCTAATTCAATTTAGGTTGACTATTTATAAACTGCAAAGCATGATTATCATAATATAACACAAACTCTTTGGGCATCAAGTAATATCTCCATTTCTTGAGAGCTTGTACAAAAGCATATAACTCCTTGTCATATGAGCAATACTTTTGTTTTTCCTCATTTAAATTCTTGCTGAAGTATGCTATTGGTCTTTGTTCTTGACTCAGGATAAAACCTATTGTTGTCCCACTAGCATCTGTCTCTACTTGAAAAACCTTATCAAAACTTGGCAAAGACAGAATAGGCTTCTCAGTGATCTTCTTCATCAACAATTTGAAGTTTATGTCATTTGCTTCCATCCACTTGAAAGGTTGTCTACTTCCCCTGAAGGTGTCTATTATAGTTGCTCAAATTTGACTAAAATTCTTAATGAATTTTCTATAAAAATTGCAATACCGTGAAAAATACTTACCTCATATGCACTTCTTGGAATTAGCCAACTTAAAATTGCTTGCACCTTATCTAGATCCATCTTCAACCCTTCTTCTGAAACCACGAATCCCAAATAAATCAACTATTTATTTAGGAAACTACACTTTTTCAAATTTATCAGTAGCTTCTCCTTTCACAGGTTTTCTAACACCAATTTAAGATGTTTCAAATGTTCTTCTTTATTCTGGATAAATATTAGAATATCATCCAAATACACACTATCACAAATTTTCAAGTGTATTCTTTCAATACCTCATTCATCAATATCATAAAGTACTAGGTGCACTAGTAAGTCCAAATGACATTACTAACCATTCATACAGTTCATTATTAGTCTTGAATGCAGTCTTCCATTGAGCCCCCTTCTCTTGTTCTTATTTGATGATAACCACTTTTCAAATCTATGTTTGAAAAATACTTTGAACCACACAAACAATCCATCAAATCATCAATATGGGGTAAATTAAATATGTACGTGATAGTGATCTTAATAATTTTTCTGAAGTCAGTGCACATTTTCCATCCACTATCCACCATCCTTCTTTGGGATAATCACATTTGGTACTACACAAGGTCTCAAACTTTCTTTCACCAAACCTTTATCTAACAACTGATGTACTTGTTGTTTGATCTCTTCATTCTCTTGAGGATTTAGTCTGTAGGATTCCTTATTAGGCAAATGTGCACCAGGTATTAATTCAATGTGATGAATAATACTTATCATAGGAGGTAAAATATTTGGTAACTCATCCACAATAATATCAACATATTCATCAAGAAATATTCTAACTTCAGTAGGAAAATATCTAAATTTGTATAGGTTAATATTACCTTGTTTTTCCAACAAGAAAAAAATGTAGCTCATCCTCCTTCTTGAATTCTTGTTATAGTTCTTTCCCAGTCATCAAAAAAATATTCGACCCTAAACCTTCTTGAACTGCTTCATCCTCCAATGGTGACGATGTATGTCTTTTTCCATCCTTTTCCAGAGAATAAGTGTTCTTTCTTCCATCATGAACAAGTTTTCTGTCATGTTTCCATGGACTCCCTAAGAGTATATGGCACACCTCCATAGGAATTATATCACATAATACCACATATTTATAAGTACCAATTTGAAAATCCACATTGCACTGCTCATTCACCAAGAGATGATGTCCTTTCTGTAACCATGAAACTAATTTGTAAGGAATGGGATGTTTCAACCTCTTCAATTCCAACTTTTCTACCATCTCAGTGGAGCCCAAATTATCTGTACTACTACTATCAATAACCATATTACAACACTTCCCTTGTGACTTGCATTTAGTCCTGAACATACTCTTTCTCTGGGAGGGTTCGCGAACTTTATCCTTTGTCTTTGCTAAAACTCTCTTCAGCATAAGATATTCCCTTCCTAAGGAGGATTATTCACCTCTTATTCTTCACTGGAAGCCTCAAGATCCCCGGTAATTTTTTCATTCCTCTCAACTGCAAGTTTATTCCTTGTGCACTCCCATGACATGTGTCCAATTTATCCACGTGTATAGTATTTCACTTCTCTATTTCTGCCTCTTCCTCTACCTCCTCTGAATCCTCCTCTTTGGGTTACCTGAATACTAGAACCGTTTTCCTCATCTTTAGAAGTCCTACCTCCTCTTTTTGGAAATCCTTTCCCACTTGATTTATTTCTCCCTCTTCTCTTTTGGTTTTTTTTCTTAGTAGCTTTTCTTCTACCCTTGAGGCTTCTTGGTAAGAATATTCCACGGTTTTCAAATTCAACAAGCTGATTTCATCTTGTATCTCATATCTTATTCCATTTATATATCTATGTACTCTTTCTACATCCCCTTGTGTCTATCCAACTCTAATACTCGGCTTAAAGAAGTATTTTTTATATTCTTTAACAATCATACCCTTTTGTCTAAGATGTTGTAGTTGTCTAATGAAAGCCAACTGATAATTCTTAGACATAAATTGACTTTTAATTTTATATAACATTTTATCCCAATATTTGATTTTGGGATTACCTCTTCTTTCTATGTGGATCTGAAGTTCATCCCATTATATAGCTGCATGCCATTTCAGTCTAGTCGGTGCATATCTCACCTTATTTTTATCTTCAATTTCTTCAAAGTCAAAATACTTGTTTAAATAATTGATCCAGTCCATGAGTTCTTCAACATTAAAATTACCTTCATACATATGGACATCAACTCTGGGTCTGTTACTAGCGTTCATCAGCATCTTCAATACTTTTACTTCTTCATCAAACTCCTCTCATTCATATTTAAAGGATTCTTCTTCATCACTATTGTCTGTATTGTATGAATTATTTCTCTCCATAGCTTCCATCCTAGATTTGAGTTGTATTAATTCCCTTTGTGTGTCTATCTCTACAGCTTGTCTTCCTCGACCACGTCCTATAGGGACTCCACATATTCACCCTTGTATTAGCGACATCTTTATCTTGCTATGGTACAATAATTGATGGCAGGTGAAAGCTAGCATACCTAAATTTTTCTTCTTTAGACTAAAATGATAATTGAAATATCCTTCTGCAAGTAGGATTTCGCAACTCTGCTCCTGTAATCAAATTTCCAGAAGCTTGAGTTTCCATAACTCAATCTCTACAATTGAGTTCTTCTGCAATCGTCTTTATGCGATATTGAGTTTCAGAAAGCTTTAGTTTCAGCAAGCTTGAGTTCCCGCAACTCAATCTCTGTAATTGATTTCTTCTGCAAGACCATTTCCACAATTGTGGATTGTGTATTGCGAATACACCTTCCCACTTTCCAGAACGAGATTCTGTAATTTTGAGCCGTCGATTTCTTATGGGCTCCTTCCTAACCATCAATTTGAGATCATATATGGATCTCACCTTAATATTATGGATATTCACATTTCTCTTGCGAAATTTATCCACAACCATCATTCTACTAAAATTCACAGACTTCAATTTAGACTGTAATAGTCGAATTGATTCATGAGCGAACGATCTTCTGTGTAATTTTATACATCACCGCCTTCACAAATAATTTAAACATCAATGAAGATTCATTCACACAAATAAATAAGCATAGATCTGGTCATTGAAATGAAGACATCATATAGTCACATATATGCAAAGTATTAAGACTCTATTCTTCATTTCATTAACTACTGTTACATACACTATCTCTTGCTCGCTCACTCTTTCACACTTCTTACACGCACTTGCACTTAGACCAATTACAATTAAATAGAACCAAATCAAAACTTTCATATCCACAATAACAGGATATGAATTCCAAAGAAAGAAAATCTATAACTAACATATCCTCGAGCACCCTCTTACAAGATTCAAGGGCATCTGTGGAAATCTAGCCTTATTACATTCAAACCATCTCTGTCTATAAAATAGATTACAGTAATTTACAACTAATCCTATCTTCAATAAATTTACATGGAAGCATAAAATTAGCATTGACTTCCTATTCAACAAACATAGAATTTTGACTAGATTCTCTTGCATTAATGGTGTCTATAGGTCTCAGTTCCACCATTTTTGTTCAGACCAAACCCTAAAATTTCCATTATTGTATCCTAGTGTGCATCAAATTACCCCCATTCAGAGCGTGTTATCATGGATTCGACTAGGTCTAAGGTACTTTTCCCAATTAATGATTTAGTTATTAGAGAGTCGTTGGAAGTACCCCTATCATTCACCTTGAACAAGGAAGAATTTGTTGAGGAAAACCTAATTGAGCAATTTAGACATGTTGTTGTGGATCAAAATCAAATCTTTTACTCCAAAATATTTAAGCCTAATGTAGCCGTTTTAGATGGACCTTTTCCTTTAGATATTAACCCGTTTAACGAAGACTCTCAAATAGTCATTTCCTTGCTGAGTTAATTTTTGAGGTTTGACACTAACATATTTGTTTCAGAGATTTTATGGAGTCTGTTATTTAAGATGAGTATGTGTCAGTCAGAGTCAGAGTCAACAGTATAATTTTTCAGAGATACAAGAGGAATGATCTAGTGATAAATTCAAATCTAGGAGTGATTTGTTTGCAAGATATGGACAAGATAATATTGTTTCCTCTGAAAAATCTCTAAATATGTATTCTAAAGTGAGGAAAATTTTGGATAAATATGTTTCATTAGTTATTATAAAGGACTATGTAAGACATACTTTGAATTTAGTAGTAGCTACCCAAAATAGAGTTTCAGAAATGAGGCTTAAACTGCAGAAGATCCTAGTACTTGACAAAATGGATCTACACAAGCAGACTGGGGAAATTATTTATACTGACCTAATGAAAGCTACTTTGAAAGTTTCAAAGTTACAATCTACATTGTCCAGAATAGAGAACCGGTTGAAACAAGAAAAGATGAGAATAAAGTACATCAACAACAAATTAAGAAGATTCAAGGGGACATTTTGGCTATGGATAGTGAGGTGGACAAGTGACATGAAACTAAGAATATTTTGGATAAAAAAGAGGGTATTATCTAGTCATTGAATAAGAAATTGAATATTCCAGATACTGCGTTAATTCAGGCCTTTAAATTAACAATGTTAGAGAAAGAAAAGGAGTCATTGTCCTAGGAATTAAATGATTGTAAAGCCATATTGTTGAATATTTCTAGAGAAAACGAAAAATGGGAAAAGGAAAAAGGTTTACTTATTTCTAAAATAGATGTCTTGAATGAAAATCAGTTAATTTTTGAAAAGGAAAGAGAAGAGAAAGCGAAAAAGGAACTAATACGGATAGAGAATCCAAGTATAGAAATAAATACTGAAGCAATTTTTCAAGCTATGTCACAGGTCAGCTTGAGATAGGAAGACATAAAAGGCGCAAAAGTAGAAAATCAAAATTTGGAAGAAATAATTAAAAAGAAGTACGAAGAAAGAAATATTTTTGAGAATAAAAATATCGACTTGATGGACATAACGGCCAAATTAGTAAAACAACTATTAGGATAGTTGGAAGTACAAGGCGCCAGACATCTCATTTTGGACATGATCATTACATAAGAAACAAAACTAAGGCCTTATTTGAATTTTGTCAAGGATAAATAAATGGTAATCAATGCAGCAAGAAAAAATTGTGTAGTTGTAAATGAGGATTTGGACATAAAACCAACATATACAAATTGAAACAAAATAAACTTCCTCAAATGCAGAGACAAAATAGTTAAGAATACTCATCTTAAAAAGGACTCGTCCCGTAACCAGGTACGTCCCTGCAACGTTCCACCCAACCATAGGCTAGCATGCTCATCAATCTCTCAGCAACACTACCACCCCTAAGCTGGGCATGATTCCTCAAGGAGTAAGGGTCAAAGAATGCTTACATGTAGCTAAGGTACACAAATCAGCCAAGCCCACATAGTAGGGTTTATCAGCCCGTCAAGGAGTTAGGGAAGGCTAAATGCTAAGCTGGTGGCCTCAATGGAGAGCTAAGGACACCTACACCAGTGCTAACCCTGACCTCTAAGACATCCACACACCTGACACCAAGAATCAGTCCTTTCTCTGCTTCACGGTCCCTCAAGCCCTGACTTCCCTTTCCAATATTCTTCAAGGGTTGTGGAAAATAAAGCTAGCAGTCTCACTCTATTTGAGTGGCTCCAAACACCATTTTTCTCAAGCATACCCAGCCTCTAATCCTATTCACAATAGTCCAAATACCAACCACTACATACCGTAGTAAAACAACAGTTCACAGCTCTGTGAAAAAAACAAATATGACAAGGTAACAACCCAAACGAAAAGGTGAACACAGCTTAGGTAAAACAAGATGCTTCAGAGTTGTTTTTGGCCCTACTGTGGCCAAAAAAACTCGGTGGCAACAAAAATATGATTGGATTCATAGCGACAAACAACGTGGGGGAAAACTACAACAAGCCATGAACAATGGAGGGAAACCGCAACAAAATTCCAAATCAGGGGGGAAAACCCCAGTTCCAGCTCAACCATGAAGTGGTGGAAACATTACATAGTCCCCAAATAGGAGAGAAGTACGATTCTCAATCCTGGACAAGGGAGAACAGGTATGCATACCACTAGCGAAGAGGGTAACACACATAACCACAGCCCCCGAGTGTGAATGGCTTACATATTCCGATAATGAGAGAAGGGAGAAATGATTCCCTACGGGAATGGGAGGAAGAATAGAACCCCAACCAGCAATCAATGAGAGAAGGAATAACAGAGCACACTCCTCCCTGTGCGAGATGGCCCAGACAAAACCCACGATGGAGAACCCCAATGGAGTGAGAGGAAGCATAATCTCTCTCTCTCTACATGAGGATAACCAGAATGAATCATGGTGGGAGGAAGATCAAAACCGTGAGTGGAGGAGTGGAAAGTGTGCATGGAAAGAATGGAGAGAATGTTTTCTCTGCTGCCCCGCGATGTGAAGAGGGAGAGTCTGCTGGTGGAGTGGGCGTGTGGGAAAGGACTGACAGTCCTGCCACACCCACCACTACTCAGCAATAACTTCCCCCAACTAACAGACAACAGAAGTTTAATGGGTGACCGACACAAGGAAAACTCCCAATGACCCCCACGGGTTGGAAACCCCCCTTTAACCTTAGGAATCATGCCCTTTTCATTTATCGTTGCACCGTCGTAGCTGGCTGTAGGTTTATTTTAATTTATGTGCGTATTTACATGATGCCAATACTATAGTGTGTCGAGTAGCATGATATACCATTGGCAATGATCCCTATTGCTGAAACATACACAACCAAATCGATGGTGGGGCTTTTGCCTTTAGCTCCTCACCATGATTAATTACAATATATACATTATGTACCTTTTAATGTAATCGAGGTCAAAACCGGGGACATCGTAATCCCCTCCCCCTTGGAATAACACCGTCCTCGGTGTTCCAATACATAGGAATACATATACAATTTGCACATCCAAAATTTCAAAATTTTGTAGATCTGTCCCACATTCAATTATTTACTTTGAACTTTCAGGACCAAGCCCCTCGGCTTCCACAAGATTCTTAGCTTTCGGCTCATCCCCAAGTCTAAGAAATTTGTGGATGTCTCCCTCTTTATGTTCCCTCACTGGGCAGTCCCGGCGTAAATGATGTCCTCCACATTTCCAACATTTCGCTGGCTGCCTCATCTTTACCTGCTCAATTTTCTTTGAGTCTTCATGCCTGGACCGTTTCTTAACGGGTCACTTGGATGAATGTCCCATCATTGATCTACTTTCCTTGCCTTCACGGATTGCTCCGAGAAGGATTTTTACCTCCTTTTGCAAACCAATAGAGTCTTGCAAAATCTGGTGGTTCATCTCATTCTGTCTTTTCTGTATCTTGAGCATCTCTCCAAGATTCTCTTGGGTCTTGGAAATCATGTGAAGGAGATTTCCATCCAAGTACAACAACTTTTGGTCTACTGCCATGATCAATGTACACCACTGGATTTCACCTTTCTCACCTGTGAAATGCATCATTGAAATTTTGTTAGACCAAGCATAATATAGGCATTAAATATCAGTCAATTAATTTCATCAAGGAGACTTTCATATTTTTTTCATGCCTTCCCAATAGGCACATGAGCTCATTCATGTCCATTCTTGGGTAGGGAATTAATTATTCCATCATTCACAATTTACTTTAAGTAAATACACACATTCCATTTTCAGTCATACATGCATTCAACAATCTTTTGTTTCCACAATGCATAAATATATATAGATATATATATAATCAAAATACAAGAGAGAGCAGCAAGAGTTTTTCCCCTCTTTGGTTTGTCCCATTCTAGAACCTACACCACCGCTATGGGTTTTCATGCTCTCAACCACTTTCACTTCACCATGAATGCTGGACCAATCCCTCTTGGTCATGACACTTAGTGTCTCCGATCTATTTTAGACCTCTCAACCATGGAGCCTGCCCCCATGGTTTGTCTCAGCTACTAGGACCTTCACAGTCTCACTAGCACCTTTTTCATTACTGCTCATTCTGAGCTCTTCAAGATAGTCACATGTCCTCATGCACCCCTAGGATGATCTCATGGTCCTTGCTTCTAGCAATACCTATATTCAGACATTGAATAAATTCACATGTTTAGTTTATTCTCATCAGTTTTTATCTCTTAAACAAGAGCTTAAAACATCATAACCAAATCATATACACATGGATATTCATAAGCAAGAATTACAAAATAATCCAATACTTATCTGTATTGTGCATTTCCTCGTTGGTCCACAGGATCCTGCTTCGCTTTACAAGCCTTGGGATCGCCTATGGACTTGGATGTTAGGCCAGCACATAGGCTACATCACAACATCCTTTTATACATATATCAGGCACAGTCAAGCCAACCTTCAGTTGGGTTTATTAGACTGTCAACAATCGCCTACACTTATGTCAACAATGCACTTATATCAACAACCAATCCCTAGCCAAGCCAACAACATTGGGTTTATCAGGCCATCAACAATAACACATGCACTTATATCAACAGAAGAGACCACTCCCTTCTCTGAGTTGACAGTCCCTCAGGAATGTCTCCTTCTCTGTGCTCTTTAGTAGGAGGTAGGATAAGCTCAAGCCATTGTCCATTCAATGTACAATACCAGACTACCTCTATTTAGCCTGACAGCACAAACAATATAAGCATATTCATTAGCGTTATTGCTCTAAAAACTATAATCATGTTTCATATCATTCTCTATCAAGTATTGAGACACCAGGAGTGTGTCCACTCTCTAGCATGCAATCAATATTGAAAAACCCTCCATGATCCAACATTGAAAAAGTGTGCACCCTTTTTCGGTGTGTGCCATGTAGGCCTTATTCATACTCAAGCAATTTGCCATAATGAAAATAAAATCAAAACATGCTCTGCATATTGAATTCAACAATTGACATGCATATTCTTAGCTAGGGTCATAGAACACTTATCCATTTGTCGAGGCAGTAT
Source organism: Pseudotsuga menziesii (assembly GCA_001517045.1). Taxonomy (NCBI): domain Eukaryota; kingdom Viridiplantae; phylum Streptophyta; class Pinopsida; order Pinales; family Pinaceae; genus Pseudotsuga; species Pseudotsuga menziesii. The sequence continues at coordinate 173,068 of LPNX010601670.1, read as the reverse complement.
TCCTTCGTTGAGGAGGAATGGGGGATCCCTTCTCTGATTTAACAGTCCCTCAGTTTTCCATCCCAATTCCTTTCACATTCTATACCATCTCACTCATATTTCTTACCAAACATGTAGTGTAGATGAGACATTTCCAAATGTCCAATGGAGTTTCACCCGAAACCCATTTCCAAGATAAGGGAAAACCTTCCCATGAAGTTTGGCTCCTGCAGGCCATCACACATGATATTCCTACAGTGTGTACCCCTGGCACATTCATCAAATAGCCAAACAGTCAATCATTATCTGATAATACAATCCAACTTTGATTGTTCCATAACCAAGCAATGACATTGGTAATTAAATTCAATGAGAATTTGCAACTCTGTTTACTACAGAAATTGATTTGCTTGGCAATGAGGTGATCCTCAATTGTGGGTCTCTTGTAAGCAACTCTACTATGTCCATTATAATTTTATGCTTACTATCATAACATGAATACCCACTTACAATTCGTCCTCCTGACACAATTCTATGCAAGCCAATAGTGATTAGTAGTTGTCAGCAATTCCTCAAATCCGAAATTCACAAATTCAAATTTAAAAACCAATTATTCATACAAACTATTTTCACATCTATGAGACTCTTCTCATAAGATTTGGCTCTTTCACATGGTGGATTCCGACATTTTTCATGGTCTTACTTTCATTTCCATGCTCCAAACAATCTACCTGGAACCTGAACTTCAATCAGCCAAGCACTTAGTAAGTCTTGATGCATATAACCTTTCATTGCTGCAACAACCACTGAAGCATTTCCATAATTTATAAAATTCAAATACTTCCTGCTTTTAATCACATCAATATTACCAAAACTCATTTACTTCACGCAATCATTATCATACTTTAAATTACAGGGCACAATCCCCTCATTTATGTAATTTAAATGAAAGGTTTAGATACTTCTTACTTCCCAAGCGTATCATTTGTACCACCCTTCCCTTTCATAGAGCATTTCTAGCAGCCAATTGATCCTGACTACCTCTTCATGCACTTACTATCCTGCATTCATAACAGCTCTTGAAACGATTCTATAATTGTCATCAATTCATCATTTCAGCCATTAGTTATTCATAATATCACATGCACTATCTCAATGCATTTATGCAATGCATCACAACATTTGTACCCACACTTATGTAATCAATTACTCTCACTCTTCATATGCATCCATTCAATGCATAACTACAATATTTATAAAATATTTTAATGCATATCCACCCAATGCTACCTTGCATTGATTCAGGAATACTATGCGTTCAAACATACCATGCATGGTCTAACCATGACTACTTCATATAGGATGCATTACTATAATCAAGATCATTAGTGCTTACTTTCCTTGGGCTACTAAGCACATAACAACATAATATAGGCATGACACATTTCTATATGAATGCAGTATAAATTCAAATACCTACATGGTATGAGACCTCTTGCTTTTACTACTCCATGCAGTTGTCATAATTAAACTCTTACTTTCATGGGTCTTACTTACACCCTTGACATTACCAGTTTGGTTGGTCCTTTGCAGAAGATTGCAGAATTTGTTCACCAACTTTTGATTCTGGACTTGTTGTTGTATCCCTTTCTCCATAGGGTTGCTTTTCACATTCGTCAGCATCAGCAACATATTCAGCCATGTCCATGTTGTCATTGGTTTTTCTACTAATGCCAACATCAATGCAATAACTACCATTAGTGGTTCATTATACATGTATAATTCTTACTAATCTTACCAACATATAATATCCTATGCATGCAAGGCATATCTTCATACATTTCATGTATGAAACTTATAAATTTAATTATAATTATCAAGACAGGGTTTAAAGAAATTTCTCTTTTCAAGTCCCTCATCCCTGCATGGAACTCCTTTTCACACAACAGCTGGTTTGACTTCATGGTCTTTCTACCTCTAAGTATGCAATTCTTGGATCTATCCATATTGATAGCAACACATTTCTCTTTCAAGAAATCACTTGCACTTTGCTACTGGACACTCAATTCTACCGACTCTCCCTTGTTCCCTGCTGGATAAGCTTTCCAACGCCTATCCACATGCTTCATTCTAACCTCGGGTGTGAAGACCACACCACTTCTAGATTGATGGCAAAACATACAACTGTACTTTGGTCAGGAATGCTAACTTCAGTCCCCTAGGGTTTTATTCCTTTTCAGTCATGAAACTGCTGAAAAATACAATGAGAAAATTCACTGCAAGGCCCACTGGAACAATAGCTGGAACTACTAAAAATTCCACTGAAAACAGCTGAAGGCTGCTTGAAAAATCCACTTGAAACCCCAATTTCTCTTTCTCCCTATCGGGTCTCTTCCTAGCTAAGTTTCCGACGTTTCAGATCCTTACTGGACTAGTCTTCCGACCCTTCGGTGGCCCAGATGACTACATTTCTCTGAAGCTCATCGGCTGCCCTGTCAACTATAATTTTCCGCTGTATCGGTGGTTTCCTCGACTATATTTTTTCGAAGTAAGCCTTTCGAATCACCTATGTTGTGCCGGTGGTCGGAATCATTAATATTCTCCATGGCTCACAATCTATCGGCGGTCGAAACGACATCTCATTGTGGCATCAGACATTTAGTCCCATAGACATCTGCAATGGCAGTTCACCAACCATTTACATTTTTCGATCGATGGCTTGATCAACTTGACAATTTCTGATCGACGGTCGGGGCCTCTGTCAATCGGAAGATTAGTCTTCTAGACTTCCGCAATGGCGGGTGCACGAACCACTAATCTTTTCGACGTTCATCGGTGACCAATACAACTAAACTTTTTTGATGATCTCGTGCCTTTAGAAAAAATTTTGGAAACTTTTCCGCTGCGTTGGCAACCCAAACCTCTAAATTTCGCTGATGGTTTCATCTCTTAGAAATTTCTGAGAATTTTCTTCCTTGCATCAGCTCCTCAAACAACTAAGTTTCTCTTACACCTTTAACACTTTGGCCAACTTCTTCTTTTTTTTCCTTCGCGTTGAGTGTGCGCACAACTAAACTTCGCCAATGTTTTAGCTCCATCATCTTCTAATCTTCTAATTTCCGCCGACAGTTTTCCATACTTAAGAATTTTTGGTGAAAACTTCCTTTATTGTTCCACCGTGTCGGCACCTTCATCACCTATTTTTCATCGATGTACCAGCGCTGTCATCCTCTATCCTTTGCCAACATTTTCTGCCACATCGACGATCCAAACAACTAAGTTCCGTCAACGTATCGGCTGTTCAGACAGCTAAAACTTTCAACGTTTCCGGTACTTAGACAAATCTTCGAAAACTTTCTTTCCTTTGTCTATCGGTGCATCAGCTGCTCCCTCTGCTAACTTTTGTCGACGTTTCAGTGTCCCTTAGGATACCCTGGCCGACGTTGCGGATCATTAATGGACAACACAGCCGACACTGCGGATTTCTCTTCCCCTATTTTTCACCGACATCGGGGTCTGCATTGGAGGTCTATCCGTTAAGCTATCCACTGCGTCAGGGAAGCGTTCCTCTAAAATTTTTCGACGGCTGACAGTCTAGACACTTAGAAAAAGTTCCCAAATTTTTATTCTGTGGCTCCCGTTGGGCGGCCTTCTGACCATGATTTCTGACGTATCGGAGGAGCTTCTCACTGAGTCCACCTATGGTCCGACGGTTCCAATACTTAGAGAAAATTTTCAAAATTCTCAAAATCCTCTGCTCATGCATAGATTCCTTCTTATTTTTACTGGGCAGAAGGAAACTTGCCTCTACTAGCTAACTTTTCATGGCCCATTCAGGCCCATGCTGCAACCTTGGGCTCTGATACCATTCTATAACATCCCTGGCCCTCAAACCGGTGAAGAGGACGCTACTATCACCAAACATACAGGAAAATAGCCCCATGAACATGAACAAGCATATAATGCTGAAATATAAAGCTTAGAACATAAAACACACTAGGATGCATAATCCTTCATATACATAGCGGAAGCAACATACATTCATTCAAGCATAGCACATGTTCATCATATTCATAAATCAATGAATATAAATGCAGAGACAAAATAGTTAAGAATACTCATCTTAAAAAGGACTCGTCCTGCACCTAGCTACGTTGCTGCAACATTCCACTCAACCATAGGCGAACGTGCTCATCAATCTCTCAGCAACACTTCCACCCTTGAGATGGGCATGATTCCTCAAGGAGTAAGGGTCAAAGTAGGCTTACACATAGCCAAGGTACACTAATCAGCCAAGCCCACACAGTAGGGTTTATCAATCCATCAAGGAGTTAGGGAAGGCTAAATTCTAAGCTGGTGGCCTCAATGGAGAGCTAAGGATGCCTACGCTAGTGCTAACCCTGACCTCTAAGACATCCACACACCCAACATCAATAATCAGTCCTTTCTCTGCTTCAGATTCCCTCAATCCCTGACTTCCCTTTCCAATATTCTTCAAGGGTTGTGGAGAAGAAAGCCAACAGTCTCACTCTATCTTGGTGGCTCTAAACACCAGTTTTCTCAAGCATACCCAACCTCTAATCCTATTCTCAACAGTCTGAAGACCAACCACTGCATACCGTAGTAAAACAACAATTCACAGCTCTATGAATAAAACAAAGACGACAGGGTAACAACCCAAACGAAAAGGTGAGCATAGCTCAGGTTGAACAAGATGTTTCAGATTTATTCTTGGCCCTAGTGTGGCCAAAACAACTCAGTGGAAACCAAAATATGATTGCATTCACAGCAACAAACAACGTGGGGGAAAACTACAACAAGCCACGAACAATGGAGGGAAACCGCAACAAACTACCAAATCAGGGCGGAAAACCCCAGTTCCGGCTCAACCATGAAGTGGCAGCAACATTACACAGTCCCCAAATAGGACAGAAGTCTGATTCTCAATCCTGGACAAGGGAGAACAGGTACACAGACCACTAGCTGTGAGGGTAACACACATAACCACAGCCCCCGAGTGTGAATGGCTTACATAGTCCGATAATGAGAGAAGGGAGAAATGATTCCCTACGGGAACGGGAGGAAGAATAGAACCCCGACCAACAATCGACGAGAGAAGGAAGAACAAATCAGACTCCTGCCTGCGCGAGATGGACCAAACAAAACCCATGATGGAGAACCCCAACGGTGCGAGAGGAAGTAGAATCTCTCTCTCTGTGCGAGGATAACTAGAATGATTCATGGTGGGAGGAAGACCAAAACCGTGAGTGGAGGAGTGGAAAGTGTGCATGGAAAGAATTGAGAGAATGTTTTCTCTGCCCCCCGCAACATGAAGAGGGAGAGTCCACTAGTGGAGTGGGCACGTGGGCAAGGACTGACAGTCCTACCACACCCACCACTACTTAAGAATCACTCCCCCCAACTAACAGACATTAGAAGTTTAATGGGTGGCTGACACATGGAAAACTCCCAATGACCTCCACGAGTTGGACAACCCCCCCTTAACCTTAGGAATCATGCCCTTTTCATTTATCGTTGCACCGTCGTAGCTATCTGTAGGTTTATTTTAATTGATGTGTGTATTTACATGATGCCAATACTATAGTGTGTCGGGTAGCATGATATACCATCGGTAATGATCCCTATTGCCGAAACATACACAACCAAATCGATGGTGGGGCTTTTGCCTTTAGCTCCTCACCATGATTAATTACAATATATACATCATGTACCTTTTAATGTAACCGAGGTCAAAACCGGGGACATCACAGCAAAGTTGTTGTGAAGCATCAACACCTTGAGATTGTCCAAGCAAAGGAAGATATAATGCTCCATCAGGTGAAATATTTCAAAATCCTATTTATAGAATTGTTTCAAAAGGGTTTTCCTCCTTTTTGGGATGAAAATGGAAATCTGATTTGTTAGTCCAAATATCAAGCCTTGCTAGTTAAATCCAGGGTAGATCATAAGAAGTTTGAAGACATGACTCAGTTGTTGTCAAGAAAATTCATAGTTGATAAGTTGGCTGTGGATTTTGAATTGATAAATTCATTTAGGACAACTGGGATTCAACTACCACCTATTTAATATGTGGATCATATGGAGTTGAGGGTGTTGGCTAAAGACATGGCAAGTCTGGAATACCATTTGGAAATCGATGGAAGACTATAGAGAAATTCGGTGAAATGAAATACAAGTTACACCAATGAATAATTTCATTTCAAGGATTGAGCTACAAAGATGACAAGCATTATTTTAGAAAAAATTTAAAATAATTTCTTAGTTAAAAAGATTAGTTTGTTAATCTTATTGGACAAATCTAATTAGAAAGTGACAAATGCATATTTTTAGAATGTAGGTAGTAATCAGCTCAAGAGAAAATTTGATATATAAAAGCATGATTTTGTAATGTAATGAGGGTTGGAACCCATAGAAAAAAAATCATTTTGGAATGAGATTTTAGGTTAATAAAATTGCAGATCCATGTAGGTAATTTTTTGTATCATAGATTCTTGTATTAGTATTTTTACAATATGTGCTTCTTCTTTCTTGTGTGAATGTGCTTCCTATTTTTTTCCCTTCCATTCAGTTATCTTTCATGGTTGAATTAGTGTACATTGAATAAGAATTCATAATCATATGCTTTGATTCTTTTATTTCAAGTATTCACAAACAAGATTCGTCTAAAGTTAACATTGGATTCATCTTTAGATTCCCATGTTAATTTAATGTTCATTTCTCTTCCCTATCACTAGAAAATTAATATATTGACTGTAAAAGAGTGATTATCCTGCCTCTATGAAGAAATTTCATTACAAAGCACTATAATTCATTGTAACTCATGATTTCTACTCCATGCCCAATGATACCCACTTATTTCATCCTTTTCCATCATTAAATATGTTTCTTTAAAAATATATCTATCCTTTGCACTTATTTATTGAGAGATCCTTCTCTGATAGGAAAGAAGACATCTTTCCTCCTAAAGATTGGTTTGCACGGTTACCTTGGAATTATCCTTCCATTAAAAAAAAGGATAAATGTGCTAACATGTATATAAGAATCTTGTTTCTATAATGACAAGTACAATTAGATACAAACTATTTAATATTAGAACAATTACATAATTGAACTCCTGAATATTCTATTTTTCAAAAACCCCTCTTTATTTTTGGCACAAATATTTCAACATAAAAAAAACTAACAACTAGAAATACTTGCACACCAATCCTATTAAAAAATTCATAAATAATTTAAAGAATTAATGAATTAATCAGACACAACCAAATTAAAAAAAAACAAGATCTTATTAACCTTATGAAATATTGTCACATATAGAAAATATTGATACTAACCTAACTAATAAGAACTAAAAATTTATAAGAAATTTAATGGTTGCTTTGTTGCATTCCTTTTAGTCATATTTTCTATATAGATATCAACTAAAATAATGTAGATGCATGTTTCTACATTTTAACTAAATTTTTTTTAATTATTTTTAAATTTAAAAACTCTTGATTTTGAAATACTTTTCGATTAGTTGTTTATTTGATATAATCATGTTGGAGTAAAAAAATGTTTCAAATTAATATTTTTGTGATATAATTTTAAGATGAGATAAAAATTGGACATTAGTATCCATCCACATAACAACATAATTAGTCACATCAATAACTAACATCACCTATAGGTTAAGATACTATCATTTTAAGATAATAGCTATAAAAATCACCATCTTGACTTTGCCTCCAGAGAATATATAAAATCCATTACAAATATTGTCTTAGAGAGTAGACTAATGCTATAAAATCACTACCTTGAACTTTAAAATATTGTCCATTGAATTGTTGCATTAAAAAATTCAAGATGGTGATTTTTATAGTTCTCAATTAGTCTCAAATTTTATACTTAACAAATATAATATGTTTGAATTGGATAAGCCTGCCAAGCTTTCACATTGTTTCTCTATAAATAACCAAATATTTAAGAAAAACAAATTTTAGACATATTAATATTCTTGAACAATCCATTCCTTAAGCTAAAAGATAAACACAACATCTAGTGAAAAACTTAAAAATAGTGTTTGAATAATAGACACGATAATTATATCTAATATAAGTTGAAAATGTTAAACATAAAGTTTGAAAAATAGACATCACACATATAGTATTAATAATAATTGCTTGTTCATATAGGTAATGAACTAAACCATTTTTAAAGATGTTAAAAATAGAGTTTCAATAATAGATGCTACATATATACTATTAATAATTTTGCTTGTTCAAAGTGGGAATGAATTAAACCATTATAAAAATATTTCTTCATGATCATTATGATTTTAATAATATTTTTATGTAAAATTATAAACGATTTTCAAAATAGTTGATTGCATGATCATTGATATTGATATGTTTTAAAAATAATTGTAAAATGTTTCATTACTAGAAACTAATAATATCTATAAATTCCAATGGATATTTACTCTATTACATTTCTCTTAGTTATATTGTAGTATTGAGAGAATGTTTGCTTAACCATAATAAGTTTTATACATATATCAAGTAAAAATGATGGTGGAAGTATTTGAGTTTGAACCAAGATAAAATAAAAATTCAATTACATCAAAATACTAAAGGAAAAAAAAAACAAAAACTTCCTCAATATAGATTACCAGTATGCAATGACCAAACACCAAGGTCTCATCAAGTGAGAGACCAAACTCCATGCATAAGATCCAAAACACCAAAGACATTGGTCCTCCTCCTTCACTGTCTCTCCTTCTTTATCTCTCTTGCACAATACAAGTGTGAGTGAGAATTTATAAATGAGGGAGGGTGCATCCTTATTTATACTAAACTTCCCAACTGAATTTTACCCTAACTGGGTTGACCTACCTAGGTAAACTTCACAATAATAATTATATTCTTATTTTCTGGGTGTTATTGACCCGACTTGCAACTGAGAGTTTACCTCGTGAATTTTACATGAACTTTTATATTAGTAACATCTCTCAAATGAGGAATAATAATAATGTGAAGTACAATTGGAATATTCTTTGAAGTTACATTATTTCAACACTCCCCCTTAACAAGAAGGGTATTCTACTAACAATAATAAAAACTAGTGTGGATCAACACAACATAATTAGAAGGAGAGAGGAGGAATCATCAACATCATCTGGTACATCTATAGATCATCGAAAGTTTTGAACAAAAAAAATCATCTGCAACACGACGCTGGAGTATCAACATATTTAGTACAAAGATAGAGTATCATCATCAACGTATCTAGTACAGAGCTGAAGTATCATCATTAACATATTTAGTACAAAGATGAAGTATCATCATCTGCAACATGGAACTGGGGTATCACCATCTGTAGCATGGATCTGGAACATCATTAGCAGCATGGAGATGGAACATCATCATCTTCAACATGGAACTGGAGTATCATCTGCAACATGGAGCTAGAGCACCATCATCATCTATTGGAACATCATCATATTTAGCATGGAACTAAATCATTATCTGCATCATGTGATTGGGGCATCATCATCTTCATAACAATGGATACATCACTGGCATTTAAAGCATGAGGTTGGATCACCAACATAAAGCTGAAATAACAACAACAGTATGTGACATCATCATCAACAATTCAAGGCTAGAGTAGCATCATCTATGGGAGTTATAAAAACAACTGACATGATCCTTCCTTTCAGAATTATGGGATCATGGACCACATGTGTGTGGTACTCAAACAATCATTCCTTTCAAAATTACGGGATCAAATCCACCATTGACATCCTGAACGATCCTTCCTTTCGAAATTATGAGATCAAGTCAACAACTGACATTCTGAATGATCCTTCCTTTTAGAATTACAGGATCAAGTCCACTACTAACATTCTGGATGATCCTTCCTTTCAAAATTAAGGGATAAATTCCACTACTAACATCCCAGAGTCTAGACAATCCTTCCTTTCAGAATTACCGAATCAATTTCACTACTAACATTTTGGACGATCCTTCCTTTTGGAATTACATGACCAAGTCCACTACTAACATCTTGGATGATCCTTCTTTTTGTAATCACATGATCAAGTCCACTACTAACATTATGGATGATCCTTCCTTTCGTAATTATTGGATCAAGTCCACTACTAACATCCTAGATGACCCTTCCTTACAGAATTGTGGGATCAAGTCCACTACTAACATTCTAGACGATGCTTCCTTTCAGAATTATGGGATCAAGTCTAGTCACATCAATGTTTAATATGATCCTTCCTTTCAGAATTACAGGATCAAGTCTAAGGATAATTTGTCCTTCCACATCAACATTTAATATGATCCTTCCCTTCAGAATTACAGGATCAAGTATAAGGAAGATTAGTTCTTCCACATCAAATTTTAGATGATCCTTCCTTTCAGAATTACGAGATCAAGTCTAAGGATGATTAGTCCTTCTAAATCAACATTTAAGACAATCATTCCTTCCAAACTTACAAGATCAAGTCTAAGGATGATTAGTATTTCCACATTAGCATTTAAGACAATCCTTCCTTTCAAAATTACGGGATAAAGTCTAAGGATGATTGGTCCCAACATATACATATTGGATGATTCTTCCTTTCAAAATTACGGAATCAAGTCCATCAAGGTCAACATTTAAGACGATCCTTCCTTTTGGAATTATGGGATCAATTATAAGGATGATCAATCCCAACATCTACATCTTGTACAATCCTTCCTTTCAGAATTATGGGATTAAGTCTAATGATGATTAATCACAATATTAACATATTGGATGATCCTTCCTTTTTAAACTATGGGACCAAGTCCATCAAAATCAATATTTAAGACTATCCTTCCTTTCAAAATTATGGGATCAAGTCTAAGGATGATCAATCCCAACTAAGCTGCCTACTTTTATTAGGATTCCATAGTATCAACACTACTCCCCCTTTTGATGGAAGTCCTTACAAACAACACCAATCTTGTCTCATAAGTGTTCAAACTTTACATGATACAGAGACTTAGTCAACAAATTTGCAACCTGCTCATTTGTGCTCACATATTGGAGCTTTATAGCTCCCTTCTGCACCATGACATGAATGTATAAGTACTAGATTTCTATGTGCTTTGTCTTATAATGGAGCACGGGGTTCTCTGTCATCTTCATATAGCTTTGGTTATTACATATATTCACAGTAGCATCCATATCTAGATTAAATAGATCTGACAACAACTTATGAATCCATATGGCTTCACATATGGATGAGAAAACCACAATATATTTCGGTTCTATAGTTTTGAGAGAAACAATGGACTACTTCCTTCTTATCCATGAGATCATGAATGACCCCAGACTAAAATATCCTCCTGAAGTGATCTTTCTATGAGAGACACTTTCTGCTCAATCTAAATATGTATAACAATACAGTCTAAATTCATGATATCTAGTATAACTAAGACCATAGTCTATCGTACCATTTAGGTACCTCATCACATGCTTTACAAATACCAAGTGAACATGTCTGGGATCAACCAAATTCTAACTCAAAGTGTTCGCAACAAAGCATATATTTGGTCGGGTATTCGTTAGATACATCAATGAACCAATGATCTGTCTGTATAGTGTCACATCCACTAATTATGACGAAGAATCAACTAACAAATTTAAGTATGTATCCATGGGTGTGGCCATGGAATTACATAACATGTCAAACCTTTTCAGGATTTCCAATGCATACTTCACTTTTTTAAGGAAAATTCCTTTTGGGTTCTGCCATACTTCAAGACCTAGAAAATAATGCATCAATCCAAGGTCTTTCATATCGAATTCTACAATGATATTCTTATTACACTATAAGATTTGATTCTCATTACCTGTCAGGAATAAATCATCCACATACAACAATAATATGATAGGTTCATTATCCATAACCTTGAAGTAAAGGTTAGGATCAACCTTACTTTTGGTAAATCCCAATATCATTAGAAAACTATAAATTAATCCATACCAAGATCTTGAAGTTTGTTTCAATCCATACAAATAATTCTTCAATTTAAAGACATTTTTTCTTCTGTCTTCAATTTCAAAAACTTTTGGTTGTTCTATGTACACTTCTTATTCAATAAAACCATTTAGGAAGGCTTTTTTCACATCCACCTGGTGTAACTTCCATTATGTCTTGGATGCTAGTGCCATGATGGTTCTGATAGAAGTGTACCTTTATACATAAGAAAATGTCTCTTCATTATCAATTCCTTCCTCTTGATAGAATCCATGGGCCATAAATAGGGCTTTGTACTTCTCTATAATTCCATCGACTGTATGTTTTACCTTGTAGATCCATTTGGAAGATGTCACACTTTTACCTTCTGGTTTGGGAACTACTTCCCACACATCATTCTTCATTATGGATTGGTATTATTCTATCATGGCTTCTACCCATTCTTTATTTTGATATGATGCTTCAAAACAAGTAGGTTATTTGTCTAGAATATCACACATCAAATCCACATAACAAGGAAATGGCTTTAGATTCTTGTTATGCCTTATGGATCCTTCTAGAGCACCATACATTTTTTCTTCCTGAATAATACCATGGGCCCAAACTAGATTTCTCTTATGGGATATAGTCATGTGTGGAGTTTCTTAGGGATCTAAGATATCATGTGCTTCCAAAATATCATCATCAAGAGAAGGTGCAACTTCCTTCATCGTTTCTGCAGCTTTGGGAGATACAACTTCTTCATATGTTTCTTCAAGTTGGTACTTTCTCTATTTTTTGAGAGACGTATCTTCATCAAAGGTTACATATATGCTAATTTACATATGATGGTAACCTGGTATATAGATTATAAAGGCCTTGGAGACCTCATATTATCCAACAAATATTCCTTTCTTTCTGGAAGGATCCAACTTGGTTATTTTCTCTTTTGGAATATGAACAAATATTGGACAACCAAATATCTTGAGGTGACTTACCTCTGGTTTCTTTCCTGTGAACATTTCTTCAGGATTTTTAAACCCAAGTGCACTATGGGGTATTCTGTTCTCGACATATATTGTTTTCGTTGGTACTTCAGACCATAAGTACATAGGAATATCTTGATCATGGATCATAGTCTTCACTGCTTCCATAATGGTTTAGTTCTTCCTTTCAACAACTCCATTCTGTTGTGGATTATAGGGAATGGTAAGTTGCCTCTTAATCCTTTCATCCTTGCATAAGTTTACAAATTCATTTGAAGTATACTCTCCTCCATGATCTGACCTGATTTGTCTCGATCTTTCTTTCAAAAATATTCTCTACCAAGTATTTGAATTCCTTGAACTTTCCAAACACTTCATATTTTGATTTCAAAAAGTAAACCCAATTATTACGAGAGTAATCATCAATGAAAGTTACATAATATACGTACTCGATTAAATATGTTGAGGGAATATGACCACATACATCTAAGTGTATCAGTTCCAATATTCCTTCTAACTTGGTGTCTCTCTTTGGAAATGGATTCTTTATGTTTTTTCCTTTCGCATATCCTTTACATATTCCTTCAAAATCAATCTTTACATCTGGTAGATATGTGACTACCTTGCTCACATGTGCTAGGTATTTGTAGTTTATGTGAGCAATCCTTCTATTCCATAATTCACATCGACTTGTAGTATCATGAATCAAGGTTGCTTCTGAGTGACCTTTCAGTTTATATATGACACCTTCTTCTGTCCCAATGATAGATGCATCTTCTAGAGATTTACCTCTAGGACACATAAGAACTTCACCCTATATAAAGGAAACCCATAATCCTTTCTTATCTAGGGATTAAATATAAAGTAAGCTCTTCTTCAAGCCAGGAACATATAGTGATGAAAACACGAAGCTGGTTACACTTTTTTCCTGTCTTTTGACAAAATACTACAAAATTTTATGTTTTTAAACTTAAACCCTTTCAAACCCATATCCTCCTTAGGAATTTTACCTTAATGTAAACACAAGAGGTTTATATAATTCTATTGGCTACATACTCATATTTTTTTGAATTATTTTTATGGAAATATAGTAGTACAAATTTTATGGGCACCAATGACATATACTTTAATTTTTTAGGTTTGGATAATGAGTGACCTGTGTTCCCTTCATTTTTTAGAGATGGTTATTCATTTTACGAAACCAAATGTGCGTTCATAATATACAAATATTTTAATTTGTAATGGACTATATGTTTTGTATTTTTAGACCTAAACAATATTTTTTATTATTTTTCAAAAGTTAACATATGTTTAAAAAATGGTTCCTTATTGACACATGTTTGTGCCCTCCCATTTTCTTTCAAATGTGACTCTTATCATACAAACTAAAACCTTCCTTTTGAAGAGGACAGTGCAAGGAACGTCCTTGTAAGTTTTTACATTTTTTTTCTTGTCATTGTGATTATCTTGAATTTTTAGTGTGACTGATTCTCAAAACATTGTACAACAACTAGTACATCCTTCATTTCATCAGGGTTCCTGAATCAAGCATATATGCGTATTCTCCTATTACCTTGATGGGATATTGATAGTCATATCCTAGTGAAACCTTTTGAGGAGAGTCCCTTACCTCAAAACTGGAGAGATTCTTCTTTTGACCTGTCATGTGCTTTGAAGCACCACTATCAATCAACCGTGTGTCACTTCCAGGTGTCACAGACCAGGAGAGAGCGAAGAATAAATATATTCTTCAACTTATTCAGGTTTTCTAACTTCTTGGGAGGTTCTTATTCACACATTATTGATAGGGCATCAAACATCTCCTTAGGTGTATACTTAGAGGATACAGTTTGAGGAATCAAGTGGTCCTTGATAGAATCAACTATGACCTCTTGGTTCTAATCATGTCTTTCTTGTAATTTTCCTTTGCTTCATATTCTTTAGGATTTGGTACAACTTTCTTGATAAAATTTTCAAGATCATTCTCTTCTAAAAGGATTCCCATTCTATATTTCCAAGCATGGAATTTTTTTATGCCTTCCAATTTGTCATCAAACTTAGTGCTTGGAGACATCTTGTCCCAGAAATCAAAAAATGAAAAAAATTGAAAATTTCTTAGAAATGAAAACAATGATCACCAAAATATGCGCTTAACTGAGGTGAGCGTGATGGTATAGTCAGTTTTTGAAGAATCCAAATTCTAACCCTTGAAACTGGACTTGCAAGATCCTAGAGTGCAGTTTCTTTTCTTGTTTCTAGTTTTTTGGTTTTCTAGTACCAAGCCAAACTAGGGATTGAATTTCTAGAGGATATTCCCACTGGAAAAAAATGATTTTGGTTCCAAAAGATGTTCCTAGGATGGACGCACTTCCCTGTGTCACTTACAGTAAAAAATTATACTTTATTAGAAAACCCTAATTTTCTTGTTCGGAGAAGGAGAGATAAATTTACCTCATGAAAGATGCTCTTTTCAGGCTAGATTTGATACCATGTTAAGTTTTTTATGCTTCCATAGTGTAATTCCTAACTTGATTAGCATTTAATACATTTTCACAATAACAACATAATGAGGATCACTAGAAGAAACACAATCACAAGGTACATCCTAGGAAAACCCTAAAGGGGAAAACACAACAAAAAATCCTCAATATAGACTACAAGTATGCAGTGACCAAAGACCAAGGTCTCATCAAGTGAGAGACCAAACCCAAAGCATAAGATCCAAAACACAAATACAATGGTCCTCCTCTTTTTCAATATCTCCTTATGTCTCTCTCTTACACAATACGAGTGTGAGTGAGTGTGTGCAAATGAGGGAGGGTGCCTCCCTATTTATACTAAACTTCCCAACTGAATTTTACTCTAATTGGGATGAGCTATCTAACTGAAAGGGTCGACCTACCTAGGTAAACTTCACAATAATAATTATATTCTTCTTTTCTGGGTGTTATTGACCCAACTTAGAACTGAGGGTTTACCTCATGAATTTTACATGAACTTTTACATCAGTAACATCTCTCAAAGGAGGAATAATAATAATGTGAAGTACAAGTAGAATATTCTTCGAAGTTACATTATTTCAACACAAATAAGTAGAGAAATTGAGGCACATTAGTTGCAATTTTTTGTGCATGATTTTCGAGATAAAACTAGCACATGTGAAAAAGTCGTACTGCTGGTAGTTATTACAACATGTGTGAAGTCGTACTGCTATAAGAAGGGAACAAAAATTGAGGTGAAGGGATAGTATTTATTGATGATATTTATAACACTTATTTTGAGTGATAATATGGAATAGTTTTTTAGAAGAAAGGGAGATAAGTATTGTTATTAATTATTTATAATTTTTTCCTTGAAAAATAAATTCTCTCTCTATCATGGTTTCCCTTCGGGGTTTTTCCTAGGCTATTAGCCAAAAAAAATGAGTTTTAAATTTCATGCATGTGGTTGATTTTGAGTTTTTGAGTCCATTAAAATTGTGTAAAAATTTTTGCGTTTCAAGTATAGTGTTTTTATGTTTGAAAAATATAATTTTCAATAGTGTTAAATTTATGGGGTCTAGGAATTAAATGATATGAATTGAAATCCTTGAAACCGAGTTGGGGAACACAAAAATTTACATGGTATCAGAGCCACTTTGAGGAGAAGAAATAAAAATTAATGATAAATTTCATATTTGGAAAGAAGGTAAAACATGTGGCTTGTTTTATTTTACAGGTTCTTGGACTTACTTTGGTCATAGATACTGGGTTAAGGATTGAAGATAGGATGGAAAGGGAAGCCAACTTCAGTCCATGGAGGGATATGATAGTACTGATTCTTCAAGATAATGAATTGTGGAATATAGTTAACTGTAATCGGGATAATCTAGTTACAATACCCTAAGACACTACAACTAAAGCATCTTTTGAGAAAAAAAATATAAAGGAAAAGAGGATTATACTTGATGTCGTGAGGAGTCATGTAATCCCACATGTGACAAGTAAGGGTTTACTAACTTGTACCAAAGTGCCAATTAAAATAAAAAACTTGTATTGAGGGTAGTTGGAGAGTTTGTACAGGGTAGTGATCTAGTGCATACATCTTTGAATGGCATGACAAATCCATGGGATAGTTTTGTAGAGTCTATTAACACTAAATTAAATTTTGGGTATGAATATTACTCGCATTCTTTGGCCCCATCGAGAAGTGTTGAGAAGGCAGCGGAAGGAGTTGATGGTATATGCAGGGTAATGCTCAGCAGCGAGATAGCATATGGAGGGGGAAGTGGAGCTAAAAGGAAATGTTGGTCGCATTGGAGGTGTTAAAGAGGAGTCTCAATTGAAGGTTGAAGATGACCATGGGGCAGATCAACAGCGTCAATCCATTTCACACGGTGAACCTGCATGACCGAAAGCCACTTTTCAAATCTACGAAATAGTTTAAAGCTTGGACACATCCAACGATCAATATTGGAGCCCAAGAAGATCTACGGCTGAGGGGCATTTCGCATCCCAAAGTTACAAGGATGAATATGAAAATACGGATTGCGAAAAGTGGTACGGGCCGTTTTGATCAACGGGGCTTGTGTAGGCAGAAGCAAATCAGTGGTTATAATTCATTTCACAATCTGGAGTAGCATGCAAGGAAACAAAGCCTCGCTATGTGAAGAGGGGTGGGGTCCGCTCTGATCGACAGTCGTGACAGAAGTCGATCCCTATCAACAGTCACGGTGCATAGGCATGGAGTAAGAACAGGTGTGGCACTGAGAACCCCATAGATCTACGGTTTTAGATCGCGAAGGGTAAATCTACGGTGCGACCCACCCAGGATATGCGTAAAGGTTATATTGTGTAAAAATCTATAAAGAGGCCCACACGAAGTTGCAAAGATTTGTCTTTTTCTGAAACCTCAAAGCTATTGAATATCCAACCACATCTAGAGCACTAGCCCGAACCAGCCAGGAGACTGTGCTATAGAACAGGGTAGGCCCTTGATACTCCCTCAATATTATTCGAAAATTGACTCAATGGAGGTGGTGGGGGTGAGAGATGATATAGAACCTAAGGCCGCGGGTCAGAGGACGGAAGAAAACCTGTTAGATACACACGCTGAAGTTTTTGATACCATCCTGATAGGAGAAACTATTAAAACCACCAGGGGAAAACTGGAAGATATTAAGAACCGGGATATAGATACCTGCAGTGTTTTTAGATCTTTCTTTCATTTCTTCCCTGTCAACCAAACCCCCCAATGCCCTGAATTTGTCGAGTGGTGCGCAAATAATTTCTCTGTCACTAAGGGAGTTATTATAAATAAGTCTAAGTCTAAAATCCTCTGCTCAGTTCAAGCCTCTGTCATCCAAAAAGCCCTAGATATCCCAGACGAATTCATCCATATATCCCAAGACTATCGAGAAGAAGACATTATACGTTGTTTTAGAGAATCCACTGATGAAAGTAAAGAAACCTTCTTGAAGACCTGTTCTAAACCTGATGGTGAACCCATTGACCTATCTTACCCTATTGACCTCATCCAGTTCAACGAAGAAACTCAATGGTGTATATCCCTGGCCAGTCAGTTCCTAGGTCTAGATACTGACGCATACATCCCAGAGCCATTGTTGAGTCTTTTGTTTGTCTTAAGTACTTGCCCGGGTGAACCCGAGTTTCCTAGACAGTTAGGTCAGTCTTGTTGCCTTAAGTTTGATGAGTTCTTGGCCAGGAACATCCGTTCTTAGTTAGCGAACTTCCATGATTCCAGAACGTTCAGGTTCCAGTCCTTTTTGCTGAGGATGTTCATAGCCTATAATGAGGAGGACCTACAGGTACCAGAATTGGCAATCAATGCTGAAATGGCCACAGATTACTGTAAATTCATGAACTAGTTGATGGCTGAAATATATGAAGTTTTATTTTAGGAGAGGGTGTGTAGGGTGTTTCTCGAGATGAGGCAGATGCTGCAATTCTCAAAGGGCAAGAAGATAGGGGACTAGTTCCTCTCAGAATTCGGAACAACCATAAGGTTGTATGGCTTCGTACATCCACCCAACATCTTGCCAGCTTTCCTAACCCCCAGTATTTTTTTCCTGGAGTTAATCCGGCAAAAACTTATGGTCGAAGAGGAACACTTCTTGAACTTCAAGAAGAGTTCAAATTTGATTTTTCCTTGGAAATTAGGACCATACATAGTCAGAAGCAGGGTTGCATTGCCCCTAGTCTCCAACTTGCTCAGAGGCATGGAATTTCCCCTGGGGCAAGTAATAAACTATGATCCTCACCAAGTGATCTCCAAGAGAAGAACACCTCACAAATGTCGGCCCTTTGAGCACACGGAGGTACCTAGACTCAGAGAAAAGGCGAATTGGGATTATTTCCCTAATCCTGCCCCAATGGATACCAGCGCTGTGCAGGACACTGGCTCACAGCTACCGAGAGTAGTTTCTCCCCAAAAAGAGTTGGCTACAATAGTTACGATTGCAAGGGGATGCTCATTGTTGGTCAACTATTCGGCAAGTTCAATAAAAAGAGGGAGTCTAGAGCCCACGGACACTGAAGAAGTGGACACTTCCAGCAAGCCCAAGAAATAGAAAGTGGAACCCAGATAGCATTTGGTGCAGACTAAAAAGGGGCAGGAAAAGAAGAATAATTTAGTAAAGGTACAGCAACAGGAGGAGCCCAAGGCGGCCAAATTGAAAATACAAGAGTATTTATTCGATGGAAAGACTCTGAGCAAGCATGCGTCTGAAGAGGAATGGCTGAGGTCTTACCGAGAAAGGGCTAATAAAACCTTTGAGGAGATAGTAGAACTATACATGGAAGCCTTGCGGTTTCCTCAGCCCAATGTGACACTAAAAACTATAAGGGATCATTCCACTGATACCCTTAGCTTAGCCTTGGCAGTGGGGAACAAGGTGTCCGAGGTCAATGTGAGCCTCTCAAAGGTTCCCACTTTCAACATCGTACACTTGAACAAAGAGACTGGAGATGTAATGAATACCAGACTGCTTAAAGCTACCATACATTTGTCCAAGTCGGAGGAGAGAAAAGCAAAAAATTCAAATCTTTTAAGAAATTTGAGAGTGGAGATTAAAGCACTTAAAGCCCAAATCAACAACTTACTAAAAAAATCTATATAAATGGAGGGATTTGCGCAAAAAGGGAGTTTGGTTTAGAAAATGCTTGATGACAGAAATAAAGAGATACAGACTTTGAAAAAGAAGGTAAAAATCCCCAGCACCCAGCTCGCTCAAGCAGATGAATTGGCTAACTTCGAAAAAGAGAAAGAGGCATTGAATTCTGAGCTTACTGATTGCAAGTCTAAGCTACTAAATCTTGAATAAAATGGGAGGCAATGGGAAGCAGATACCCAGCTCTTGAGGAATAGTGAAGCAGAGTTAAAATCTAGGCTGGTAATGAAGGAAAATGAGCTTCAAAGCAGGAATACAGAGAAGGAAATTCAGTCCATAGGTACGAATGGAGAAGTAGACACTAGCTCCCTCTCCAAAGCAATGTCCCAAATAGGCCTAAAGGATACTGAGCTCATTAAACTAAAGTAGCAAGTCAAGGAATTGGAAAAGGAAAGAGTCAAAGAGAAACAAGGTAGAGAAAAGGCTGAAGAGAAGTGCTGAGAACTGACTAAAAAAAATGATAAGTTGAGCCATCAAGTGATAGGAAAAATTGCCTTGCAAGGCATGAGGCATTTGATATGGCACCAGATCATCATAGAATCCGACAAGTTCCGACTCTATCTCAATGTTATTGAAGATCTAGAAATCGCTAGGAGAGAAGCTAGGAAACAAGTCCAGGTAGTTGCGGCTGAAGTGAACAAAAAACCTTTGGAGACCACAGAGAGTGCTGTAACCTTCCTAAGCTCCTTGTCAGATGAGGCCACTAACAGATATGGTCTTCAAAACAGGGTCACTATTGTCTCTGAAGCTAGAAAGGCAATATCCAAACACATGATGATGGAGACAGTACAGGACAAAATAGAGGTTACTGAGCACAAAGTCTGAGATGTCGTCAAGCTATTCAGACCATTAACAAATAGGGGGTTCTCTTTTTTCTGGGAAGAAATGGGTACTTTAATGACTCAGAAGGAGTATAAGGAATGCCTAGTGCATTGCCAATTGGATCACAGCAAATTTGGAGATATGCAACAATCATTGTCAGGGAAGGTCATTTTTGACAAGTTGGCCAATGATTTCGAGTTATGGTTTAAATTTAAAGCCACATGCTCCAAGGTCCCCAAGGCCTCGTACCCAGAAGAAATGGAGCTCAAGGCACAAGATTACGACATGTTTGTTGCACCCCTACCTGGTCCCGATGCATGGAGAATCATCTGCCAATATGGGTCAGCCAAACTCAAAGCACACCAGTAAAAGTAATGAGGATAGTACTCGAGAGATTTTCCCAGTGTTACACGCCCGTCCTAACGGTCATTTCTCTCGAAGGGGTTTGTACAATCATCACCCACCATATGGAAGTATGGGATGCTCTCATGCCTTTTTCTTCTCGCATTCCACATTTCATTGTTTGGTCGTTTCATACAAGTCGCATCCAATATGCCACCTAAGAGGCTGTTAGAAGATGTCCTTCTCTTCTAACAAATTTTGATTCCCGAATGTCAGTTTGGGAAATCCAAATACTATAAATATACCTCCTGAAGAAGGAGAAAGGGTTGAAATCATTGTAATTTTGTTGTGTGTGCTTTTCAAGAGAATTTTAATATAATTTAGAGCCAATATCAACGTCTTTCATACAGGGATTCATGTGTCCTTCGCACTTACAGTCTGTTATTTCTTTTCTTATGTGAATGTTATTCCAATCTGTATTTCCATTTTGTTTTCTTTCATATCTGAGAATTAAGGTATAACATCACAGTATTCATACTTGCTATGCTCTGTCTGTTGTTTCAGGTATCCACCAAAGTTTCTTCTAAAGTTAATGAAGAATTCATTTCTTACAATGTTCTATGTTGATGATCTATTCATGTTCCTCCTTTCCACCAGACAATTATAAATCGACTGTGATTGAGTGGCTATATTGCCCCTGTGTTGAAATCACTTGCATTTAAGTTCTAATTATTTTTGTTGTATATCTTGACTCCATCGCCCAATGGTGTTGTGTTTTGTTTCAACCAATTTCAAAAACAATTTATAGTTTCACTTGTGTATATATACCTGGCATTGTTAACATTTGGTGAGAGATCCCTTTTAGAAGAGCAGAAGGCTAGTTCTCTCTTCGAAAGTGGTTCTGCTGTTACCTGGGAGCAAGCCTTCCACAACCTTTGGTTCAATTCCAATGCTAACAAACTGGCAACGTTGCCGGGGACGAGATTGAATATCATCCCTGGGAAGAACGACAAAGATTCAAAGGATAAAGGGTTTCTGTGGGTAAACAAAGATTCTTACATGTGAAAAAGGTTGTATAATTTTCCCTGGTGACTCCACCAAAAGATTCTGGAAGGTGATTCCATTGAGGAGACCGGTGATCATAAAGAACAAGATTTCTGGGGACAGATGGAAATTTTTGAAGTTGCTAGAAGGTGGTATGTTTTTCTTGGCAACTCCAAACCTGCTTCAACCAGTATCGCACTAGATATCATGGCTCCCAGAAAGATCCACATGAGAGGTAACTCTAATACTGAAACTTTACTCAGTGTAGATAATCCAAAAAAGATACTTAGAAATAGAAATAAAGATAAATTGGGTTCTCCGTTTTTTGATACTTCATCATATCAGGAACTTGTATGGATTAGATAAACCCGAGTGAGGGGTTAGGGATGAAATATTGCTAACCAAATATAAGTCTGAATCCGACCTAAGAAAAGCTGGGGTAGACCCTAATACGCTACAATCCTATATGCTTGATTCTTTGGGGTTGAATCTAGAAACCCCACCCAAAGCTGAAGAGATAGCCTCTGTCTTTCAAAACACCTAGTTTCCCAATCCCTTATCCATTCCTAGCCGACCTGCCCCGATGGCTGCAGCTAGATTCGCCCCATTAGCCCTACCTCTGGTCTTGCACAACCTCACCATGGATTATGCTTAAAGGATTGCACTCTACGACAGGGACGGAAATGTTTCAGCAAGGTACCATGTGGATAAGTTTGACAAATTTATTGACCCGGAGGAGGTAGACGATGAACATGTCAAGATGCGGTTATTCGCCCAGAGTTTGTCTGGGGAAGCCAAGAAATGGTATAAAGATTTTCCACCTAGGTCTATTGTAGCTTCACTGTCTTTCAGACCATATTTTTGGAAATATGGGACAACAAGCAAAGCCCATTGTATATTTTGTCTCAATATAATAATCTCAAGAAGGGAGGTCTTGAATCCATCCATGAATTTTCTAGCGGATTCATGCGGGTCCACAACTCGATACCTGCCGATATCAAGCCTTCACCCAGGGTGGCTAAGATTCATTATGTAGATGCCTTTGACAATGATTTTGCTTTGCTATTAAGAGAAAGAAAGTCCAACACCCTCCTAGCCATGTTCATTGACGCCCTAGAAGTAGAGGCCAATATGATGGCATGTGGGAAAATTAAACCAAGGGTGGATATCAACAGGAGAAAGGGTAGAGAAGAATCACACCCCTCTACTTCCGCCTCTTCATCCAGTGATATAAAATTTTAGATGATGCTCAAAACCATGGAAATGTTGATGGAAAAGCTGACGGTAGAGGCTAGACCGGTGAACTAGGAACATAACGAACCTCAAATAAGGAATCCCAATTTTAGGTGGCAAGTCCCTCCCCCGCTCCAACCAGATAGACCAAGGGATGTGAGGAACCTGAAAAACCCAAAAGAGCAGCCAATCAGACTTCCTTTCCCTGAAAAATCTGTGGCTACAGAGGATGAAGCTGAGTCCACCGAAGATCATATCCATCATTTCGGCGACCTAGACTCTGAGATTTATTTGACAGAAAATGAACATGATATGTTCACTCAGGTTGATGGAAAGGCCCCGACCGAGGAATTAGAGCAATATCATAAAGGGTATATGCATGCTATAGATGACGTCAGGAAGATCAAGCTGAGAAATAGGGACTTGGATATACAGAAGAAAGGTGGCGACTCTACTGGTGACGCTGCTATACATAAAGGAGGGTTAAACCCAGACCAACCTTCTAGTAGTCATACCGGCCCTAGGAACGAAAATGAAAAACAAAAAGGGCTGATGGCACCTATAGAAGTGGGAAAAGAGAGCAATAATGTGAGAAGGTTGGAACTAGTGGCACCTGTCAACCTAAGCAAAGCCTTCTCCACATTTAAACTCCAAAATGAGCTAGCTAAGTTGAATATCTCGATTCCTTTTAACGAATTGTTGAGGAATCAAGAGTACAAAGACACAATCACGCATATGATTATGAATCATTGGAAGCTCACCCTGATATGTTATAGCTAACTGAAGATAATCCTACTATTGTTCTAGGGTCTAAGATTGATAGCATGGACAGCGAGGACAAGGAGGTGCCCTACTTTTACATGAGCTTGAACATGCTTGATATGTTGTTACACAATGCCATGCTGGATTCAGGAGCCTCGCGCAATCTGATGCCAAAAGGAGTGGTGGAAAGCCTAGGGTTGGATATTACTAGGCGTTACAAAGACCTGTATTCCTTTGATTCTAAAAGGGTGAAATGTTTGGGATTGATCAAAGACATGGTGGTTTCTTTAAATAAGCTCCCCTATAAAATTGCTGTCATGGATGTCATCACGGCCAACATTCCTCCCAATTTCATTATTCTGTTGTCGAGATCCTGGACTTCGAAGCTGAAAGGCAGCTTGCAAATGGACATGACCTATGCTACAATTCCTATTCAGAATGAAAGTAAAAGGTTATACAGTGAGAAGAGGTTGCCTTACGTAGTGCGTAGTCAGGCTCAGCCCAACATCCATCACGTCTATTCCGTCGACATAGAATTGGGGTCCTCTATTTTCTTCAATGATGTATCTCCTTACAACTCCAAAATCGGTGGGCCACAAAGGGATGAAAAAGAGGCCAGTGAGCTAGAGGCTAAAGAAGGAAATTAGGAAGATGAAGGACTATGGAAGATGTATTTTGATGGCTTAGTGTCTAAAGCGGGTGCTAGCATAGGTGTGTATATTGTCTCCCCCATTAAAGATACCAAAACTCACTATTACAAGTTTATTTTTGAATTCTATAACAATGTAGCGGAGTACGAAGCCTTGTTGCTGGGTCTACATGCGCTGAAATATTTAGGAGCGAAAAAGGTCCAAATTTTTGGGGACTCAGAGCTCATAGTAAATCATTTGAATGATATCTATCATACTAAGCATCTGAGAATGAGAACCTACCAGAACGAGGTATGGGATATGTTCGGGAATTTTTTCACTGTACATACAGTAGAAGTGATTCCCAGAGATGAGAACACGGTGGCAGACTCTCTGGCGACTGCAGCAGGAAAATTTGATGCTCCAGCGGCACGCAAGAAGAAATATAAGGTGGAGATTGTAAATAGACCTTACATACCAGATAACACCAAATATTGGCAAGTCTTCGAAGACGATATGTAGATCAAAATATTTCTGGAGAAGTCTGGTGAGTTTGTGAACACTCACATTGATGAGGGTGTCTCCGACCCCGAAAACCTCCTAGACGTTGAAGGGGAAGGAGAAGAAGGTGTCGGTATGGGGAAAATTAAAGACTCCTTGGGGGGCAAGGATATATTCCAATTGAAAAGAAATCATATCCCCAAGGGCCTAATCCCTTTAGAGTCTTTTTTTGACCAAAATGATGTAGCCAAAGAGCCTAAAGTCGAGCCTGCAATGGATGTTGTCAAAGATATAAACATCAGCACTACACAGGATCCAAAGATTATAAATTTGTCTAAGAAGTTACCCGCTGAAGAAAAATATGGGTATGTGAAACTGATGAAGAAGTACATTGATGTGTTTGTGTGGAGTTATGAATACCTCAAAGAGTATGACACTTCCATCATTTAGCACACCATTCTGATCAAACACGGAGAAAAACCTTTCAGGCAAAAGCTCCGGAGGATCAATCCAAAGTTAGTGCCCATCATTGAAAAGGAAGTGAAAAGGTTATTCGATGCGAAGATAATAGTGACTCTAAGGTTTTCCAAATGGGTGGCCAATTTGGTTTCTGTTCGAAAAAAGAATGGGGAGATATGGCTATGCGTGGATTTTAGGAATTTGAACAAGGTCTCTTTGAAAGATAATTACCCTTTGCCTAAAATGGATCAGATCCTACAGAGGGTGGTAGGCTTAGAGAGGATATCCACTATGGATGGGTTTTTCGGGTACAACCAGGTGAAGGTGTTGCCTGAAGACCAAGAAAAAACTGCTTTCACCACCCCTTGGGGTACTTTCATGTATGCAAAGATGCCCTTTGGGTTAATGAATGTTGGAGCAACTTTCCAATGTGCCATGGATATCGCCTTTGCAGAAGAGAAAGAAAAATTTGTGGTGATATACATGGAAGACATTACTGTGTACTCTAGGTGGGATAAAGATCATATCAGACACCTAGAAAGAGTTTTCATTAAATACAGAAAGTATGGAATTTCCTTCAACCCCAGAAAGTCGAACTTCACTCTGGAAGAAGGAAAATTGCTTGCACACATCATCTCAAGGGAAGGGATCAGGATCGATCCAGACAGGGTAAAGGGAATCTTAAAGGTTGAAGAACCAAGGAGCAAGAAAGAAATCCAATCCTTCCTTGGTCAAGTCAACTTTTTGAGAAGATTCATCCCTAGCTTTGTAGAAATCCTGATGGACATTACCGACATGTTGAGGAAGGATCATGAAATTAAGTGGATGATCGAAGCCAAGAAAGATTTCAAAGGTATAAAATTGGTCATCTCAGAAGCTCTTGTATTGATTAGCCCAGACTTTGAAAAATATTTTTTGGTATTCTCTTATGCTTTAGAACACACCGTAGTGGAAGTGTTTCTACAAAAGAATGATCAGGGTGAAGAGCAGCCTATAGCGTTCTTTAATAAGATATTGAGAGATGGAGAATTGAGATATAGCATAATGGAAAAACAAGCATACGCCTTGGTTAAAGCCTTGAAGGATTTCAGAATCTATCTCCTCCATTCCCACATCATCGCCTTTGTACCATGCAGTCTGGTGAAGAGCATACTTACATAGCCCAACCCGGAAGGAAAGAGATCCAAGTGGGTTGCGGTGCTCCTGGAATATGACATAGAAATCAAGCCCACAAAGTTGGTCAAAGGGCAAGGATTGGATAAGATGATGACAGACTCCCATTATGACTCTCTGCAGCTGAATTTTCTTGCTTGTCAGTTTGGTCTAGAAGAAGCCGAGGTGCAGGTGAAACCCGCTTTCTCTGCATCCCCTTGGTATGCTAACATTGTTTTTGTATTGCAGAATTTACAACCCCCTGCTGGTCTAAGAAAAACCCGAGCTAGATCCATAAAACTAAAAGCTGCAAAATTTTGCATCATAGAAGAGTACCTCTACTGGAAAGACCCCAAGGGGATATTGCTGAATTGTCTTCTGGAAGACGAAGCTCGATGCATGGAAAAGGAGTTTCATGAAGGAGATTGTGGAGGACATCATTCCTGGAAAGTCACCGCAAACAAAATTCTAAGGGCGGGATTTTATTGTTCTTCATTGTTCTCAGATTTTTATAAGGAAACAACAAAGTGTTACCAGTGTCAAATTTTTGAAGGAAAAAGGAAGGTGGTGTCTCTCCCTCTCAACCCTATATCTGTGGAATTTCCATTCCAGCAATGGGGGTTAGAATTCATCGATGAGATAAATACAAACTCCTATGGACAGCACAAGTGGATTCTAATTGCCACTGATTACTTCATAAAGTGGATCGAGGCTATACCCTCCAGGAGGGCTATAGAAGAAGTGATGATGGATTTCATAGAAAAAAATATTTTGTCAAGGTTTGGCTGCTAAAGGCGAATTGTGACTGACAATGCCCCTACATTTAAATCCAGAAAGATGATCAATTTTTGCCATAAATACCATATAAGCCTAAATCACTCTACGACTTATTACCCATAGGGGAACGGATTGGATGAATCTTCTAACAAGAACCTTGTGAGGATTATTAAGGAGCTATTAGAAGATAACAAGAAATCTTGGCACACCAAATTGAAATATGCCTTGTGGGCCGACAAAATCAGCACCAAAAGGGCCATTAGTATGTCACCTTTCCAGTTAGTATATGGAGCTGAGGTAATTTTCCCTACCTCTCTGGGTGTCCTAGTCATGAAATTATTGTGGGATCCATTGGACGAGCCAAATCCCATTCAAAGAAGGATCAACTAGATCATTGAGCTTAATGAAGTGACGGACAAGGCTTATGATAAGGTCCAAATACACCAGGAGAAGATGAAGAATACCTTCGACAGAAAAATAAAGGAAGATGTTTTCCAAGTCGATGACTTAGTGCTAACATGGGATGCCCCCCATGCAGATAAAGGGAAGCACAGGAAGTTCGACCATTTATGGGTAGGTCCATATCTTATTGTTGCGCACAAAGGAGACAACGCCTTCATTTTACAGTATCCAGATGGGTCGCAGTATGATGGGGGCACAGTGAATGGGAGGTTCCTGAAGCATTACTTGGAAAGAAGGGATTAGTATCCATGTATCATAGTGTAAATACGTTTTTTGTTTTAATCAGTATAGGTGGTGAGTCGAAATATTTGAAGCCCGAGGAGAAGGCCCTAAGACCATAAGAGGTAACCATTCTTTTAAAGTTTGTTTTTATTTCAGGCAGTCACATAATATGACATCTAATGGAGAATCTGCAGTAAGCAAGTTTATTGTCGACGTTTCGAACCAAACGTGGTTCATCTTCAGGACATAGTGATTCCTGGGGACTGTTCTTCTTTCATTATTGCATTAATATAGAAACTATCGTTTTTTAGAGGAGCCGACAAGGTTTGTTAGTTAAAGGAAATTTAATTAGGGTTTTAATTTATTTTATTTTGATTAAATTTATTATTTATTTTATAATACCAAAGTTTAAATACTAAAAGAAACCTAATTAATAATGAACCATATTAATAGTTAGGTTTATAAAGTAGTTTTAAGAAAAAAATATTATTTAATAGTTTTTTATATATATTTTAAAAGATAGTTTATTAATTATATTAATGTTTATAGTTTAATAGTTAAACTGTTTTTTAATCTAATGAAGTTTATTAAAAAGAAATTAATTAATTTTTTATTTTATAAAACATTTTAATAAATTTTTTATAAAAATTTTTAATTTTCTAAATTTTAACAAATTTTAAAATAAATTTTTATTAAACAAATTTTATTTAATATAGATGTAAGATATTTATCATTTTACCTAATTAATTTTACAATTTCATTTATTTAACTCTTATTATTTAGTCTTGTTTTTAATAAGTAACAATTAAGTCCTAGTTAAGGGTTTATTAATTTAATTAACCTAGTTAGGCATTTTTAGGCATTTTTATTAATTTTTAATTGGCTTAGTTAGGTTAGGCAACTAGGATCGGCTAATGGACAGGCCGTCATCTCTATTTAGGTAGTTAGGGTTTTTAACAATCTCAATTTCCTCTCTAATCCTTCGCCGTGACTAGTTGTCGACTTGTGCTAACACCTGCATACAGCTAAGGATGACTTGTGGGTTCTATTGAGGTGGATATCTGCACAATGTTCTTTAACCCTAGTTTGGATGGACCGTCCTATTTCACCTATATAGGATTTACCACATTCACAAGGAATGAGGTAAACCCCCTTTTTTAGACACCGGTCAACCGGATCTTTCACTGATCTAAGAAGCTTCCTGATGTTGTTAGGTGGGGAAAACACTGAGTCAATGTTTTTCTTTTCGAAAGACTGACTCTCTGCTCCTGCTTATGACTATTGTTGTTTTTTATGTCTATACTCTCAGCCAACCCATCACCGGTTCCTAGGGTTCCAACCAAGGATGTATCTTCGCTTGCACTACGTGTTTCCTCAAGGTTCAAATTTTTATTGGCATTCTTCCTAGCTAAGTCGCACTATCCATTTCCTGGCCCATGATCACAAAGGGTGCAATCATCAGCTGCAACACTTGAGATCATCATGTTATTCACTTTGTTGGATGGTAAGCTCATAGCACCAGCACTTTTTTTGTGACTGGTCTTTCTATTGGTTGCGTTGGGAGTCAGGCTCTCACAATGCATTTTGTTGGAGTCAGCGATTGGTTCCCACAATATTTCTCTGGCGATTTTCTCATTGAACCCACAGGCTTGGATTTTCTCAGGATTTTGGAAGTTAACCCCATCGTTTCTTGTTTTGGACTAAAAGGAGATCGCTGTGTTATTGTTTATGTCTATACTCTTAGCCAACCCATCGCCGGTTCCTAGGGTTCTAACCAAGGTTGTATCTTCGCTCGTGCTGTGTGTTTCCTCAAGGTTCAAATTTTTATTGGAATTCTTACTAGCTAAGTCGCGCTGTCCATTTCCTGGCCCACGATCACAAAGGGCACAATCATTAGATACAGCATTTGAGATCATCACGTTATTCACTTTGTTGGATGGTAAGCTCACAGCACCAACACTTCTTTTGTTACTGGTCTCCCCATTGGTTGCGTTGGGAGTCAGGCTCTCACCATGCGTTTTGTTGGAGTCGACGTTTAGTGATCGCAATATTTCTCCAGGGATTTTCTCATTGAACCCATAGGTTGGGATTTTCTCAGGATTTTGGAAGTTAACCCCATCGTTTGTTGTTTTGGACTGAAAAGAGATCATTGTGTTGTCTTCATCATTAGCCTGGTTGGGTGCTACATTGGGTAATGTGTTGTGAATAAGTCTACCAGACCATCTGGCAGTTTTCTCCTAAGGAACGCTTTCTTGTAGGCTGTGTTCATTGCTAAAACTATCTTGTTGTTCAAGTTCTTACACGTTGTAGGAGTTATCACTGCCAGAACTATCTTGTTGTTCAATTTTTAACAATTTAGAATTATATGTGAATTTTATTTTTTTGGAAATCGTATCCACGCTTCCCCAAGAGCAACGATCCCAGCAAACCCAGGTGGTTTTATCTAAGGAATTAGCTAACTGGGTGTGTAATAGCAGGATCTGACGATCCAGCTTATCCAGGGCTAACCGAAGACTCCTAATCTGATCACGTACTAACATGAGACCCATTTTCTTAAAGAGCAGATTGTTATGCTTGTTTTTCAGGGGATGGGAAATTTTAGCGAAAGTGGGAATAACGGTTATGTCTCTACATTGCTTCAAAAATGAAATATGGGCAATATTTTTGCATTTATCAATGCGAATTTTTTTCGGGCACCTTAAATTTCTCAGGGTTTCCACTCCATACCGGTTAGAAATAAGGTTTGCTGAGATTCTGCAGTGAAGATTCAGGGCATCTAATGGAGAATCTACGGTAAGCAAGTTTATTGTCGATGCTTCGAACCAAATGTGGTTCATCTTTAGGACATAGCGATGCCTAGGGATTGTTCTTTCATTATTGCATTAATATAGAAACGATTGTTTTTGAGAGGAGCCGATAAGGTTTGTTAGTTAAAAGAAATTTAATTAGGGTTTTAATTTATTTTATTTTAATTAAATTTATTATTTATTTTATAATACCAAAGTTTTACTACTAAAGGAAACCCTAATTAATAATGAACCATATTAATAGTTAGGTTTATAAAGTAGTTTAAAAAAAAAATTATTTAATAATTTTTTTTATATATATTTTAAAAGATAGTTTATTAATTATATTAATGTTTATAGTTTAATAGTTAAAATGTTTTTTTAAGCTAATGAAGTTTATTAAAAAAAAAATTAATTAATTTTTTTATTTTATAAAACATTTTTATAAATTTTTTATAATTTTCTAAATTTTAACAAATTTTAAAATAAATTTTTATTAAAGAAATTTTATTTAATAAAAATTTTGTTTTTAATATAGATGTAAGATATTTATCATTTTACCTAAATTATTTTACAATTTCATTTATTTAACTCTTATTATTTAGTCTTGTTTTTAATAAGTAAAAATTAAGTCCTAGTTAAGGGTTTAATTAAATTATGTCTTAGTTAAGGGTTTATTAATTTAATTATCCTAGTTAGGTGTTTTTAGGGATTTTTATTAATTTTTAATTGGCTTAGTTAGGTTAGGAAACCAGGATCGGCTAATGGACAGGCCGTCATCTCTATTTAGGCAGTTAAGGTTTTTAACAATCTCAATTACCTCTCTAATCCTTTGCCGTGACCAGTTGTCGAATTGCGCTAACACCTGCATATCCTCGAATTTAGTTGGGTGTTTTGTGTTATGTGAGTGTTCAGCTAAGGCTGACTTGTGGGTTTTATTGAGGCGGATATCTGCACAATGTTCTTTAACCCTAGTTCAGATGGACCGTCCTATTTCACCTATGCAGGCTTTACCACATTCACAAGGAATGAGGTAAACCCCCTTTTTTAGACATGGGTCAACCGGATCTTTCACTGATCTAAGAAGCTTCCTGATGTTGTTAGGTGGGGAAAACACTGAGTCAATGTTTTTCTTTTTGAGGTGTTTAGCTATTTTGTCTGTAGTCCCTTGAATGTAAGGGATAAATGCCTTATGATCCCCTACCTTCTTTTCTTTGGATGTAGCCTTAGGTTTGTTTACCTTTGTTCTTTCAAGGGCTTTGTTGATTTGAGCTAGGTTATAACCATTGCTAAGAAAAACATTGCGCGGGTGTTAGAGCTCGGAGTCTAGGTGATCATTATCAGAAACCCTTAAGGCTCTAGTGAACAGTGTGTTAAGAACCCCCATCTTCTGGTTTGGGTGATGATGCGAGAGGGCGTGTAGGTATTGTTCTGTGTGGGTTTTCTTTCTATAAACCTTGTGGGCAATGCCTCCCTCTTGTTTCCTAATAACTAATGTATCAAGGAAGGGAAGCGCATTGTTCTCTTCAAACTTATTTGTGAATTTTATGGAAGCAGTTTGGTTATTGAAATGATCCATGATTTTTTCTAACTCTTCCTCTCCATGAGCCCAAATTAGGAAGGTATCATCAACAAATCTGGACCACCATTCAAGTTTTGGATTGGCAGAGTTCAAGGATTTTTTCTCAAAGTTTTCCATGAAGAGGTTAGCTATAATGGGAGAGAGGGGGGAACCCATACCCACTCCACAGGTTTGTTCATAAAGTTCACCCGTAAAACTGAAAAAGGTGGAATTGAGACAGAGGCCTACGAGTTGTGAGGTTTCGGGATCAGTCAACTCTTCTATAACATTAATGGCTTCTTTGGTGGGTATCATGGTGAAGAGGGAAACTACAACCAAGCTCAATAAAATCTCATTCTCTTCCATATGTCTGTCTTTTATTTTCTCAATAAAGTAAGAAGAGTCCTTAATGAACGAGCTTGTATTACCTAATAGGGGCTTTAATTTGTCTATGAGGAATTTTGCGAGCCTATAAGTTGGTGAGCCTATGGTGTCTACAATGGGTTGGAGGGGTACCTCAGTCTTGTGGATCTTGGGAAGTCCATAAATTCTTGGAACCAAGAAGTCAGAGATAATAAGTTTTTTCTTGATATCATTATCCAGGGAGGATTTCTTTATGGCTTCCGTAACTTCCTTTATGATCAGATTCAAGGGGTTCTTATTAAGTTTCTTGTAACAACCACTAGAATCCAAGTGTGATTTCATCTTAGCAATATAGTCTTCTTTGTTGAGAATCACCGTAGCTCCTCCTTTATTAGCCTTTAAGATCACAATCTTGTTAAATTTTCATATGCTAAGCTAGATCATTAGTATTTCATTTCGATTTCATAATAAAAGCATATAAACAGGATCACTGAAAGATAGACAAGCACAACCATACAAAAGGAGAACACAAAGATTTATCTTGGGAAAACCCTAAAGGGAAAAACCCAGTAAAAGCTTCCTCAATATAAATGCCCCAAAAGATAAAAGATAAAACCAACAAGGAGATCAAAGCCTGATCCTCCTCCTTCTCCAGCTGCTTCTCTTCTCCACTAATGCGCTACACAAGTGAGAGTGTGTGTCCCAAATGAGGGGCACCACACCTCTATTTATATTCATCTGTTCACTTAAATTAAATCATCCGACATGTAGGCTCGAGTTAATCATGTAGGCTCAAGTAACCACACTGGGGTGCTAATGACCCACCTTTACAAATAGAGGGGACAACCTCATGACTCTTATTAGTTCTTCCAATTAGAATCATCAGGGTACAAGATAATACAAGTTATTCTCCCGGTAGGACCATTAGGGACCAAAAAAGATACATATAGAATATTCTTCGAAGTTACAATATTTCAACACTCCCCCTTAACGAGAAGGGTATTCTACAACAACATCAACAACAACAATAGTAGGAGAGGACATCATCAACATCATCAGGGTAACACATCTATAAATCATTGGAAGCTTTTCAACATCATATAGTCTTCATCTTCAATATTTGACGACAACAACTCTTTAATCAACATCAACATCTTTTGACCTTTTGATCAGCAACATCTTCAACACTTTGATCTTTCGATCAACAACATCTTCAGCACTTAGACCTTTCGATCAGCAGCAACATCTTCAGCACTTTGACCTTTCGATCAGCAACATCTTCGGCACTTTGACCTTTCAATCAGCAACATCTTCAACACTTTGACATTTCAATCAGCAGCAACATCTTCAGCACTTTAACCTTTCGATCATCACCAATATCTTCAGCATTTTGATCAACAATATCTTCAGCACTTTGATCTTTCAATCAGCAAAGACATCTTCAACATTTTGACCTTTCGATCAGCAACATCATCACATTCTGATTACTAACATCGTGATCAGCACCATCATCATACTTCAACTCTCGAACAAAATCATCATCATCATATTCTGATCTTTTGATGAGTATGTCATCATCATCACATACTGATCATCATCATCATCACACTCTGATATTTCGATCAGTACATCATCATCATCATACTCTTGATCGTTCGATCAGTACATCATCATCATACTCTGATATTTTGATCAGTACATCATCATCATCATAAAAACATCATCATCATGAAAACATCAACATCATAAAAACATCATTATGATCAAAACATTCAACATCATCAGAACATCAAAATATCATCATCATCACACTCTGATATTTCGATCAGTACGTCATCATCATCATAAAATCATTATCATCAAAACATCAACATCATCAAAACATCAACATGATCCTTCCTTTCGGAATTACGGGATCAACATGTCTGTGGTACTCAGACGATCCTTCCTGTCAGAATTACGAGATTTAGGTCTTTACGGAGTTACTAATGATCCTTCCTTTTGGAATTACGGGATCAACACATTTGTGGATCTCAAACTATCCTTCCTTTCATAATTACTGGATCAAGTCTTTACGGAGCTACTAACGATCCTTCCTTTCGGAATTACAGGATTTAGGTCTTTACAGAGTTGCTAATGATCCTTCCTTTTGGAATTATGGGATCAACACATTTGTGGAACTCAGACAATCCTTCCTATTAGAATTATGGGATCAACACATTTGTGGAACTCAGACAATCCTTCCTATTGGAATTACGGGATCAAGTCTTTACGGAGCTACCAATGATCCTTCCTTTCGGAATTACGGGATTTAGGTCTTTACGGAGTTACTAATGATCATTCCTTTCGGAATTACAGGATCAACACATCTGTGGAACTTAGACAATCCTTCCTATTGGAATTACAGGATCAATTCAATGATCCTTCCTTTCGGAATTATAGGATTTAGGTCTTTACGGAGTTACTAACAAACCTTCCTTTCGGAATTATGGGATCAACACAGTTGTGGAACTCAGACAATCCTTCCTATTGGAATTATGGGATCAAGTCTTTACGGAGCTACCAATGATCCTTTCTTTCATAATTACGGGATTTAGGTATTTACGGAGTTACTAACGATCCTTCCTTTCAGAATTATGGGATCAACACATCTGTGGAACTCAGACAATCCTTCCTATTGGAATTACGGGATCAATTCAATGATCCTTCCTTTTGGAATTATGGAATTTAGGTCTTTACGGAGTTACTAACGATCCTTCCTTTCAGAATTATGGGATCAACATAGTTGTGGAACTCAGACAATCCTTCATATTGGAATTACGAGATCAACACATGTTCTCAAGTACCGAAGTCACTGGATCTATTATGAACCGAGGTTCAAGGATGATACAATCCTACTACCTTCTAGATGACCGAAGTTCACCGGATCCATTCTGAACCAAATTTCAAGGATGATACAATCCTGCCACCTTGTCGATGACCAAAGTTCATCGAATCCATTCTGAACCAAAGTCCAAGGATGATACAATCCTGCCACCTTCTCGATGACCGAATTTCACCAGATCCATTCTGAACCAAAGTCCAAGGATGATACAATCCTGCCACCTTCTCGATGACCGAAGTTCACCGATCCATTCTGAACTGAAGTTCAAGGATGATACAATCCTGCTACATTCTTGATGACTGAGGTCACCGGATCACTTCTAGACATATGTCCTAGGATGATAAAATCCCTCTTCATTCTCGAAGACCGAGGTCTCCGGATCACTTCTGGACATATATCCCAAGATGATACAATCCCATTGCATTCTCGAAGACCGAGGTCTCTGGATCACTTCTGTACATATGTCCCAGGATGATACAATCCCATTGCAACATCACTACTCCCCCTTTCAAGGAAGGTCTTTCCAAACCACACCAAGCTTGTCTCGAAAGTGTTCGAACTTTACTTGGGGTAGAGGCTTCATTAGCACATCACCATCTAAACCATCATCATCTACATCTTCAGTATGTGAATACTGAACTATCACCATCTGTATCTCCAGTATGTGAATACTGAAAGCATCATCTATATCTTCAGTATGGGAATACTGAAACATCATCATCTGCATCTTTATCTTGTATGTAGAAATATCGGATTTCTATGTGTTACGACAGAACACAGGGTTCTTTGTTATCACAACTCTCGTTATCACATAGAATCAATGTAGTATCCATCTTCAGGTCAAGGAGACCTGATATAAGCTTCCGAAGCCATATGGCTTCACAACTTAGCAAAGAAATATGCTATGTATTTTTATTTTGTTGTTCTAAGAGAAACACTGGACTATTTCCTACTAAACCATGAACTCATAGAAGACCCCAAAAAAAGCATCTACCTGATGTGCTTTTCCTATCTGAGATACTTCCAACCCAATCTGCATCTGTATAGCCATACAATCTGTAGTCATGGCTACCATCATAGTATAGACCAAGGTCTATAGTCCCTTTTAGATATCTCATCACATGTTTTGCAGCTACTAGGTGAACCCATCTTGGTTGAACAAGATATTGACTTAAGGTGTTCACAGCAAAACAAATGGCTGGTCTGGTATTTGTTAAGTACATTAATGACCCAATGATTGTCTGTAATGAGTCGCATCTACTAACTCTGATGAGTCATCATCTAACAGATTCAGGTTGGAGTCCATGGGTGTGGCCATGGCTTTGCATTCCAACATATTTAATCTCTTCAATATCTCTACCGCATACTTTCCCTGGTTGAGAAATATTTCTTCCGAACTTTGTCATATTTCCAGACCTAGGAAATAGTGCATTAACCCAAGGTCTTTCATCTCAAATTCTTTTTCTATTTTCTTCTTGCTTTCCATGATCTGTTTCTCCTTCCGTGTCAAGAATAAGTCATCCACATATAATAACAGGATGACAGGTTCATCTTCTACAACCTTGAGATAAAGGTTAGGATCAACTTTACTCTTGGTAAAACCCATAACTGACAGGAAACTGCCATGCCAAGCTCTGGGAGCTTGCTTCATGCCATAGAGGCCCTTCTTCAAATTACATATATGAGTCCATCTATCTTCAACTTCAAATCCTTTCGATGTAAAACTCTTCCCCAATCATAGCATTAAGGAAGGATTGTCTTTACTTCATCATGGAAGCAACTACCATCATAGTTCTGAAGGAAGTGTACCTTGCTTCCTAGAGTAAGTGTCTCTTCAAAATTAATTCCCTCTTTCTTATAGAAACCTCTAGCCACAAGTCTTTCCTTACTTCTATGAGTGACATATTTTATCTTGCAAATCCATTTGTAAGATACCACATTCTTGCTTTCTGGTTTGAGTACTATATCCCAAACATCATCATAACATCTTCCATGAGTTCGTCTTGTCAAATTATCAACATATCCTAGTCTTCTGCATTCAAATTTGAAGGTTGCTACCCACTTTAATCTTGGTAAATTATCAATCCATCAGGAAGCTGTACATCGTGTTGTACCGTGTCGAACTAAGATATCTTCTGTAGTCACTCCCCCTGAAGTGGAGTATTATCTTCCTTCTTAATTTTGTATAGGTGATTCTATGCTTGATATATACTGGTCAATAGAGTATGCCATGTCATAGTCTATTCTTTCTGAGGCAAATCATGATTCTTGCTTTGTACACTTGTTCTTGCAGATCCATATGGATGATACTACGTACTTCCCTTTATGTCTAGAAATCATATCATATACATCATTCCCCATAATCAACTATTATTCTTTGATCATAGCTTCTTTCATAGCATTTTTTTCTTCATCTTGAGTTATCTCTCATACCCATGGTGGTATTCATCCTTCGAGGTGGATCTACCGCTCTTTGAAGCTCTTTCTTTCATCATGGTGTCTCTGACCCTGGGAGCTTCAGATTCATGTTTATTGAATTGCCATCACTTGTTCTTCAGAACAAGTCTCATCCTTCTTTTCTTTTAGGAGGTTTTACAGGACCTTTCCTACAATTCAAATGCAGCAGTTGCATGGTTAGAACTACATATGCATAATGACAAATTCTTATGCATCATGCAACTATTTAGCCAATACAACATTCATCCATATCTCACAGAAAATTTCTATATGCCTTCCATCTCTACCATGACATAATTGAGATTGTGCACTAATCCAATATGTCAGCAAATAGGTTTCATTCTAGATAAGTAACAATGGAGATTTGTATAGAACCATGAGCTACTTACCCATCACATGCATGCAAACAACACATCAACTGAATATAATCAAATGCATAACAAAACAATATCATTAAATGAAAATTGAATACTTATATTTTGTTTGTTTCGTGGGTATACTCCTTCTTGATCATTCTACTTCATCATCTTCTTCATCCATGAAATCATCATTTCTTATCCAAATGATAAGATGGATAAGAGGTTCGTCAAGAATTGAGTTCTTCATATTCCTCATCACTTGAGGGATCTTTTTGAATGGTGAGAGCTTGATCTTCAATTTGCTCCCATCTTTCTTCTTCTCTTATTATGAGACGAGCTTCTTCTTCTTCCCAGAGTCAACTGAAAGTAATCACTTCCTTTTGGCACACATTCCTCACATGAATGAATCCCATGATCATGGGAGGCCATTCTCTGCTTCTTCTTCTACCGCTTCAAGATGTTATGCATTCTGTATCTTCACATTCTTCAACTGTTTTCTCAAATCCATCTTTTGAATTATGTTCTTATCTTCAAATAGCTTGATCAGGGAATCAAACATCTTCAGTGTCTTTAGGGAAGACACTTGTGGTACACGTTGATCCGTGATTGAATCAACAATGATATTCTTGGCCTTGATCAAGTTCTTCTTGTGTAAGGCTTTGAGGCTCATCTCCCTCTAGAACTGGAACCTCTCTACTCATGTAGGTTTCCAATTCATTTTCTTTAGAGAGATCAAATACTTCCATGATTGGAAGTTTTCAAATTCACCAAGCTTATCATCAAGCTGATGTGATAGATCACTTTGAGATGAGAACCTCAAATGAAAATAGCAAAAGATTAGATCTTACCGATTTGAGGTGTCCATCCTGCTTCCGGAGCTGGCTGATCTAGGTTTTGTCAGAGAAACCTTAATTTTCAAAACTTTGAATCTTTCAGATTTGATTGGATATAAAGATAGATCTCTTCAAATGGAGCTGTCCAATGTACTCCTTTTCTGAAAACAGTCGAGGGAAGCTCTTGGAACAGGAAGCCCTATTTTTCTAATTTCTTCTGTAGAAATGCCTATTACTGTTTCTATGATATCTCCGAAATTACTTCTCCTATGTGTCTAAAATTTCACACTAAGGTAACCTCCAATGTCCTTGATCCAACACCATATGTTTCATCAGAATTGGTTTCACCAATTGGGATTTATGATCATTGTGTAAAGGTGACCTGTTACAAGACTGTTTAGAACAGTGAATTTGTACGGCATGCCACATGTCACTGGTTCATCTTCATGTCCAAAAATTGATACCACAGGAAGTACAATCTGTGCTATTTTTGGAACATCTTCAGGAATTCCATTTGGACCTCTGTAGCCCACGCTACAGTAATTCTCCCCAGGTGTCTTGTTTCGGGATGAATTTTGGAAGAGGTTGGAACCCTAACTTGGAGGGATCATATCTCCCAGAATATAGAGAATCTGAGGCTGAATTTTGGATACAG
Source organism: Pseudotsuga menziesii (assembly GCA_001517045.1). Lineage (NCBI taxonomy): Eukaryota > Viridiplantae > Streptophyta > Pinopsida > Pinales > Pinaceae > Pseudotsuga > Pseudotsuga menziesii. The sequence goes on along the minus strand of LPNX010601670.1, from coordinate 132,634 downwards.
TGAGAATCCAGATTTTATATTTGGCCTCTACAATTTGAAACTCCTGATCCTTCACCAATCTCAAGATATAGAGAATGTACCAAAACTTAGTAGTTTTAGTATTTAGGGTTTTTCCAGGTCGGGGTCAAACTAGGGTTTGAATTTTTTGGAGTTTCACCCAACCAAATTTCTTGATCCAGGTCTCTAAACTTAGATTTTGATGAGGATAAAAATCCTATACTGGGCTCACTCAAAAATTCTTCTTCTGTAGAAAGCCCTAATTTTCCGCACCAAAACTGAAAATGCTAGGAATCAAATTTCACTTCGACAGAAAGATGCGTCCTTCAATGGAGAGTCAGTCTAGCCTTCTTTTGCTGATCGATCATGGATAGAGACCCAAAAAATAATAAGCCCTAGATTCTTTAGCTGCACAATTTCTTCTTTCAGGGTGGCTCTGATACCATGTTAAATTTTCATATGCTAAGCTAGATCATTAGCATTTCATTTCGATTTCATAACAAAAGCATATAAACAGGATCACTGAAAGATAGACAAGCACAACCATACAAAAGGAGAACACAAAGATTTATCCTGGGAAAAAACCAGCAAAAGCTTCCTCAATATAGATGCCCCAAAAGATAAAAGATAAAACCAACAAGGATATCAAAGCCTGATCCTCCTCCTTCTCCAGCTACTTCTCTTCTCCACTAATGCGCTACACAAGTGAGAGTGTGCGTCCCAAATGAGGAGCACCACACCTCTATTTATATTCATCTGTTCACTTGAATTAACTCATCCGACATGTAGGATCGAGTTAATAATGTAGGATCAAGTTACACATGTAGGCTCAAGTAACCACACTGGGGTGCTAATGACCCACCTTTACAAATAGAGGGGACAAACTCATGGCTCTTATTACTTCTTTTGATTAGAAGCATCGGTGTACAAGATAATACAAGTGATTCTCCCAGTAGGACCATCGGGGACCACAAAAGATACATATAGAATATTCTTCAAAGTTACAATATTTCAACAAATCTAGTCATTCTTTTTGAGTTCTCTAAGGGCCCTACTTTCTTCCTTGGTGATGTTGGGTTTGGGTGGTTTTTCTCTTCTTAGGGTTACAGCACAATCTTGTCACACCTCTTCTGCTTCATTTTCTGGTAGGTGTTTAATGCTCTCTTCGATGCTGCATATGATATCTTCGACCGGAATCTTTTTTGGGGCGATGGAAAAATTAAGGCCTTTCTCAAGAAGTCTCCTATCAGGTAAGTTTAGTTCAAAGTTTGAAAGGTTGATGATGAGTCTATTAGGATCCTTGGTAGCATATTTATAGTTATTTTTGCCTTCAATTTTGTGGTTTTTGTTTTTACTTTTTTCATTCTGACGGTCATCGTCCCTGGTTAATGCATTATTATGATCATGGTCTTGGTCATCATGCCATGAAAGACTGACTCTCTACTCCTGCTTATGACTGTTGTTGTTGTTTATGTCTATACTCTCAGCCAACCCATCACCGGTTCCTAGGGTTCCAACCAAGGCTATATCTTCGCTTGCGCTGCGTGTTTCCTCAAGGTTCAAATTTTTATTGGCATTCTTCCTAGCTAAGTCACACTGTCCATTTCCTGGCCCACGATCACAAAGGGTGCAATCATCAGCTGTATCATTTGAGATCATCATGTTATTCACTTTATTGGATGGTAAGCTCACAGCACCAGCAATTATTTTGTCACTGTTCTTTTTAATGGTTGCGTTGGGAGTCAGGCTCTCACCACGCATTTTGTTGGAGTTGACATTTGGTGCCTACAATATTTCTCTGGCGATTTTCTCATTGAACCCACAAGCATGGAACCCTAGGAACCGATGATGGGTTGGCTAAGAGTATAGACATAAACAACAAAACAACGATCTCCTTTTAGTCCAAAAAAAGAAACTATGGGGTTAACTTCCAAAATCCTGAGAAAATGCACGCATGTGGGTTCAATGAGAAAATCACCAGAGAAATATTGTGGGCACCAAACACCGACTCCAACAAAATGCGTGGTGAGATCTTGACTCCCAATGCAACCAATAGAAAGACCAGTAACAAAAGAAATGCCGGTGTTGTGAGATTACCATCCAACAAAGTGAATAACGTGATGATCTCAAATGCTGCAGTTGATGATTGCCCCCTTTGTGATCATGGGCCAAGAAATTGACAGCACAACTTAGTTAGGAAGAATGCTAATAAAAATTTGAACCTTGAGGAAACACGCAGCGCAAGCGAAGATACAGCCTTGGTTGGAACCCTAGGAATCGGTGATGGGTTGGCTGAGAGTATAGACATAAACAACAACAACAGTCATAAGTAGGAGCAGAGAGTCAGTCTTTCAGGGCATGATGACCAAGACCATGATCACAATAACGCATTAATTAGGGACGGTGACCGTCAGAATGAAAAAAAGTAAAAACAAAAACCACAAAATTGAAGGAAACAATAACTATAAATCTGCTACCAAGGATCCTAATAGACTCATCGTCAACCTTTCAAACTTTGAACTAAACTTACCTACTAGAAGAATTCTTGAGAAAGGCCTTAATTTTTCCATTTCCCTGAAAAAGATTCCGGTTGAAGATATCATATCCAGCATCGAAGAGAGCATTAGGTACCTACCAAAAAATGAAGCAGAATAGGTGCAAAAATATTGTACTATAACCCTGATAAGAGCAAAACCACCCAAACCCAACATCACCAGGGAAGAAAGCAGGGCCCTTAGAGAACTCAAAAAGAATGACCAGATTGTGATCTTAAAGGCTGATAAAGGAGGAGCTACGGTGATTCTCAACAAAGAAGACTATATTTCTAAGATGAAATCGCACTTGGATTCCAGTTAATGTTACAAGAAACTTAACAAGAACCCCTTGAATCGTATCATAAAGGAAGTTACAGAAGCCATAAAAAAATCCTCCTTGGATAATGATATCAAGAAAAAACTTATTATCTCTGACCCCTTGGTTCCAAGAATTTATGGACTTCCCAAGATCCACAAGACCGAGGTACCCCTCCGACCCATTATAGACACCATAGGCTCACCAACTTATAGGCTCGCAAAATTCCTCGCAGAAAAATTAAAGCCCCTTGTAGGTAATACAAGCTCGTTCATTAAGGACTCTTCTTACTTTATTGAGAAAATAAAAGACATACATATGGAAGAAAATGATATTTTATTGAGATTGGATGTAGTTTCCCTCTTCACCGTGATACCCATCAAAGAAGCCATTAATGTTATAGAAGATTTGACTGATCCTGAAACCTCACAACTCGTAGGACTCTGTCTCAATTCCACCTTTTTTAGTTTTATGGGTGAACTTTATGAACAAACCTATGGAGTGGCTATGGGTTCCCCCTCTCTCCCATTATAGCCAACCTCTTCATGGAAAAATTTCAGGCAAAATCCTTGAACTCGGCCAATATGAAACATGAATGGTGGTCCATATTTGTTGATGATACCTTCCTAATTTGGGCTCATGGGGAGGAAGAGTTAGAAAAATTTGTGGATCATTTGAATAACCAAACTGCTTCCATAAAATTCACAATGGAGTTTGAAGAGAACAATGCGCTTCCCTTCCTTGATACATTATTTATTAGGAAACAAGATGGAGGCATTTCCCACAAGGTTTATAGAAAGAAAACCCACACAGAACAATACCTACACGCCCTCTCGCATCATGACCCAAACCAGAAGATGGGGTTTCTTAACACACTGTTCACTAGAGCCCTAAGGGTTTCTAATAATGATACCCTAGACTCCAAGCTCGAACACCTGCGCAATGTTTTTCTTAGAAATGGTTATAACCTAGCTCGAATCAACAAATCCCTTGAAAGAACACAGGTAAACAAACCTAAGGCTGCATCCAAAGAAAAGAAAGTAGGGGATCATAAGGCCTTTCTCCCTTACATTCGAGGGACTACAGACAAAATAGCTAAACACCTCAAAAAGAAAAACATTGACTCAGTGTTTTCCCCACCTAACAACATCAGGAATCTCCTTAGATCAGTGAAAGATCCAGTTGACCCGTGTCTAAAAAAGGGGATTTACCTCATTCCTTGTGAATGTGGTAAAGCCTACATAGGTGAAACAGGATGGTCCATCCGAACTAGGGTTAAAGAACATTGTGCAGATATTTGCCTCAATAGAACCCACAAGTCAGCCTTATCTTAACACTCGCATAACACAAAACACCCAATTAAAGTCGAGGATATGCAGGTGTTAGCGCAATTCGACAACTGGTCACGGTGAAGGATTAGAGAGGCAATTGAGATTTTAAAAAACCCTAACTACCTAAATAGAGATGACGACCTATCCATTAGCCGATCTTGGTTTCCTAACCTAACTAAGCCAATTAAAAATTAATAAAAATGCCTAAAAACGCCTAACTAGGTTAATTAAATTAATAAACCTTTAACTAAAACATAATTTAATTAAACCCTTAACTAGGACTTAATTGTTACTTATTAAAAACAAGACTAAATAATAAGAGTTAAATAAATGAAATTGTAAAATTAATTAGGTGAAATGATAAATATCTTACATCTATATTAAAACCAAAATTTTTATTAAATAAAATTTGTTTAATAAAAATTTATTTTAAAATTTGTTAAAATTTAGAAAATTAAAAAATTTTATAAAATTTTTATTAAAATGTTTTATAAAATAAAAAAATTAATTAATTTTTTTAAATAAACTTCATTAGATTAAAAAAATTTTTAACTATTAAACTATAAACATCAATATAATTAATAAACTATCTTTTAAAATATATATAAAAAAATTATTAAATAATTTTTATTTTTTTTAAACTACTTTATAAACCTAACTATTAATATGGTTCATTATTAATTAGGTTTCCTTTAGTATTAAGACTTTGGTTTTATAAAATAAATAATAAATTTAATTAAAATAAAATAAATTAAAACCTTAATTAAATTTCTTTTAACTAACAAACCTTGTCGGCTCCTCTCAAAAACGACGGTTTCTATATTAATGCAATAATGAAAGAAGAACAATCCCTAGGCATCGCTATGTCCTGAAGATGAACCACGTTTGGTTCAAAACGTCGACAATAAACTTGCTTACCATAGATTCTCCATTAGATGCCATGAATCTTCACTGCTGAATCTCAGCAAACCTTAGATAATATGAGATTCTCAATGGTTTCGACACTTGGTCTACGGGGGGTTCTTTGCTACCTCACTGGGAGGATAACATCCCTCTTGAAGCCGGTTTTTAACACTCAATTAAATTTTGGGTATGAATGTTACTCGTGTTCTTCTTCCCCACCGAGAAGTGTTGAGAAGGCAGCGGAAGGAGCTGATGGCATACACAGGGTAATGCTCAGTAGTGAGATAGCCTATGGAGCGGGGAAGCAGAGCTAAGAGGAAATGTTGGACATGTTGGAGGCATTAAAGAGGAGTCTCGATCGAACGCTGAAGATGACCATGGGGCATATCAACGGCGTCAAGCCATTTCACATAGCGAACTTGCCCGACCGAAAGCTGCTTTTCAGATATGTGAAATAGTTTAAAGCTCGGACACATCCAACGATCAAGATTGGAGCCCAAGAACATCTACGGCTGAGGGCCATTTCACATCCCAAATTTAGAAGGATGAATATGCAAATATGTATTGCGAAAAGTGGTACGGGCCGTTTTGATCAACACCGCTTGTGTAGGCAGAAGCAGATAGAGGGTTATAATTCATTTCACAATTTGGAGTAGCACGGAAGGAAAGAGAACCTCGCTACGCGAAGAGGGTTGGGGTCCACTCAGATTGACGGTCGTGATGGAATTCAATCCCTATCAATAGTCAGGATGCATAATCATGGAGTAAGAATAGGTGTGGCACTAAGAACACCATAGATCTACGGTTTTAGATCGCGAAGGGTAAATCTATGGTGCGAGCCGCTTGGGAGATGTGCAAAGGTTATATTGTGTAAAAATCTATAAAGAGGCCCACAAGAAGTTGCAAAGATTTGTCTTTTTCTGGGACCTCGAAGCTGCCGAATATCCAACCACATCTAGAGTTCTAACTCGGACCAGCTAGGAGACCGTGCTACAAAACAAGGTAGGCCCTTGATGCTCCCTCAGCATTATTCGAAAATTGACTCAATGGAGGTGGTGGGGGTGAGAGATGATATAGAACCTGAGGCTACGGGTCGGAGGATGAAAGAAAACTTGTTAGATACAAATGCTGAAGTTTTTGATACCATCCTGATAGGAGAAACTATCGAAATAGCCAAGGGAAAACTGGAAGATCTTATGAACCAGGATATAGATACCTGTGATGTTTTTATATCTTTCTTTCATTTCTTCCCTGTCAACAAAACCCCACAGTGCCCTGAATTTGTTGAGTGGTGCATAGATAATTTCTCTGTAACCGAGGGAGTTATTATGAATAAGTCTAAGTCTAAAATCCTCTGCTCAGTTCAAGCCTCTGTCATCCGAAAATATCTAGATATCCTAGACAAATTCATCCATATATCCCAAGATTATCGAGAAGAAGACATTATACGTTGTTTTAGAGAATCCACTGATGAAAGTAAAGAAACCTTCTTGAAGACCTGTTCTAAAACTGATGGTGAACCCATTGACCTATCTTACCCTATTGAGCTCAGCCAGTTCAACAAAGAAACTCAATGGTGTATATCCCTAGCCAGTTAGTTCCTAGGTCTAGATATCGACGCATACATCCTAGAGCCATTGTTGAGTCTTTTTTTCATCTTAAGTACTTGCCTGGGCGAACCAGAGTTGCCTGGACAGTCAGGTCAATCTTGTTGCCTTAATTTTGATGAGTTCCTGGCAGGGAACATCCATTCTCAGTTAGCGAACTTCCACAAGGCCAGAACATTAAGGGTCTAGTCCTTTTTGCTGAGGATGTTCATAGCCTATAATGAGGAGGACCTACAGGTACCAGAATTGGTGATCACTGCTAAAATGGCCACAGATTACTGTAAATTCATGGACCAGTTGATGGCCAAAATATATGAAGTTTTCTTTTAGGAGAGGCTGCCTAGGGTGTTTCCTGAGATGGGGCAGATGATGTAATTGTCAAAGGGTAAGAAGATAGGGGACTGGTTCCTCTAAGATTTTGGAACAACCATAAGGCTGTATGGCTTCATACATCCACCCTACATCCTGAAAACTTTCCTAACCCCTAGGATTTTCTTCCTGGAGTTAATATGGAAAAAACTTATGGTCAAAGAGGAACACTTCTTGAACTTCAAGAAGAGTTCAAATTTGATTTTTCCTTGGAAATTAGTACCATACACAATTAGAAGCAGGGCTGCATTGCCCCTGGTCTTCAACTTGCTCAGAGGCATGGAATTTCCCCTGGGGAAAGAAATAAACTATGATCCTCACTAGGTGATATCCAAGAGAAGAAAAACTCACAAATGCGGCCCTTTAAGCACACGAAGGTACTTGGACTCAGAGAAAAGGTGAATTGGGACGATTTCCCTAATCCTGCCCCAATGGATACCAGCGTCGATCAGGACACTGGATCACAGCTACCAGGAGTATTTTCTCCCCAAAAATACTTGGCTATAATAGTTGCGATTGTAGGGGGATTCTCATCGTTGGTCAACTATTCGGCAAGTTCAATAAAAAGAGGGAGTCCAGAGCCCATGGAAACTGAAGAAGTGGAAATTGCCAGCACACCCAAGAAACATAAAGTGGAACCCGAATAGCAATTGATGAAGACTAAAAAGGGGCAGGAAAAGAAGAAGAATTTAGTAAAGGTACAGCAACAGGAGGAGCTCAAGGCAGCCAAATTGCAAATACAAGAGTATGTATTTGACAGACAGACTCCGAGAAAGCATGCGTCCAAAGAGGAATGGCTGAGGTCTTACTGAGAAAGGGCTGGTAAAACCTTCAAGGAGACAACAAAAATATACAACGAAGCTTTGTGGTTGCCTCAGCCCAATGTGGCACTAAAAACTGTAAGGGATCATGCCACTGATACCCTTAGCTTAGCCTTGGCAGTGGGGAACAAGGTCTCCAAGGTTAATGTGAGCCTCTCAAAGTTTCCCACTTTCGACATCATACACTTGAACAAAGATATTAGAGATATACTGAATACTAGACTACTTAAAGCTACCATACAGTTGTCTAAGTCAGAGGAGAGCAAAGGAAAAACTTTGAATCTTTTAAGAAAATCGAGAGTGGGGATTAAAGCACTTAAAGCCCAAATCAACAACTTATAGAAGGAAGCTATACAAATGGAGCGATATGTGTAGAAAGGGAATTTGGTTTAGAAAATGATCGATGACAGAGATAAAGAGATACAAACTTTGAAAAAGAAGTTAAAAATCCCCAGCACCCAGCTCGCTCAAGCGGATGAATTAGCTAAATTTGAAAGAGAGAAATAGGCATTGAATTCCAAGATTACTGATTGCAAGGATAAGTTATTGAATCTTGAAGAAAAGGGGAGGAAACGGGAAGCAAATACCCAGCTCTTGAGGAATAGCGAAGCGGAGTTAAAAGCTAGACTAGCAATGAAGGAAAATGAGCTTCAAAGTAGGAATACAAAGAAGGCAATTCAGTCCACAGGTACGACTGGAGAAGTAGACACCAGCTCCCTCTCCAAACCAATGTCCTAGATAGGCCTAAAGGATACCGAGCTCATTAAACTAAAGCAGCAGGTCAAGGAATTGGAAAAGGAAAGAATCAAAGAGAAACAAGGTTGAGAAAAGGCCAAAGAGAAGTGCTGAGAACTGACTAAACAAAATGATAAGTTGAGCCAACAAGTGATAGGCAAACTTGCATTGCAAGGTGAGAGGCATCTGATATGGGGCCAGATCATCATAGAAGATGACAACTTCCGACCCTATCTCGATGTTATTTAAGATCTGGAAATTGCTATGAGAGAAGCCAGGAAACAAGTCCAGGTAGTAGCGGCTGAAGTGAACAAAAAAACTTTGGAGACCGCAGAGAGTGCCATAAAATTCCTGAGCTCCTTGTCAAACGAGGCCACTAACAGATATGGTCTTCAAAACAAGGTTGGTGTTGTCTCTGAAGCCAGAAAAATAATAGCCAAACATAGGATGATGGAGACAGTATAGGCCAAAATAGAGGTTACTGAGCACAAAGTCCGATAGGTTGTCAAGCTGTTTAGACCATTGACGAACAGGGGTTTCCCTTTTTTCTGGGAAGAAATGGGTCCTTTAATGTCTCAGAAGGAGTATAAGGAATGCCTAGTGCACTGTTGATTGGATCACAACAAATTTGGAGATATGCAACAAGCGTTGTCGGGGAAGGTCATTTTTGACAAGTTGTCCAATGATTTAGAGTTATGGTTTGAATTTAAAGCCACATGCTCCAAGGTCCCCAGGGCCTCATATCTAGAAGCAATGGAGCTCAAGATGCAAGCTTACAACATGGTTGTTGCACCCCTACCTGGTCTCGATGCATGGAGAATCATCCGCCAATATGGGTCCGCTAAACTCAAAGCACACTAGTAGAAGTAACAAGGATAGTACTCGAGATATTTTACTAGTGTTACATGCCCATCCTAACAGTCGTTTCTCTTGAAGGGGTTTGTACAGTCATCACCCGCCAGATGGAAGTCTGGGATACTCTTGTGCCTTTTTCTTCCCGCGTTCCACATTTCATTGTCTGGCCGTTTCATACAAGTCGCATCCAATATGCCACCTAAGAGGCTGTTAGAAGATGTCCTTTTATTGTAACAAATTTTGATTCCCGAATGTTGGTTTGGGAAATCCAAATACTATAAATATACTTTCTGAAGAAGGAGAAAGGGTTGAAACCATTGTAATTTTGTTGTGTGTTCTTTTCAAGAGAATTTTAATATAATTGCAGAGCCGAGAACGACGTCTTTCATACAGGGATTCATGTGTCATTCGTACTTACAGTCTATTATTTCCTTTCTTATGTGAATGTTATTCCATTTTTCCTTTCCATTTTATTTTCTTTCATATCTGAGACTTAGGGTATAACAACTCGGAATTCATACTTGCTATGCTCCGTCTGTTGTTTCAAGTATCTACCAAAGTTTCTTCTAAAGTTAATGCAGAATTCATTTCTTGAAATGCTCTGTGTTGATGGTCTATTCATGTTCCTCCTTTCCACCAGACAATTATAAATCGACTGTGATCGAGTGGCTATCTTTCCCCTGTGTTGAAATCGATTACATTTAAGTTCTGATTATTTTTGTTGTATATATTGATTCCATCGCCCAATGGTGCTGTGTTTTGTGTCAACCAATTTCACAAACAATTTATAGTTTCACTTGTGTATATATATCTGGTATGGTTAACATTTGGCGAGAGATCCCTCTCGGAAGATAAAAAGGCTAGTTCTCTCTTCGAAAGTGGTTTTGCTGTTACCTGGGAGTGAGCCTTCCACAACCTTTGGTTCAATTCCAGTGCTAACAGAGTCTATTATAGCTCGAGAGAATATTCCTTCCTAGGATCGTCTTTGAGATGAATTCATTCAAGAGGATACCCAAAGAGATTATGTACATGTTATTTTGTATCATAGTAAGGAACATGAAGAAAATGTGGCATTGGTGGCTAAAGAAAAGAAGAAAAAACCCAAGAAGGGTCCCAAGGGTGGGACTAAGCAACAAGGTTGTAAGAAGAAGAAAGACATGAGACAATTCAAGTGGTTTTCTTATCAAAAGTTTAGACATTATGATGGACAATGTCCAAAAAGAAGAAAAAGAAGCAATAGATGACAACATCAGCAGAGATTGATGAGTATGCTGCAAAATTCGAGAGATATTTTTTCTATATGATAGTCTTATGGAGAGAGAATATATTACCAACAATGATGTGGAGGATCAAAGGGAGTATTCTTTTCTTATTGGTCATTCATTGAGTGCATCGACCACTCCATCCACTTGGTACATTGACAATAGGTCTTTGAGCCATATGAAAGGTGCCTGAGATATGTTTGCTAAGTTCACTGAGATTGGCTTGGACTCGGAAGTAGTGTTGGGAGATGATATTGTTTTCGAAGCAGTTAGGTGTGGGACTATTATCTTTTAGAGGGATTCCATGAATTCCATGACATTTAGGGATGTATTGTACATCCCTAGGCTTAAAAAGAACCTAGTATCTGTTTCTTCTATTGAGGATAGAGAATATGGAGTGTATGTCCTAGATGGGAAATTGCATGTTTTTCCCAAAGGATCGGGTTCATCTGCCTCAATTGCAATTGGATTCAGACGTGGGAAACTATACAAACTTCTATTTCATCCTCATCATGATTTAGCACACAAAAATAGAAGTGATGACCTATGTGAGTTGTGGGTTCAACAAAGAAACTAATGGTGTGTGCAAAGGATGTGCTTTGGGAAAGTAAACCAAGACTTCTTTTTTGAGCTATGATAGTCGATCAACAAGAGTACCAACTTAATTAATTATAATTTATGTGGTCCCATGTAATCAACTTCATTGACAATTTTTTAGTACTATGTCATTTTTATTGATGATTTAAATAGGAATACCTAGATCTAATTCTTTAAAAATAATAAATCATAAGAAGTCTTGAAGAGGTTCCAAGAGTTAAAATTTCTTTTGGAGAACCAAACATGGAGGATAATATGGGTGCTCAGATCAAACAAAGGGGGTGAGTATACATCCAATTCATTTGATGAGGTTTTCAAATAGGAGAGTATCAAGAGGTATTTGACTATTCTATGTACTCCATAGTAGAATGGAGTTGTTGAAATGAAGAACGTGTCTATAGTTGGAATAGCTAAAAGGATGCTCCATGATCTGAGTCTTCCTTTCTTTCTATGGGATGAGGCCTATAGTATTGTTATGTATGTTTAGAACAATATTCCACACCTTTCCTTGGGGTGTAAAAATACTAAGGATATTTTCACCGTGAATAATCCCAAGATAGACCACTTCTACATAATTGGATTCTTGGAATATCTCATGTCCCTTTTGAGAAGAGGACAAAGTTGGATCCCATTGTATAGAAGGGAACCTTTGATGTATATGATGAGAATTTGAAGGATTTTTGTATATACTGTCTAACATAGATGAAATTTTTTGTGAGGTTGGAGGATGTATTTGAAAATGATAGGGACTTTCAAAAATATCAGGAGTGAGAGAAGGAGGAGAAACAGGATCCTACATAACAGGTGAGCACATCTCAAAGTTCACAAGTTTAGAGTGTAGGGTCACAGGTTTCAGGAGTGAATGGTTGATAGGTTTCATGATCTTAGGTTCAGGGACTTAGTCTATAGAGACTCCTAGTGTAGGTATAGGTTCTCGGGTCACAAGTACACCAGTTTCACTTTCACGTGGTTTAGATGCAGGTGTATTGGTTCACCAGCCATAAGATCTCATACATTAGGCGATACTTCATGAGCATGTAGTCATCAAATAAGGATGTATAAGAGGAATTTTCTCCACAATAAGATACTTCAGAAAAGAAAAATACATGTTGTATTAAAGAAACTTTGAAGGAAGCTATAGATATTGTGGGGAAACCCAAGAGGGAGGTTAGGGATAGTAAATCACAGGAGAGATTTTCAATCTACATGGAAGTGGTGACTACTCTGTGAGTTAGATACTTCCACTTTTGAGGAGGAAAATTCACATCAGTTATGGAGAGATTCCATGGTACAGAAGTATTGTTGGGATACTTCTCCTCACTTATGCGACTCAAGTTCAACAACAACACAAAACCAACAAAACACCCAAAGACATCGTTTCGACAGAGCAAGCTCAACCAGCAACACTTACGAGGCAGGCACAGTCTCAACCAAAATATCTTAATGTTTAACTGTTAGAACCATGTTTCCATAGTTGGCAAGGGATTATAGTCCCTTGGCACGCGGCTAAGGAGCTCGACAAAGATCGAGGGTTGGATTATTTTACTACTCGACAGTGGCGCAACAGTGTGACACGGCCAGCATGCGACACAACCTTGTCCTTAACAACTTGACAGCTGATGCAATAGTGAGATGCACTTAATTCCTTAATAGTAAATGATTGTGATGTGACTTATATTATGACTTAATAGTGTTTAAACATGAACTAATACACAATTCTTCGATGATTCTTAGATATCCATTCATTCACTACTTATCAGTATTGCGACATTCATTCAAACAATAACCATAATTAATGTGAGATAATAAAATATTCAAAATTAACCATAAGCATTTAATATTCAACACTCAATCATTCATTAACATAAGAAATAACATTGAAACCCATCTGAGAAAAATCACCAAGGTGCTCTTCATTTGGCATGAGAAATATATGGCACCTTGCAGTATGTGACTTACAGACTATTTTTAGATATGCCTTTTGACTCATAATCTTCTTTCTCTCATGCTCTCTGGTTTATTTTTCTATCTACTCCTCTTGATCCACACACATCCTAGATCGATTCTTCTACTCTACTATCTACACACTCAGCTGCAGAATGACTCTACGAAACGGTCTACGCACTTAGCTACAGATTCGTGGCTCAACAGCCTTATATTATCAGACTCCTCTCTGATCTCCTAAAAATACTTCTACTCTTACCAACTCTTAATGAAGCTAACCTTTATACAGAATGGGTTCCTCTTATTTATAGAAATTACAACACTGTGTAGGGTCGATTAAGTACAACTAAGTTACTACATTCAGAAGTAGCTACAAAATATCTTCTACTACATTGACAACAAGCCATATTGGCCACAAAACGTCCTACATTTCATTAACCATGGCCATAAATAGCCACAAAAATGTCTTTCAACCTGCTTGTACAGGTAATAACTAGCCTCAAAACTCTATCCTTTAGTCTTCCTCCTACTCTAACTCCTACAGTTTTCTAACCTACTGCTTCTCATCCTTTACTCTTCTACATGCCTCTTTAGGTATGATTTTTCCTTCGTTGCAACTTTCTCTCCTCTGCACCTCCTTTCCATCCTTTAACTTCTTTTACCTCGTCGCACGCCCTCTTTTCCTCTTGCTCTTGCACTTCATGTTCTTCCTTGTGCTCTTTCCTAGCCCAACAGGCCCCCAACACTCACATGTGGCTCGTATCGAGCCACCAAGAAAACTCATGCTTCTAGTGCAAGCTGTGCCACAAGACCAACCTTGTCCTGAAATTCTTTCAAATTCCCTCTACTTTGGCAACCTCCTGCACTACTTCCTCTACTTGCTTCTGCAATTGCTCCACATGGTCAAAACTGATGTGTTTTGACAGTATTATTTCCAGTGACTTGGATAAGTGATGGAGATTCTTTTGTACAGGCTAAATGATCCTTGTAACTCTTTCTGATTATGATTGGTTCACTATCACCTCATCATTCCTACTCTCCTCCTTGTTCCATAGATTTTTTACTTCCTAATGCAACTGCTTTATCTCAACTACCTTTAAAACCTTCTCTTTAAGTAGCATATTATTTATGTCTACCCTGACTACTACAATTTTCAGCTCATCCTGCTACATTTCCTCGGCAAACTTCGTTGCTATCTCATCTTCCAGAAGCATTTCTCATATCACCGAAACTGCTTCTATCGCATATGTACATAGATTCTCACCCCTCTTGATCTAATGAACAGCCTCAAATGTTGTTGTACTGCAATGTTCTAATACCTCAAGAGGTGTTCTTGGCTGCTGTTGTGCTTTGAGCTCTTCCCCTACTTCCTAATCTCTACTGCAATCCTTGACAGTCGACCCACCTTTGTGGCTACTTCTTCATCTTCTTGGCCTTCTTCGAGGGGGAACTCTGCAACTGCTCTTTTCATGGATTCATCTAGTGCAAGCCTACTTTTCTTGTGTGCCTCAATCTATTACTCCTTTTCCCTAAGGAGGACCTTACGCTCCTTCACCTTCCTTATCTTCTTTGTGGCCTGATAATCCAGGTTATTTTCTCTTATGCAGAGTTCTATTGCGGCCGCATGCTGAATGGCATATACGTCGACCAACGCTGGTTTTGAAAATTCTAGCACTACTACATTTCGACCAAAAATCCGACGGCCGTCATGTCGTATTTTCGACAGTTTCCTGTCGTATGTACGACACTTTGATTTTTTTTTAAGCGTCGAAAACTTGTCATCAGTTAACCGACACCTAAATAATCGTCGGTTAAGCGACACCTATGTAACCATCGCTTAAATGTAAACCGTCGCTTCAGCGACAGAATATTTTCGACGGTAGTAAATTTTTTTTGAGAAAATAGCGTTCATAACCGTCGCTTAAGCGACGAATCTCAACTAAAAGCGTCGGATAAGTGACAGCCGAAACCGTTGGATAAGAGACGGCTATCTAGAAAAGCGTCGGATAAGCAACACATATTACCGTTGGATAAGCGACGGCTATCTAGAAAATGTGTCGGAAAAGTGACAGAAGAAACTGTCGCTTAAGCGACGCTTGTGGAATTATTTTTTTTTAAAATTAATTT